>CM057157.1:7678050-7689317 GCA_029962745.1 Echinometra lucunter | reverse complement strand
GGGGAAGGGGGTGGTCACTCATTAAATATCTTCTGTATGTAAGATGCATAAAAGAGATGCCGTACGCGAGTGGTTTAGGGCGCTTGACGGAGACGCGAGAATCGGGATTTCGATCCCCGGCACGGCACTAATGCCCTTGAGCATGGCATTTTGTCTACATTGCTCTTTTATCAGTTTATCGTACATCAAATTTTAACTGCTATAGACAGGTGTGATTCTTAAGAAATAATAATCTTTCGTTCGTGCGCCAATATCACTGAAAAGTGATTCTATCTACCAATGATGGATTTGAAAGATATTTTTGTTTGTATATAATAGTTTGGTATAGTGACAGATATCGATCTTCTTCAATAAGTTGCTGGATGTTTCGATTCCTGTACTAAGACGTGTCATTGTGCTGGAGGACCTGAGACTGTGATCAGAGAACTGGAATCTGTTCTTCAGGTGTTTGTCATCCTCGATGGCTGGGAGCAAACTGTCAAACAGGTACAGTGATATTGAAGATTGGGATCATGTTGTGGCGTTCAGTTACTTTAAAGCTTATTTTCTTGTTCTTAGAAAAGAAGAAGAAATGGAGTACTATAGTAAATGAAAGAATAACGCCATAATATATGACGTGTAGACTTCTGCATTCTTCATTGCCCTTGCTCTAACTTCCATTTGTTCGTCTTGCAAAAATTGGGACTCCACTGGAGACAAACTGTAACTGAGATATTCTGTACTAAGACAACGCCGATTCATTGAGTTCATTTTCCTTTTTTTGTAATTAGAAGTGTATTCATATTTCTTTATGTATGCATATATATATATATATATATATATATATATATATATATATATATTTGTTTTAATCTGTATTGTCAAGACCGCTTCCTCATCACACGAGAAAAGACCAACCCAGGTGTTGCAATCTTCTCCTGTTCCGTCGTGTTTGAAACGACAACGGTCATTGAACCCGACCATGTGAAAGCTGCGACGACCGACTTCTCAGAAGAAAACTGGCACCTTCCCGAAGCAATACTCTGACAGAAGTGGTGAACTTCACGTTTCTCCTAACAGATTATCATTAGAAAATTCGTCAATCTACTGTTTCATCGGCAGCCCTGAAGACGAAGGATTTGCTTTTGTAGGGTTGCCGGCAACCGAATATTTTGGTAAGTCATAGAACACCACTTACAGTCAATGTCCTCCTAATGATCTAGAAGATCCCATACTCTACGCTACGTCCTGTGTCGTGTAGGATTTGTAAAGAAAAAAAATGCATGTCTGTATTTGGAATAAATATTCTACCACCATACAGTGTGATAGTGGAGACGAGGCAAGAGGAAAACAAGTTAATAAAAAGGCTACCCGTCTTTCCAAAATGTCTGTATTGCCGGAGGAGTTATATAGGTTCCATGTTTTGATATTTCGGCATAAATTCGATTCTGTCAAAATCTCCTTTTTACCCCTAATGCTAGTCTTACGGAGTTATCCACCGAACCGCAGGCGTTATGACTTAGGTCAACACCACGTAGGTCTAAAGATGGAGGCCATGGAATCAAGACAGTGATACTGGTGATGGTCCGGTTTGTGTCATACAGCATCTACGTCTACAGCACAACAACAGTCTGCTAAATGTAACCACAACTGGACCTTGTCCTGCAGGGAGCTCTAGCATGTTGGAGTATTACGTAGTCGGCTTAGACCCTAGTACCAGGTACCCACATTCGGATTTTCAGCTACCCGCGAAGGCATTTATGGAGAAGGGGACAAAGGACCCACCTCTCTGGTGGTCGCTATTCGTAAGTAGTTTTTTTTTCTTCTCATGCCTTGCCTGGTCTTTAAATTTCTTTTATCTTAAATCTTATTTTAGATCTTTGTGTGGCATTTTCCAAACCATGATGAAATATCTATATTACAGCACATACACCCAGTAATCATGACACTCATTCCTGGTCTTTCTGATTATCTTCAGCTATAAACCCACAACGATGACCACATCTAGTCGGTGTGATTCCTTGACGAGCTGGGTACTGTTTGGCATTTCCATGGTCGGGAATGTCCTTCTCACGCCTGCACTGCTTACATGGTCATGGTATTTGCACCTGTTTTCTTGTTAACTTTTCATTAAGATGAATATCGATTAATACCTGCACATTGAATCTTGAATACCGTATCAATTGTAGGAAGTGTTCTAGTAAATATAAGGAAAATTTAAAAAAAAGTTTACAAAAATGATCATGATGATAACTATAGGCATGTACGACAGTTACAGCACTAACCTTCCTGCTTGCTCAAACGATAATTCTCTTTTTGGCTCGTACTGCGACTTCCCCTAAACTTTGGAAATATTTGGGTGATTTAACAGTAACTGTTATTAAGAGGCGATTCACTTTCGTTAAAGACCCTCTAAAAACGGCAACCATCAGAATGAAACAGACAAACAGGCAAGGGGTATACAGAGACAAGCACTGCAAAGCTGTTTCGAGTGAATCATATGAATAGAAAATCGTCATTAAATATTGTAATCTCAAGAACAAAATTGTACTTTTCTGATCCTCTTATTGAAAACACGTCAACTTAATCATAGGCTAACTAATGGTACATTGCCTATTGCTTCTTCACATCAGTCTACGGTCGAGACGATCGAATACTGGGCCACCAGCAAGAAATCCAAAGACTTCAGAGGATGACAGAGGTATCAAAACCCTTCATTTGAAGATCCCAAGGACGGAGCTAAACCCTTACGAAGATCTTCGAGAGCCCAGTGATGAAGCCGCTTATGAAGCACCAAGAGAAGCCGAGAAGAGTGCCTACGTCAACTCGGCAGAACTGTTAACACAATAGAGCCAAGAATTTTTAGAAAACGATTTATTTTTAAGTCAATATCCCTTTAAATTCTTGATAATATATATGACTGCGCTTTTAGAACTGGTTGTATAAAAGCTGGTCGTCGTCGGCGGAAATACGTGGTCGATTTTTTCGGGAGGGGGGGGGATGGGGTTACAGTCCCACCACGAATTGTAATCTTGGTACTTAGAATTTGCAGTATTAAGAAAGCACGCCCCAAAAGCTGATGATCTTTTTTAGTTTTATTGTAAAAACAACAAAAACAAAAAACAAAACAAAAAACAAACCCTAAATATCTGAGAATTTCGGATGTATTTTCATCACGTTTCAAGGCAGATTTTTTTTTCGCCCATGCCTGCTGTATGACGCATCCAGTCTTCAGACGATATTATCATGAGATGGTAAACCTGGTAAAAGATTATAAGACCCCTTCATTCATGAAAGAATTATATCCCTATGAGGATTTTTAACACTTTTAAAAATCCACTTTTGCCGGAAAAACCCAAACAACAACCAAAAAAGAGTACATGTATCTTGACCCTAGCGTAAGGGGCATTGGGGGTTTCTTCCCTTACGTGGGGGGTTTCTTCACTTATGTAAAATCCTGACCTTGCTGAAAACGTGAGTTCTTAATAGTGCTTTGAAAGTATTTTAATCAAAGAATGACATCTGTTAGGTTTTATTAAAGGAGTTTTTTTTGTAACCGCTTTGTTATCATAGGTGTACTGTTGGTCATTCTTATAGTTTGTGTTTTATCGACGTCAAAGCATATCTATTTAGGAGGAGATTGTTATTTGAAGTTTTATATATGCCCTTAGTTTATTGTAATATTCTTTGTTATCATCGTTAAATCATTATTCCAGGAAATATACCTTTCATTTGATTTATTAGCTCTGCTATCCAGCATCAGATCGAGTCATGGCTATTGGTTAAAATATGAGCTCTGGATAAATCATACAGCTGCGATGCACATTTGTGTTGCATTTAGGTTCTGCTATTTTGTATAACTTCTGTGCATGTGTCTGATGTTCAGTTCATTCTTTAAAATTTAATGTAATATCATAGCTCTTTGAGCGGCGTCTTGAGTCAGAGTGCGCGCTTCAGAAATTTATTCTTATCATTCCTCTTATGACATTGTTTTGTTTAAAATTAACTGCTGATGTACACAAATACTGTGTCCCTAACTTGTCAAAAGAGGAAAGTACAGTTCATATATAAAAGTGCTTTGTGGAGAATAATCATTCGAGTAATACAGTAAAGTCCAAATTGATTTCACACGGCCCTTCTTTTAATGTGCGAACGTCAGTCTGAGTTTTAGTTATTAACTCAATAAGTTAAGCACGTCAACTAGTCCACTCAATGGTCGCCTTCATGCTAATTGAGAGTATATTGGAACTCGAAATATATTGTTTTAGAAATAATCATTTAAAGCTCATATTTGCATATCGTGTAGTGACATGGCTCCCCCTAACATAAAGGGCAAATTATCTTTTGGCGACTGGTACACTTTAATGTTACATGGTTAGTTTTAGGGACGGGTCCAGGTTTAGGATAACAATTAGGTTGATGCAGAAAATTGCAATGGAGCTCATTTCACAAGGGCAAGTGTTATAATTAGCCAGTGGCCTGTTGAGAGACAACATTGATTCAAATATGAATAAAACTATAAACATCTAAAAGTGATATACAGGAACATATGAAGAACTAGGTTCCAAAAGGTACTACGTCCATTTTTTATCCAAATTGATTTTTTGGCATTATCAACTCATTTTTTTACTAGCTTTATACACTAATACTAAAAAAAAAAAAAGAAGCTGAATTTCTAAATGGAAAGTTTAAAAAATGGCATTTAAAATTCAGTTCAGTTCCAGAAGGTACTATATCCATTTTACCGTTTTACTTCGGTTCCAAAAAGTACTACATCCACCCAAATGAAATAATAATCAATTGATTATGAGTAAATCTGTGGACTAAGATTTTTGTAAAGGGTGGTTTTACTATTGTATCATACAGTTGTACAGTCAGCGAAAGTATCATTCCAAACTCACATTGCTAACTAAAATAATTTAAAAAACATGTTTTTCTCAGGACTTGGATTTATGGATGTAGTACATTTTGGAACCGAACTCTTCATTTATGCAAATATTTTATATGACAAAACTTTTTCAAATTCTTCTGTGATTCCACTTTTACTCGACAGCTAGTATGAACTTTGATTTTTATAACAGGATTAAATTATAAAGAAATCATTGCAGAATGTGTCGCCTTAACGTGAAAGAGACATTCTTGTGAGATTTAGCACAAACGTAATTGTACAGTGCGGGGGATTTCGGTTCCAAAAAATACTATATCCTGTTTCGGTTCCAAAAGGTTCTACATCCAGTCAAATAAAAATATGATGAATTGATTATAAATAAATCTGTGGACTTAGGACTCTTCATATATCGAGAATTATATAGGACTTTTACGGATTCGAACAGTCATTCGATTCCGCGCCTAGTGGTATTATTCTTTCTTTTCTTAATATCAAGGAGATATTTCTGTATTTATTCAAGAGCACATCTTGTCATGCTGCTACCCCCGAAATCGGGATGCAACGTCCTAGCACATACATGTGTTTTTATGGTATTTGTATTTTTTTTGCTGGTGATTTTATATTAAAATGGTATCTTATTCAAAAAGTCTTTCCTATGATTTAGCTGTGCAAATTCCTTGAAGTAATCTCATGGATTACTCTTCTCTAAAAATACATAGTTGTCTAGCATAATGCTGTGCTGTTTGAAGAGAGAATTTGGAGATCATAGTAGAATAATGGTTATATCATATTTAACAAGAAATCATCTACACTAGTGTTCGATCACTCACTGTCTTGTATTCACCTGATATCTCCAATACAGAACGGAATCTTCTCGCCGTCAGCATGATCGGGGGAGGGGGGGGGGGTATCATTTAGTCATTATAGACGAACATATCAGCATCTCATACATGGCATGTTGATCCTATTCCATCATCATTGTCATCATCATCATCACCATCATCATTATCATCATCAGCCGTACCAGCTTCATCATCACCATCCTCATCAGCACCACTTTAATCATCATCGTTATTGTTGTCATCATCATCATCACCACATGATCACTGTCATGATCAGTGTCATCATCATACAGTTTTCTTCATCCTTACTTTTAAACCCAATAAACACACTATACGATCCGACTGCCATCCCATGTTTGAACAAATGGCAGTTTGGATGATGTTTGAAGGTTTGCATGGTGGTACTACGGATAATCGTAGAAGGGTTTACTATGGTGGCCCTGAAATACGCTCGACAACAGGTCGAGTGCGACGTGAATTTCGGGGCAAACTTTGCATCCTAGTCGCGAATTTCGCTTCCGTGTCGCGAACTTTGTGTCCAAGTCGTGGAATTCATGACCCGTGGGGGGGGGGGGGTCACTTCCATCGAAGAGTGGACAGCATCCGCGAGAATCGTCCTAAAAAAAGCACCCTAAATGAGGATTCAAGGGCAGGACGCTAGGACACCCTAAACACGGATTTTGTGCAGGTGTCAGATTTGCACACCCTAAACAGGGATTTCATTATTGTTGGGATATTCATACCCTAAACCAGGATATTCCCATTTTCATACCTTGAGAGTGATAGTGGGGTCCATTGAAAGTTTGAAGCAGTTTTTATCTCGTTATAATTTACTGTTTCATTATGTTTTACACAGGGTTATAGGATCTTGTTACAGTCTGTCCCGCAGTCGGTGCAAATTCCATACCCTTTCCGCGTTTTAGACTATCGTGATTTAGGGGGCTTTTTGTCATTTTTTGGCGTTTTTGACACTCTATTCGCGTTCCGCGCCTACCCCTGAAAAAATACCCTTTTTCCGCGTTTTTTTTTCTCGCGGATGTTGTCCACTCTTCAATGGAAGTGACCCCCTCCCCCCCCCCCCCGGGCCCGTTGCGCTAAATTCACGACCCGCGATGCGAAATTCATGACACTTGACGCGAACTTTGCATCCCTGTCGTGAAATTCACGACCCATGGCGCGAAATTCATGACCTGGGATGAGGAGTTCAGGACCCAGGATGCGAAATTCATGACCTGGGATGTGAAAATCACGTCGCACATGTATGGAAGGCCATCCCTGCCATTAACGCCAGCTAGCTGACGTATGCTCCAGCAACCTTATATACTCTATTCGCGTTCCGCGCCACCATAGTTTACTGCTCATCATGTGGTAAGTCCTGATGAAAGGACTATAGGTAAAGTGGAAAGAGATGGAGGTGAAAATGAGAGGCGAGAAAGCGGGAGAGATAGAGGGTAGAGTGGGTGAAGTCCTGAAAAGGACTGTAAACCAGAGGGGTCGTGAAGGCTTGAGGTAGGCGAAGAGCGTATAAGCTCACCTTACGTGAGCTTATTTTTAACCTTACGTGAGCTTATTTGACCAATCACTGCGCTCGATTTAGGTGCTAAGCACGCGTATACTAATATCATACGTCAGCTTGTAGCATACGTATGGTACTTCGGGAGTTGAGGATGCGTATGCTACGTTGGTAAATAACCTTACGGATGGTAGAATACTATGCGTATGCTATAACCCGACGTGTGATAATAGCTTACGCGTGATTAACACCCGAATCGAGCTCGCTGATTGGTCCATTAGCTCACGGAAGGTTGATGGAGCATACGTCAAGTGTACTTCGAGTGTACTTCAGGGCCACCATAGTTTACTGCTCATCATGTGGTAAGTCCTGATGAAAGGACTATAGGTAAAGTGGAAAGAGATGGAGGTGAAAATGAGAGGCGAGAAAGCGGGAGAGATAGAGGGTAGAGTGGGTGAAGTCCTGAAAAGGACTGTAAACCAGAGGGGTCGTGAAGGCTTGAGGTAGGCGAAGAGATGAGGAGACTTGGCATGATGGAATTTTGCATTAATTATGAAAGTTTACACAAGTATTTTAAAGTTCGGAATAATGATAGCTATACTAAAATCGAAATTTTGATTAACTACAAGCTTCGTGGTCGGAGTAAAGGCCAAATCGACAATCGCAAGATTGCTATGACGTCACTACGATTCGGAATTGAGTTCGATTTTATTCCTACAGGGAGGCTCGCAATAGCCCGGAATTTCGATTTTAGTATTTATACGACTATTTGGAACTTTGATCATTAAGATTTTACATGTTGAAATGTTCATATCATATGCTATAACAATTTTTCTACAATCGGATCGCAGACAGATCATATAGTGTGCGGTGGGCCTAATGCCCTAATCGTCATCATCATCATCATCGGCAGCAGTATCCTCTCCATCAGATCAAAATCATCATGCATCATCACCATGCGTCATTATCATCAAGCACCATGCAATTCTTATCATCACCATTACTTTAATCTTCATTGTTAGCGTGATCGTAACATCATCGTTATCGACATAATAATAATAATAATAATAATAATAATAATAATAATAATAATGATAATAATAATAATAATAATAATAATAATAATAATAATAATGATAATAATAATAATAATGATAATAATAATAATAATGATAATATCTCTTATTTACCCAGGGTAGCCACTTCAGCTACAAGCTGATCTTCCAGCGGGCCCTGCATAACATAATATGTTATTATATTATAATCATCATCGTACCTTCTTTTCCCTCCTCCTCCTCTTTCTTCTCCTCCTCCTTCTTCTTCTTCGTCGTCTTCTCTTCTTCTTCCCTTCTTCCTTCTTCCATCATGTCCATCTTCTCCTTTTTATCATCATCAGATTCATCATCACTATCACTATTATCCTCACGATTACACTATTATCACCATCATAATCAACACTCCACAATTTTGTAGCGTTAACCTCGGACCATGCACGCTCTGAATTCTTCATCATGCAACGATATTATTTACAATCATAGTATAATGGTTTTTTTTTTTAAATTAACAATGTTATTGTGTTTATCAATTTTTCGATGACCAACAGTGAAAAAATTCTCGCAAAATATCATTTGACGTATTGTGTACTCCAAAGAGCCACATTGGTTTACATTGACATATCTATAATGATGGCAGGTGTAGAATTAGAAGGGGATATAATAGTGGCACAGTCAATTCAAATTTAATTCGTTTTGTCAGTTGTCTACTTGTATTCAATTGTCATTTTTTTTTTACATGACAGCCAACTTCTGTGAGATTCTTTTAAAAAGCTTCTACACATTTCAAGTGCGTCGTAATAACTTTACAAAGGGAATTAATTCAGACATCAGTAAGAGATAGCAATGTACATGATATACGTGTCATCGATATCATTTCATATGGGATGAAGTCAATCAGACTCGACCATTATTTTAACATTTGTTTCTAATGTCACTTTTAAAGTGATTTCACAATGGTTGAAAAACATTTTTATATATGATCAAGAATAGAATTCTAAGAACAATAACATTAAAATTTGGATGATTTTCAATCGAAATCAATGCATTTTGGCAAATTATTTGTGGCTTGGTCATTGTTGACCTCAGAATCATGTTTCCCTTTTTTATACTCTTACATAAGTTTAAATAATCGTGTGTGCATTTATAAGGCTAAATTTTTTTACCACCAAAAAACTGTGATTCGTCCATTTTTGTGTCACTTTAGCTGTTCTGTAACTGCTGAAGATGTTTAGGTAGGTTAGTTGTATATCCTTTTGACTGCACTCTTCCTCATAGCCAAATTTTTGTGTAAAAACCTAAAAACTTGCAATAAAGCGGTGAATAAATTTGATTAAAATGATAAAGACACTTTTTGTGTTTCAGGTATGTGAGGTGACTCTATTCCTGTGAAACGATAGTGGGCAGAAACATAATTTGAGAAGGCACTAGCATTGCGTGTCATGTAGCATTCCATCATACAGGTATATTTCCTCTCATTGCCCTACACACATACATGTATTACCATAGATAGAAACTAAATGTGAGCAATCTTTGAGATCTGTCCATTACCATATTCTTTTAAATCTGGCCTTTACACTGTAAGATCATCACATTCTTGACATTGAACATAGTCTATGCAATACCCAGTTGTCTTCAATATCCCTAGAGTACCCCTATGTGTTTCTTTGATAAGAAAGAATAATTATTTGCTGTTTGTGAAATAAGATTTCTGATCATGTGGTATTGTATCAAAATTTTGTTTTATGAAAGCATATTTTCACTAAATGTATGCATTTGAATAGTTTGTAAGGAATCCATTTTTTTCCTGGAAAAGATCTGAGATGGGGTGTTGGTAGTGGAGTGACAAAGATCATGAGGGAATGAGAGAGGAGTTAAAGATAAAGAAGAATGGAGGAGGAGGAAGATAGATCAGGGGAGCTTTTCATGAAAGTTGTCAGTCATTGACAATTTCAGTAAAATCCTTGGTTTTGATTGGCTGAGAAGCACTGATTACTGTTACTATGATAACTGTTAGTGACTGACAACTTGTCAGTGCTGACAACTTTCATGCAACAGTGCCCAGGAAAATGAGGAAGATTGGAGAGTTGGGGGGGGCACAATGGGAAAAGGAGAGAGAAAGAAAGAAAAGGGTGATTTATGAATAGATGGAGGATATAGCGACAGGAGAATGGGAGAGAGAGATAGAGAGAAAAGGGGAAAGGGTGTATTACTGTTGTCAGGATCTTCCCATTTTCAGTGCAACAAACTTTCATGAGATTTATATGATCCGCACTTATTTGGGTATCTGAATCATATGTTCTCGGCTAGCCATCACGTCCATGGTGTGATTTATATACAGTGTAAGGACACTAACAAGGAAAACGCGAATGCCGCCCAACATACACACTCACAATCACGCACACACGCCTGCATACGCACAACCACACGAAGGAACCAAGTATATAACACTCAAAACAAATTAACGCTTTCCCATGGAATTTCGATACATGAATTTCAGATAAAATTTCATAATAGCACTTGGTGATAACAGAAAAGCGATAGCGCCAGATCAATTCAAAGAATGCCACCAACTTTAATAATTTAAAATGAAATGAAATTTAAATGGGACTCACCGAGGAGAATTAATTTCAAACTATGGTCTGAAGGCATGCGGGTACAGATGTAGGTACAGCATGTAGTCATGCTCTCTATCCGAATAATGATTATACAGAGCTATGGCATGAGCATTAACAAACAAACAAACAAACAAACAAACAAACAGCAGCAACAAAACAACAACAACAACAACAACAAAAACCAGAAAGTGATGATGATAAGTGAATACCAGACAAAGGAAATAAATATGTTAAATGACAACAGACTAGAACAAGTCAGCCACTTTAAATATCTCGGCAGTGTACTGAAATGAGGATTGTAAGTCTGCTGATCTGAAGAGGTCATCTTGCGCTCAGCGCAGGCAAGAGCTGCCTTCTTTCAAAGACGGGATATGC
>CM057157.1:7661930-7677550 GCA_029962745.1 Echinometra lucunter | reverse complement strand
TGACTCCCCTAATGCAAAGCTTATATATCATCATTTTTTGGCATATTTGTGAAGAATATTAATAGTTTATTTAATGCATTTTTCTTGATTCAGTTTGAATAAGCATTCATTTTCTTTTAGACCACCTCGCCTAGAGGTTAATTAGGTTTGCGTAGGGTTAACACCCCTGCCTGTAAAAAAATACTCTATTACAGAAGCATCGACAATAGGAAACCAAGACACTCTAGACCTGGGAGAGGAAGGGTCTCCAACCCGGAGACTTATGACGCGTTGCAGTGAAAGCCGCTAGGAAGCTGTTGGGCTGACCCCCTTCTGACACCCAGGACAACAACGAAGATCGCTACATGGAATATTAGGACAATGTACGAAGTAGGCAGGACAATCCAAGTAGCGAGGGAAATGAAAAAGTACAAGATAGGAGTCTTAGGACTCAGCGAGACAAGATGGTTACAGACAGGACAGTTGAGACTTTCATCTGGAGAGACTTTGTTGTAATCAGGACACACGGAAGATGGAGCCAACCACTCCGAGGGCGTGGCCCTAATGCTTTACCGGAGGCTCAGTGGGCCCTTATTGGTTGGGAACCAGTAAACTCAAGAATCATCACAGCTAAGTTCATCACCAAGAAGAAGAACATCAAGCTGAATATCATCCAGTGTTATGCTCCCACCAATGATGCTGAAGATGAAAATAAAGATGATCTCTATGGACAAATTCAGGCTTTGTTAGACAAAAGAGGAGCCAAGGACATGACAACTGTGATGGGGGATTTTAATGCCAAGATAGGACAGGACAGGTGCTGACGTGCCAACTGACCAACACCTTCTACTGTCGACAGTGAGATTACGACTGAAAAGATTCACAAACACAGGCCACACGCAAACAAGGTACAATGTTGGACTGCTCAAGAGCAAAGACATACAAGCAACATTCCAGATCAGCCTTAATAATAATAATAATAATATACAGTTCTTGTATAGCGCATATCACATTATGATATAACGTCTCTATGCGCTTCCAAAGGACTTGGATATTATTACCCTGGCTTTAGCCCGGCAGCCGCCAGCGCGCAAGCATTTCAAGGAATGAATTCCTGCCAGGTACCCATTCACCTCACCTGGGTTGAGTGCAGCACGATGTGGATGAATTTCTTGCTGAAGGAAATTAACGCCATGGCTGGGATTCGAACCCACGACCCTCTGATTGAAAGACGAGAGTCAGAACCACCAGACCACGACGCTTCCTTGCAAACAGGTTTCAACCATTACAAGAAATGATGGAAGATGGTGAAACAGACATTGAGACCCAGTGGCAGCACACCAAAAAAGTTTCGCAGGATACATGTGAGGAAGTGCTTGGGAAGAAGAAGTCTGAGCACAAGGAATGGATATCTGCAGATACCATCCATTAATTGGAAGCTAGGAAGGAGAAAAAGTCTGTCATAAACAGGAGTCGAA
Source organism: Echinometra lucunter (assembly GCA_029962745.1). NCBI lineage: Eukaryota > Metazoa > Echinodermata > Echinoidea > Camarodonta > Echinometridae > Echinometra > Echinometra lucunter. The sequence goes on along the minus strand of CM057157.1, from coordinate 7,676,093 downwards.
CAAGAGCAGGTAAGGCAAGAGCACAAGAAGAATACACACTGGCCAACAAAGAAGTGAAAAGAAGCATCAAGAAGGACAAGAGAGACTACGTCGAACACCTAGCTAGTCAAGCTGCAGGACAGGGGAATCTGAAGGAATTGTACCAAGTTACCAAGAAGCTGGCGGGGAGATTTCAACAGACAGACAAGCCAGTGAAGGACAAGAATGGGAACTCATTGGCAACAACAGAGGATCAACTGAATCGATGGGCTGAACATTTCAAGGAGCTGCTGAACCGTCCTGCTCCCGAAACACAACCAGACATCCCGCCAGCAGAGACTCAACTACCCATCAACTGTGACGAGCCCTCAAAAGCTGAGATCAAGAAAGCTATCTTGACTCTGAAGGATAGAAAAGCTGCAGGGCCAGAGGGGATACCAGCTGAAGCAATCAAAGCAGATCTGGAGGCAGCAGTTGACATGGTACACAGCCTCATCAGCAAGATTTGGGAGAGGGAAGAGGTCCCGGCCCAGTGGAAGGAAGGCATCTTTATCAAACTGCCGAAGAAAGGAGACTTAAGGGAATGCGGGAATGCTCCTGTCAGTGCCGGGCAAGGTTCTCAACAGAGTTCTACTGGAACGGATGAGGGATGCAGTCGACCCCATGCTCCGAGATGAGCAGGCAGGTTTCCGTAAGAACAGATCCTGCCCAGACCAAATTGCCAGTCTACGCATTATAGTGGAGCAGTCGATGGAGTGGAACTCCCCTCTCTACATCAACTTCATTGATTACGAGAAGGCGTTTGATAGCGTGGACCGTGAAATGCTCTGGAGGTTATTGAAGCACTATGGAGTCCCAGAGAAGATTATTTCACTCATCAGGTGCACCTACCACGACATGAGCTGCAGGATTGCTCATGCTGGCCAGTTGTCGGAAAACTCCGAGGTGAAGACAATGGTGCTTACTATCACCTTTTCTCTTCCTCCTGGTTATTGACTGGATCATGAAGACCACAACAACAGACAGGAGAAATGGCATACAGTGGACGCCATGGACACAGCTGGAAGACCTTGACTTCGCCGATGACCTGGCACTCTTGTCACACAACTACCACCAGATGCAGGACAAGACTACTCGCCTAGTGGCTTCATCAGCTGGGATAGGGCTGAGAATTAATAAGAAGAAAACTGAAGTGATGAAGATCAACACCACGGCCACCACATCGGTCACAGTCAGTGGAGACCCCATCAGGGATGTGAAATCCTTTGTGTACCTAGGAAGTGTGGTTGACCCACAAGGGGGAAGTGACCGGGATTTTACAGCCAGGATTGGCTAGGCCAGAGCAGCTTTTATCATGCTCAAAAACATTTGGACATCTAAAAAGATTCGCACAGGAACCAAGCTTCGAATCTTTAACTCCAATGTTATGTCAGTGCTGCTCTATGGATGTGAAACCTGGAGGACGACAAAGACGATACAGAGAAAGATCCAGACATTCTTCAACACCTGTCTGAGGCGCATATATAATATTCATTGGCCTGAGAAAATTAGGAATGAAGATCTGTGGGAACAAGCGAGACAAGAGCCAGTTGTTAAACAGATATTGCGAAGAAAGTCGGGCTGGATCGGACACACCCTCAGGAAGCCATCCTCAAGCATTACACGCCAAACTCTGACTTGGAACCCACTGGGGAAAAGAAGAAGAGGTCGACCTCGGAACAGCTGGAAGCGAGACACTGAGGCAGATTTGAGGAGACAGGGAACCAACTGGACAGAAGTAGTGAAAGCAGCCCAGAACAGAGTGCGATGGCGTCTTGTTGTCGATGGCCTATGCTGCACTGAGATCGGTGGAAGGCTTAAGTAAGTAAGATGGAAGAAAATAAAACTCTGACATATTTTGTAAGGAGACTTGAGAATTATGTTCATTATTTAAAAAAATTGTGTTGACTTCCCCTAATCTCATACATTTCCAGAAGAAAAAAAAAAGTCCTTTAAAAGTTCATGAAAATTCTTACCTCAGCCTTGTACCATCTATCCATATGAAAGTGTCATTGCTCCCCACGTCTCTGAGGCCAAACCAGTAACATAGGGTCGGTGAAATGGAGGTGGTTAGGCCTACCATCGCTGTCAAAAAAGACTTAAGAAATTAAAGTAGGAAATTATTTTGCATTGCTGATATCATGTCATTTTTCCTTTTCAAAAAAAGGGAAAAGATATCAAATAACAAATGACATGGAACCCAATTCCTCCTCAAAATTGAAACTAAAAATCGATTTTACTATACTTTAAGGAGGGGGAGGGGGTATCTTTACCTTGGACAGGAGCGTTGGAAAGCATGCTTGCCTCAGAACCATCGATAAATCTTGTGAATTTTTCAGCGTCTATTAACTGATGAAAGGGTGTACTTTATGTTAGATATGCAAATTTATCTTGCGTAATCTTACGTTAAGCTCTTCTGATGTTAGGAGAGCCAAATCTCCTCCGTCGTTCTGGCAGGCAGTTCTTGCATCGTCGAAGTTTTTCCTTTCACCGTAGATTCGATAGTGAGATTGGTCAAACAGGTGCCATGAACAACTGGGATCTTACAGAGAAAATCGAAAAAAGGGGACATTCCTTCTAATAGGAAAAAGGAAAAATGAACTTTAATGGCACTGCTACCTCTCATTTACATAGTGATTAAAATTTATGAGGATATATATGAAATCAACTCAATGAGAAATCCGATTTTCTTAATAAGATCCTTTTCTTTATTCTTGGCTAATAGTGGGTTTGAAATTTGTTGGAGAAAATTCCATTATTGAGGGGAATAGCGAGCCTGAATTTCCTTTGGTAAAAATGTTTTTATAGCACCACATCAATTCAAGGCCCCCATTTCACAACAGTGAGTTTTGATAAACACTGCTTTCATTTCATTACAGGTTCTATTTTGAAGCCGACCATGCCGACGTGGGTATTTGAATTCATTTCTGGTGTGATACTGATTAATCTTTTCAGTTAACAAAAACTTCAAACAGGGCCCCGTAGCACAAAGCTTAGCGATCGATCGTAAGATTGATTTTTACGATTGATTGCAGATAGTCATGTGATCAGTGCAATCAATTTCGTAAAAAATAAGCCTACGATCGATTGCTAAGCTTTGTGTTAGGGGGCCTAGATTTGAATTTTTTGTTAACTAAAAAGATTAATTACACTGAACTCACTTCTGGGACGTTGACATATATGGACACGCCTAATTGAACAGTCACTCGTTTCCCATTCCCCATGGTCTACAGCGCTGTAAGTAGACCTCACACGTACACATTGTCCAGGCACTGAGGGACGAGACAGCCAGTTTAAAAACCTTTCAAGGTAAGGTGAACAGAGTGAAAACATAACTCTTGTAAAGCAGTTTCAAGAGTTATTAAATACTGAAAAAGACTACCCTGAACAAAGAGGAATAGTAGATGAAAAGATAAATGAATAAGTAAATAAATAAGTAAATGAATTGATGAATTAATACATAAATTAATGAAGAATAGTTATGTAGAATACTTGTTTAATAATAAATGAGTAATAAACGAATGAATAAATAAGTAAATAAATACATTGATTAATTCATTTATCAGTTGATAAACAACAGTGTGATACCTTTTCAGTAGCCTAATAAAACTCAAGCCATGCTAAATAAAACAATTTAGGCTTGGTTTTTAGAGGACATGCGTTAACAATTAGAAATTATGATGGCTAGAAGTATGGAGGTGCCAAAGTCCAGTGGTTTGGTACACTTCAATATATGGAGATGCAATGATCATGGGTTAGACCCCCGCACTCTTAAAAAGAAATGGGTAAATTTAGTTGGGTAACACATTGTTGGTTAGAATTTTGTCCAAAGCTGTGCAAATCTTGCCCAAATATAATATAGGTTTTCCCGGCCAAATTCGTCAAAACAGCATTCAATTTCATGATCACCCATTCAAATTCAAGCAATTTTTAGTCCATCGGTTTTCCAGTGCTTCAGTTTAATACTTTTTGCATTCAGTTTTTTTTAAACATTGAAATAAGTAATATCATTCAAATTAAATTTAATTCGATTCAATTTGGTGATGAATAACCGTCATTCATTTTCGCCAAGTCTGAGAGGAAGCAGAAATTCCTTGCTGAATTGCGGTTTCATTTTCATCTTTAGGCAATCACTTTCGAACTTACGCCATTCAGTTAGAACAACGTAAGTGGTCTCTATCCCTTTTTCATTTTCATTTTTATACTCTTTAATTCTTTATTTCTTTTCTGTCATTATATATCTGACATTCACATTTCTTTCTTTTTATTCAGTTTAAATGTCATTATTCTTTTATTCTTCTGTGGTCTTATTCTTTATCTTTGCATACAATTCAATATAAAATGCATGTCAACACTGGAGTAGCTAAGAAGGGGCACAAGGGGGCCATGCCCCCCCCCCCCCCCCCCCCCGTTGATCAGCAAGCAAAAAAAATCTTTAAAAAAAATCAAAAATTAAAAAAAAATTCCATCGAGTCCACTTCACATAACTTACCCTACCCCTACCCTGCGAAAAGAAAGTAAAACGTAGATATGCCACTTCTCATATAAGTTACCCATAATACTGAATTTTAGTGTGCAGAAAATGCCCCCTCCCCCACACACCCTCGCCTTGGCCCCCCCCCCCCCCCCCTATATGCCACTTCTCATATAAGTTACCCCTAATACTGATTCTAGTGTGCAGAAAATGCCATTTTCATGCACGAATTTTAAAAAATCTCCCTACCGACCCCCTCCCCCTTTCACACCCTCCCCCAGTTCGGTTGCTTCGCTCCCTCGCCTTGGCCCCCCATATGCTATTTTTTATATAGGTTACCCCCAATGCTGAATTTTAGTGTACAAAAAATGTCATTTTCATGCTCGAATTTTCAAATATCTTCTTACCGTGGGAGCTAGGGGATACACCCCTCCCACACTACATTCATAAGAAAAAACACACACGGACTCATCACCATATTAGATGAAAAACACTGCACAAATGTCGAAACTGTATGCCTATTCATGAAATTGTATGGCAAGATTCTTCCTGCTTCATGTCTTGCGCTAACTGGAATGCTGTTTACACGAATTTGAATGTTGTTTACACACAGTGGTGGCACCAAGGGGGGGGGGGGGCATGGGGGGCATTTGCCCACTCAGAAGCTTTGCCCCCCCCCCCCAGTTGCCCCCCCCCCCCGAAATTTTGATGACTGAAAAGAAAAATTATACAGTAATTTGTAAATAAGTAGATGTTGTCATAAGCATCATATTCAAGCTGTGAAGTGCTCTAAAATACCATTTTCCACTTTTCAAAACTTCGATTGAAAACCAAAAAAGTGGTTATTTTTGGCTAGCTCGCTTTGCTCGCTTCTCATATTTTTAAATTTCTCTTCTAAAATGCGATTAAAAACAAGAAAAGTAGCCATTTTTTGCTCGCTCGCTTCGCTCGCTCATCATATTTCAGAATATTTATTCGAAAATGCGATTAAAAAACAAAAAGCGGTTATTTTTGTTCGCTTGCTTCACTCGCTCGCAAAATTGATATTAAAATGTGTGTAAGAGGGAAAAAAATAGTCCAAAAATTCAATTATCCTCCCCCCTCCTCAAAGTGGATTTACGCCGGCGACTAAAACTCGCGCTTCACGCTCGATTTTTCCATACACGCAAAAAAAAAATTGACTGCCCCTGCCCCCCCAACATTTTCTTTTGCCCTCCATTTGCCCCCCCCCCCCCACTTTAACAATCCTGGTGCCGCCACTGTTTACACAGATAATTAAATTGAATTATCTTTCTGCACTTTTGTATTCTAACAATTGTAAATCGCATGCTAAAAAAATCAAATTGAACGATAATATTTGATTTTCAAATGTTGATCCACACTGTCAATCAATTTTGCGTGAAATTGAACGAAAATATCATTGATTCCGATGATAAGATTACGAAATTGACAAAATAAAAATGAATATTCATGACTTTTTATTAGCGTATGGTTTAGGGTGGGCTTGATTTACTAACCGTCACAAAGCACATATAAAATGATACTGGGTATGTATAGAGCTTGCATTCTAATGTATCAATTGGATAGGATAGGATAGGATAGGATAACACAGGCTACGATAGGGTAGGTATTAGAATAGGATAGGGCACGATAGGATAGACCAATTTCACAACGCAAGAGGGCAGAAGACTGTTCGACACAGTTCGACATACTGCGGTGGGCGCTCCAACTTTTATAGTGCACAAGTCAATAGCGCGTTATGTACATTCGTTCGATTTTTTGTCATTTTGACCAGTATATGCAGATTTATTTTAATATTTGCAATGAGAAATTATCAGGGAAGTTCAGGTCGCAACTGTGCGGTGCTCAAATGCCACAAGAATTAGAGAAAGTTTAAAAATTGGAAGCTAACTGAGTGCGATATTCACTCGCTTTTGACTCATGAAGCCTGTTTGTGTGAGAAACCGTACTCCCAACACAGGTTTCCATAAGCAATGTGAAGGAATTCGTCGCCAGTGGGTAAAAACATCAACAGAAAGGACTTTGAAGTCAAGAAATATTATCATTATGTACTTTGGCGTAAAATTCAATGAGTGAAAACATGACTTTGTAAACAGGGTAAGATTTAGGGCTCCCGTTTACTACGGCTTCTATGCTGCAATCGAACTTTTACTGACAAAACTAAGTTGAAAAAAAAAACAAAACAAAAATACGTCACACCTTCATCCGTCAGATATGACCATTGTCTTACCTCATCTACCCATGCTTTATTTTATTGATCTAGAATAAAGTAAATGGAACAATATCGGGGCATATCTCATATCTTACATTCATTTTGTACACAGAGCCAATCGCGGTCAGCGCGCTTGCCCACCGCAGCAATGGCGTCGCCGATAGAGGGCCAAATACATAAACCGGAGGTCAAATCGGTCTATAGGTTTATGGTTAAACAGGTGTAAAAGAATAATCGCTATATTTTTTTAATTTAGAAAGTAAGGGCAGCAGAATTTGCCCAATGACATAGAAGTTATTACCCAACAGATGGGTAAATTCTGACAGTCTGGCAATTAATGCCCAAAAGTTTAATGGCCAGCATACGGCCCAACGTTGGTTAAAAAGTTGGTCAATGGGAATCACGTAACGTTGGGTAAAGAAAATTTACCCAGTATTAGGTAATTCACTTAACCAGAAGTTGGGCATTAAATGCCCAAATGTTTAATGGACAGTATACAACTCAACGTTGGTTAAGAGTTTATTTTAAAAATTGGCCAACCGATTTAAGAGTGCGGCACGGTGCTTATGTCCTTTGGCAAGGCATTTCATCTACATGTACACTGCTCCTTTCCACCCACAGGTGCTAATTGGATTGGAAAGTCATGATGGTTTGTTTAGAACTGTACATCTGTATGAAGACGCCTGGCTAGAATGCTCTTCGGGGAGTGAAGAAGGTAAATCAGCCTATGTGAGAACAAGTCTGAACCTGATGACAGGCTGGGATTTGTAATAAAATATCCCTAAAACAGACAGTCCCTTATATAAATAATATCCAGAAGGACCAGAACGTTATTAATTATAGTAGTATAGTAGTATAGTAGTAGTAGTAGTAATAGCAGTAGTAGTAGTAGTCGTAGCAGCAGCAGCAGCAGCAGCAGCAGTAGTAGTAGTAGTAGTAGTAGTAGAAGTAGTAGCAGTATTAGTAGTAGTAGCAGCAGCAGCAGCAGCAGCAGTAGAAGTAGTAGTAGTAGTAGAAGTAGAAGTAGTAGCAGTAGTAGTAGTAGTAGCAGCAGCAGCAGCAGCAGCAGTAGTTGTATTGTAGTAATATATTATTGTTGTTATTAATATTATCATTATTATTGCTGTTGTTACCATTTACTAATAAAGGGATAGAATATTACAATTTGATTCTCTTAATGATTCGATAAGTAAACCATACACTGAGAGATTTCAACAAACTTGACTTAAAATGTCCGAATTTACCCGGATTGGGTGTGGTTAATCCAGGAGTATTCCCCGTCACCGTCTAAGTCATTCAGACCGACCCAGTAATTCCAACCAAACTCTGCATCCCTCAACGTATACGTCACCAGAAATTCCTGTAATTGTACATTAAACCAGATTTGCATTATAAAGAAAATTCCGAAATCTGGTGCGGTAATTAAGAAGGTGCAAAGCCCAGTCGTTCATTGAAAAGCTTCCCTTAATCAGCACTGTTCATGAAGACTTTGTTTTATCAATCCTGGTTCCCAATTATAATACGGGGACTATCTTCTACATTCCATGCTAAAAGCACCATGTAAGCGTCTGTTCATGGCAGTATTAAATGTCAAAGTTTTCTTTACTCCTAGCGTTTTCACCGTTAATTCTTTGAGAGATCAATGCCCTCCAATCAATTGAGCTTCACCAGTTTCTGCATTTTTTTATGAAGAGCTCCTAGGCAATCTTCAATATGTCACCTTTTAATAATCAGTCAGTTACTTATCAATGTGTTTCATGATAAAGTGCTCATTTTCCATGAATGATACCACTCCATAACCAGTCCAAGAAGAAATCTGGATCCGCTATTATTTATACACGAATTAATTATTTTTCTTGTGCTATCCGATATTTTTTCGGTCCATGCAGGAAATGAAAAATAAAAATAAGAAAATAAGTGATTTGGTAGCTTACATTTTGTTCCTTTGATGTGATAACAGCAAGATCGCCTCCTAATGACTGGCAGTATTGCCTTGCATTAACATACGACCTCCCCGGAGAATTGACTAGCAGGTATTGTGAATTCTCGTATTCTAGCCAGTCTGGTGTGTTGCATATCTCGGATTGGGCTGGATAAAAAAATGAAAACACAATCGAAACGGAATAATTGTTTATACTCAAAATGGAAATATCACCCTAGTAGCGGCTTACTTCGGTGTTGCATCTGGGTGATGTTCGTTATTCCGAAGGTTCGTTATTCCGAACGTTTGTTATTCCCAGGGTTCGTTATTCCGAAACACGCAAATTGAATCATCTCCTCATCTCATCTCCTTATCTCATCTCTTCACCAACTCACTCCTCCCCTCCTCTAGTTTAAAGTCCTTTTCAGGACTTCACCCAGTTTCCAGAAAGATACTCTACCCTCGAACTTTCCTGCTTTCTCGCCTTTCTATTTCACCTCCATCTCTATCCACTTTATCTATAGTCCTTTCGGGCTTACCACATGGTGAACCGTAAGCCCTTTCTTTTTCGTTTTTCTATTTCGTTTTCGGATTAATGAACCTTCGGATTAACGAACCTTCGGAATAACGCCATAAACCGAATAACGAACCTTCGAAATAACGATCTGTAACTGTTGCATCTGGCCTTACTAGTGGGGAAAAAATTCCCGCAGCATAACGACTGACCTTAATTAATACCCACATGAAACTGATTATGAATTATTCAAAGAAATTCACATTCCTGTTGATTCTAACTGACAAGAAATCTAGAAAAAAAGGGAAAAAATATTACGAGGAAGGTTAATACCAAAGCCATCCCATCACCTTACACACCATTCTGTTCGTAAGTACTCTCTATCCTTTTCATCAGAGCTATACCGCTTTGGGGCTATCACTAATATCATCGACATTATCACCTCTAGAAAAGCCATATAGGCATTGCATCAGCGCAATCGTTGTCATCGTTCTCAGCACTGTCATCCAAAAAGTCTGTCACTTATCACTGTCATTATCATTATCTTCATATTGCAATAATTTCGACCCGTGACTAACATCTCTTCCTCCAATATAAACTTTTTCGTTTTTGTCTCGCCTGCGTAGCGGAGCGAGACATAGGTATCACTATTTCCGGTGTCGGCGTAGGCGTCGTCGTCGGCGTCGTCGGCGGCGTCGGCGTCGTCGTCAACAATTGTGTTGTACACCCAATAACTTTCTATAGCTTTAAGGTGGGATCACCAAATTCATACCAGAGGTCCATCTCTTGAAGGCGCAGGTCAAGTTCGAATATGAGTCGAATTTGAATAAGGTCAAAGGTCAAAGGTCAATGAACTTTCCATGACTGGCACTGTGCTATATTGTACACACAATAACTTTTTATACCTTCGAGGTAGGATTGCCAAATTCATACAAGAGGTCCATCTCTTGAAGGTGCAGGTCAAGTTCGAATGTGAGTTGAATTTGATTAAGGTCAAAGGTCAAAGGTCAATGAACTTTCCATGACTGGCACTGTGCTGTGTTGTACACACAATTACTTTCTATAGCTTCGAGGTGGGATCACCAAATTTATACCAGAGGTACATCTCTTGAAGGCACAGGTCAAGTTTGAGTATGAGTTGAATTTGAATAAGGTCAGAGGTCAAAGGTCAATGAACTTTCCATGACTGGCACTGTGCTATGTTGTACACACAATAACTTTCTATACCTTCGAGGTAGGATTGCCAAATTCATATGAGAGGTCCATCTCTTGAAGGTGCAGGTCAAGTTCGAATGTGAGTTGAATTTGATTAAGGTCAAAGGTCAAAGGTCAATGAACTTTTCATAACTGGCACTGTGCTATGTTGTACACCTAATAACTTTCTATAGCTTTGACGTGGAATCACCAAATTCATACCAGAGGTCCATCTCTTGAAGGTGCAGGTCAAGTTTGAATGTGAATTGAATTTGATTAAGGTTAAAGGTCAATGAACTTTCCATGACTGGCACTGTGCTATGATTTACACCACTTTGTTCCTGTAATGACATGAACTTTATAATTTGATACTTTTTAACACTAACATTTTACTTCAGTTCAACAGAGTTCATTCTAGGGATAAAGTAGGCCTATACCATTATTGCATATGTAAACTGTCAGAACCACAATTCACCCCCTAAACTGCTGACAGCCTCAGAAGTCATATAGCATAGTTTTGACATGCAGTCTCTTCATGACTGCAATATGCAGGCGAGACAACGCTTGGCGTTTGCCTTGTTAGATGTACCGAAAATGACGGTACATTTACTGAGCAGCTGGCTCTTGATTAAACTTAAGTACACTATAGCCAGTGAGTAATTGCTTAATTATTTTCCAGTGGTATTTATTCATTTTAGCAGAACCTAATTTATCGTCGGACTAGTAATATTCAGTACTAAGATCTGACAGTATAGTCATTTTAAGAAAAATTATACTAACCGTCCACTAATTGAAAGCACTTTACACCTTCTTGTATCATGAACTTTTGATTAATTTAATTTTCTTTTCTTCTTCTTCTTCCTCCTCCTCCTCCTCTTCTTCTTCTTCTTCTTCTTCTTCTTCTTCTTCTTCTTCTTCTTCTTCTTCTTCCATGGCAATACAATGAGAGGCGCCATTTTTCCCTGTAAATTTTTTTGTAATTTCTGATTAAATAAAATCTGATTACTGTGTTCCATGTGGAAAATTGTCCTTATCTAAGAAATCATTATCTCACAATGGCCCTGTATTTTGGAACAGTCTACCTGAAAATATAAAGAATTCACATTCCGTAAATATGTTTAAATCCAAACTTAAAACGTACCTTTTACATAAACTATAATTCCCATGTTCATTTTACCTCAACTATATGTCTATTCTTATGAATTTGTATGCTTGTATTATTTTCCTTATCTTCTGTCTTTCTTTCCCAACTTGAAACATTCTTTTTTCATAAAAATTTGGGGTTATGTTATAAGTCTTCGACTTTTCAAATAATCCCCCACATTTACATAATTTGTCCTTATTGTTACTTATCTATCTGCTTTGTTATTAATCATATTTCAGTTCATTTTTTTTTTAATGTCATTTCAATGTCATTTCTGTGTTTAATTGATATGTATATATTATATATTGCCTTTCTCCGTGTATTTTTGTTGTTTTTTATGAAATGTGGAAATAAATGAATCTGAATCTGAATCTGAAAACGTTTCAGAATGTCTCAACTCCCAGTAACCTACCTCGTAAAATTTCTGTGATTATCGTTACTATCATTATGCCCATTATCCATGAATTATGATCAATTCGTCATCATCATCATCATCATCATCATCATTAGGCCTACCTATCAATCATCAACGTCGTCAATCAGCACCACAATCATTGTTGCCGTCACTATCTATCCATCAATATCAACATCAAATTCGTCATCATCATCATCCTCATCATAATTATCATCATAATCATCAACATCATCTCCACCCTCATTATTAGATACTTCGTCGACGCCATTTTAATCAAATATAAGCAGCTTTTACTGCTTATCATAGGCCTACCTTGCAAGCATGATAACACAATCACTAATAGTCCTTCCAGTGTAACTGAAGATGTCCCCGAAAAACGTGTCATCATCTCCAATATTTCTGTTTAAGTCAAACGGCAGGGGACTAGAAAATGATTCTGGCTTGTCCTTCGGCTCTCGGTTTGTGTATAACTGAATACCATTCACTCCACTTCCCTTTATACAGACTGGTTTCGATTCCTGTTGATGTATATATATACTTCTGAGTGGTTTTCCTTCTCTAGGGAATCAGGAGTAGCTTTTTTGCACTCTTCAAAGTAAAGATACAGAAGTGTTGACAACCATTTAAAACTGTGCTTAGTGGTGGTATGTTTTGACGATCAGTCGTTTCAACAACGCGATAGAAAAATGGTACGACAATCCTTTCTCAAACTAGATATGCTTCAGGAAATGCAGCTCTTCAAATACATGTATGTTTAAAAGGAAGTTCAGTGCTACATGTCATGCACGGAATCTTGGACCGGGTAAATACAATACGCACATTTCACTCCAAAATTTTGATATCACATTTCCCTTTCTTGTAAAATGTGAAGAATCATCAGAGCGTGGCGCGTGTGATATACATGATATATAGTACATTGTAGCCCAAAAAGTTCACGGTTGGAAAAGAAACTCCTCAACTAAATATTTCAAAATATTTTCAGGAAATCTTCATACCGGTGGATAGCCCAAGGTCTCTTCTATTGAATCCCAGCCAAAATATAAAAAAATAATATCCTTGAGCGAGCAAAAATAATTTTTTGAAAGGGTGCAAAATTCGGACTTGACAAGAACGGGTATTTGTGCTGGTTGGTATGTCAGCGAAGCTGAAATTAGTGTTAAATTTTAATACTCTGAAGGCTTTCTGACAATAGTTATGAATGAATATCCATCGTTGTGTTTATGTTATGGCATATCTCATTGTCATGCGGAGGTGAGCTACATATAAGATGTTTTGAAAAGTTATTTTTTGGTAAGTTATAACATTAAAGTGGCATAATTTAGATGTCATGAAAATAGGATCACATGCATGGTCATATACAGTATATTACCTAAAAGTAATATTTCAAATCAATCTGTCAAGTATTCGAATTCTCACTCAAGCATGACATGTTTGATAATGAGATATGTCAGAACGCGCACACAAGTACCTGTATTATTTTTTTGTTTTGTTTTAAAGCCATCAGAATACGAAAAAAAAAATTAAGCCTCCAGAGTTTACTCTCAGCTCTGCTAATAACAACCAGAACAAATAGCAATTCTTGTCAAGCTCAAATTTTGCACCCTTCACAAATTTCCTTTTGCTCCCCCAAGGGTAAAATATTTTGAGATATGATAGAAGAGAACCTGAGCTATTCATAGGTATGAAAATTCCCTGAAAATATTTTGAAATGCTCAGATGGCGAGAATTTTTCCAACTGTTTAACCCTTTTTTTTGGGGGGGGGGGGGCGTACTCATCATCAATAGTGATCTGTCATTTTACTGACAGATTCAGTAACCCAATTAGTTTTTATGACAAATTTCTCTCCAAGTGCTACGCTCTTGAGTCATCCGTTTCAGCTCTTCATATCCTGTTGCTGCACACTCTGCTATCAAATCATCTAGGAAGCCTTTGCGAGATCTCCCCTTTGCCTTCTTTCCATGCAGGCGACCTTATATAACTCTGACCATCAAGCCATCATGTCGCATTAAGTGACCTGTCCATTTCTTCTGTCTTTGTGCTCTTCTTGAACATGGCGCAATACCTCTTCAGATCATTCGACGTTCTATCTCTCACGACACACCTAGTAGTTTGCGCCAGCACCATATTTCAGCAGCCTCCAGACGTTGTATATCCTTCTTGGAGAGCGTCCATGTCTCTGCCCCATACAGCAATACACTCCAGACTAATACCTTCCTTAGGCGCTTCCGTAAGGCAAGATCAATCTCAGT
>CM057157.1:7567805-7661430 GCA_029962745.1 Echinometra lucunter | reverse complement strand
CCCCCCCCACGGGTCATGAATTCCACGACTTGGACACAAGTTCGCGACACGGAAGCGAAATTCGCGACTAGGATGCAAAGTTTGCCCCGAAATTCACGTCGCACTCGACCTGTTGTCGAGCGTATTTCAGGGCCACCATAGTAAACCCTTCTACGATTATCCGTAGTACCACCATGCAAACCTTCAAACATCATCCAAACTGCCATTTGTTCAAACATGGGGTGGCAGTCGGATCGTATAGTGTGTTTATTGGGTTTAAAAGTAAGGATGAAGAAAACTGTATGATGATGACACTGATCATGACAGTGATCATGTGGTGATGATGATGACAACAATAACGATGATGATTAAAGTGGTGCTGATGAGGATGGTGATGATGAAGCTGGTACGGCTGATGATGATAATGATGATGGTGATGATGATGATGACAATGATGATGGAATAGGATCAACATGCCATGTATGAGATGCTGATATGTTCGTCTATAATGACTAAATGATACCCCCTCTCCCCCGATCATGCTGACGGCGAGAAGATTCCGTTCTGTATTGGAGATATCAGGTGAATAACAAGACAGTGAGTGATCGAACACTAGTGTAGATGATTTCTTGTTTAAATATGATATAACCATTATTCTACTATGATCTCCAAATTCTCTCTTCAAACAGCACAGCATTATGCTAGACAACTATGTATTTTTAGAGAAGAGTAATCCATGAGATTACTTCAAGGAATTTGCACAGCTAAATCATAGGAAAGACTTTTTGAATAAGATACCATTTTAATATAAAATCACCAGCAAAAAAAATACAAATACCATAAAAACACATGTATGTGCTAGGACGTTGCATCCCGATTTCGGGTAGCAAGCATGACAAGATGTGCTCTTGAATAAATACAGAAATATCTCCTTGATATTAAGAAAAGAAAGAATAATACCACTAGGCGCGGAATCGAATGACTGTTCGAATCCGTAAAAGTCCTATACTAATTCTCGATATATGAAGAGTCCTAAGTCCACAGATTTATTTATAATCAATTCATCATATTTTTATTTGACTGGATGTAGAACCTTTTGGAACCGAAACAGGATATAGTATTTTTTGGAACCGAAATCCCCCGCACTGTACAATTACGTTTGTGCTAAATCTCACAAGAATGTCTCTTTCACGTTAAGGCGACACATTCTGCAATGATTTCTTTATAATTTAATCCTGTTATAAAAATCAAAGTTCATACTAGCTGTCGAGTAAAAGTGGAATCACAGAAGAATTTGAAAAAGTTTTGTCATATAAAATATTTGCATAAATGAAGAGTTCGGTTCCAACAGGTACTACATCCATAAATCCAAGTTCTGAGAAAAACATGTTTTTTAAATTATTTTAGTTAGCAATGTGAGTTTGGAATGATACTTTCGCTGACTGTACAACTGTATGATACAATAGTAAAACCACCCTTTACAAAAATCTAAGTCCACAGATTTACTCATAATCAATTGATTATTATTTCATTTGGGTGGATGTAGTACTTTTTGGAACCGAAGTAAAACAGTAAAATGGATATAGTACCTTCTGGAACTGTACAACTGAATTTTAAATGCCATTTTTTAAACTTTCCATTTAGAAATTCAGCTTTTTTTTTTTTTTTTTTAGTATTAGTGTATAAAGCTAGTAAAAAATGAGTTGATAAATGCCAAAAAATCAATTTGGATAAAAATGGACGTAGTACCTTTTGGAACCTAGTTCTTCATATGTTCCTGTATATCACTTTTAGCATGTTTATAGTTTTATTTATATTTGAATCAATGTTGTCTCTCAACAGGCCACTGGCTAATTATAACACTTGCCCTTGTGAAATGAGCTCCATTGCCAATTTTCTGCATCAACCTAATTATTATCCTAAACCTGGACCCGTCCCTAAAACTAACCCTGTAACATTAAAGTGTACCAGTCGCCAAAAGATAATTTGCCCTTTATGTTAGGGGGAGCCATGTCACTACACGATATGCAAATATGAGCTTTAAATGATATTTCTAAAACAATATATTTCGAGTTCCAATATACTCTCAATTAGCATGAAGGCGACCATTGAGTGGACTAGTTGACGTGCTTAACTTATTAAGTTAATAACTAAAACTCAGACTGACGTTCGCACATTAAAAGAAGGCCGTGTGAAATCAATTTGGACTTTACTGATATTATTCGAATGATATTCTCCACAAAGCACTTTTATATATTGAACTGTACTTTCCTCTTTTGACAAGTTAGGGACACAGTATTTGTGTACATCAGCAGTTAATTTTAAACAAAACAATGTCATAAGAGGAATGATAAGAATAAATTTCTGAAGCGCGCACTCTGACTCAAGACGCCGCTCAAAGAGCTATGATATTACATTAAATTTTAAAGAATGAACTGAACATCAGACACATGCACAGAAGTTATACAAAATAGCAGAACATAAATGCAACGCAAATGTGCATCGCAGCTGTATGATTTATCCAGAGCTCATATTTTAACCAATAGCCATGACTCGATACTGATGCTGGATAGCAGAGCTAATAAATCAAATGAAAGGTATATTTCCTGGAATAATGATTTAACGATGATAACAAAGAATATTACAATAAACTAAGGGCATACATAAAACTTCAAAATAACAATCTCCTCCTAAATAGATATGCTTTGACGTCGATAAAACACAAACTATAAGAATGACCAGCAGTACACCTATGATAACAAAGCGGTTACAAAAAAAACTCCTTTAATAAAACCTAACAGATGTCATTCTGTGATTAAAATACTTTCAAAGCACTATTAAGAACTCACGTTTTCAGCAAGGTCAGGATTTTACATAAGTGAAGAAACCCCCCACGTAAGGGAAGAAACCCCCAATGCCCCTTACGCTAGGGTCAAGATACATGTACTCTTTTTTGGTTGTTTGTTTGGGTTTTTCCGGCAAAACTGGATTCTTAAAAGTGTTAAAAATCCTCATAGGGATATAATTCTTTCATGAATGAAGGGGTCTTATAATCTTTTACCAGGTTTACCATTTCATGATAATATCGTCTGAAGACTGGATGCGTCATACAGCAGGCATGGGCGAAAAAAAAATCTGCCTTGAAACGTGATGAAAATACATCCGAAAATTCTCAGATATTTTAGGGTTTGCTTTTGTTTTGTTTTTTGTTTTTGTTTGTTTGTTTTTACAATAAAACTAAAAAAGATCATCAGCTTTTGGGGCGTGCTTTCTTAATACTACAAAATTCTAAGTACCAAGATTACAATTCGTGGTGGGACTGTAACCCCATCCCCCCCCCCCCCCCTCCCCGAAAAAATCGACCACGTATTTCCGCCGATGACGACAGCTTTATACAACCAGTTCTAAAAGCGCAGTCATATATATTATCAAGAATTTAAAGGGATATTGACTTTAAAATAAATCATTTTCTAAAAATTCTTGGCTCTATTGTGTTAACAGTTCTGCCGAGTTGACGTAGGCACTCTTCTCGGCTTCTCTTGGTGCTTCATAAGCGGCTTCATCACTGGGCTCTCGAAGATCTTCGTAAGGGTTAGCTCCGTCCTTGGGACCTTCAAATGAAGGGTTTTGATACCTCTGTTCATTCTCTAAAGTCTTTGGATTTCTTGCTGGTGGCCCAGTATTCGATCGTCTCGACCGTAGACTGATGTAAAGAAGCAATAGGCAATGTACATTAGTTAGCCTATGATTAAGTTGACGTGTTTTCAATAAGAGGATCAGAAAGTACAATTTTGTTCTTGAGATTACAATATTTAATGACGATTTTCTATTCATATGATTCACTCGAAACAGCTTGCATGTGCTTGTCTCTGTATACCCCTTGCCTGTTTGTCTGTTTCATTCTGATGGTTGCGTTTTTAGAGGGTCTTTAACGAAAGTGAATCGCCTTAATAACAGTTACTGTTAAATCACACCAAATATTTCCAAAGTTTAGGGGAGTCGCAGTACGAGCCAAAAAGAGAATTATCGTTTGAGCAAGCAGGAAGGGTAGTGCTGTTACTGTCGTACATGCCTATAGTTATCATCATGATCATTTTGTAAACTTATTTTTAAATTTTCCTTATATTACTAGAACACTTCCTACAATTGATACGGTATTCAAGATTCAATGTGCAGGTATTAATCGATATTATCTTAATGAAAAGTTAACAAGAAAACAGTGCAAATACCATGACCATGTAAGCAGTGCAGTGAGAAGGACATTCCCGACCATGGAAATGCCAAACAGTACCCAGCTCGTCAAGGAATCACACCAACCAGATGTGGTGATCGTTGTGGGGTTTAGAGCTGAAGATAATCAGAAAGACCAGGAATGATGTTCATGATTTACTGGGTGTATGTGCTGTAATATAGATATTTCATCATGGTTTGGAAAATGCCACACAAAGATCTAAAATAAGATTTCAGATAAAATTAAATTTAAAGACCAGGCAAGGCATGAGAAAAAAAAAAAACTACTTACGAATAGCGACCACCGAGAGAGGTGGTCCTTTGTCCCCTTCTCCATAAATGCCTTCGCGGGTAGCTGAAATCCGAATGGTGTACCTGGTACTAGGGTCTAAGCCGACTACGTAATACTCCAACATGCTAGAGCTGCCTGCAGGACAAGGTCCAGTTGTGGTTACATTTAGCAGACTGTTGTTTGTGCTGTAGACGTAGATGCTGTATGACACAACCGGACCATCCCCAGTATCACTGTCTTGATTCCATGGCCTCCATCTTAGACCTACGTGGTGTTGACCTAAGTCAAACGCCTGCGGTTCGGTGGATAACTCCGGTAAGACTAGCATTTGGGGTAAAAAGGAGATTTTGACAGAATCGAATTTATGCCGAAATATCAAAACATGTAACCTATATAACTCCTCCCGGCAATACAGACATTTTGGAAATGACGGGTAGCCTTTTTATTAACTTGTGTTCCTCTTGCCTCGTCTCCACTATCACACTGTATGGTGGAAAGAATATTTATTCCAAATACAGACATGCATTTTTTTTCTTTACAAATCCTACACGACACAGGACGTAGCGTAGAGTATGGGATCTTCTAGATCATTAGGAGGACATTGACTGTACGTGGTGTTCTATGACTTACCAAAATATTCGGTTGCCGGCAACCTTACAAAAGCAAATCCTTCGTCTTCCGGGCTGCCGATGAAACAGTAGATTGACGAATTTCTAATGATATCTGTTAGGAGAAACGTGAAGTTCACCACTCCTGTCAGAGTATTGCTTTCAGGAAGGTGCCAGTTTTCTTCTGAGAAGTCGGTCGTCGCAGCTTTCACATGGTCAGGTTCAATGACCGTTGTCGTTTCGAACACGACGGAACAGGAGAAGATCGCAACACCTGGGTTGGTCTTTTCTCGTGTGATGAGGAAGCGGTCTTGACAATACAGATTAAAACAAATATATATATATATATATATATATATATATATATATATATATATGCATACATAAAGAAATATGAATACACTTCTAATTACAAAAAAAAAAGGAAAATGAACTCAATGAATCGGCGTTGTCTTAGTACAGAATATCTCAGTTACAGTTTGTCTCCAGTGGAGTCCCAATTTTTGCAAGACGAACAAATGGAAGTTAGAGCAAGGGCAATGAAGAATGCAGAAGTCTACACGGCATATATTATGGCGTTATTCTTTCATTTACTATAGTACTCCATTTCTTCTTCTTTTCTAAGAACAAGAAAATAAGCTTTAAAGTAACTGAACGCCACAACATGATCCCCATCTTCAATATCACTGTACCTGTTTGACAGTTTGCTCCCAGCCATCGAGGATGACAAACACCTGAAGAACAGATTCCAGTTCTCTGATCACAGTCTTCAGGTCCTCCAGCACAATGACACGTCTTAGTACAGGAATCGAAACATCCAGCAACTTTATTGAATAAAGAGATATCTGTCACTATACCAAACTATTATATACAAACAAAAATATCTTTCAAATCCATTCATTGGTAGAATCACTTTTCAGTGATATTGGCGCACGAACGAAAGATTATTATTTTCTTAAGAATCACACCTGTCTATAGCAGTTAATATTTGATGTACGATAAACTGATAAAAGAGCAATGTAGACAAAATGCCATGCTCAAGGGCATTAGTGCCGTGCCGGGGATCGAAATCCCGATTCTCGCGTCTCCAGTCAAGCGCCCTAAACCACTCGCGTACGGCATCTCTTATTATGCATCTTAATACAGAAGATATTTAATGAGTGACCACCCCTTCCCCCGCAAAAAAAAGAAGAAAAAGAAGAAAAAAATATTTTATATTCATACCAGTTCCTACATTACATACAACTGCGACAATATCTTGTCAACTTTGTTTTACTAGTTTGATGAGAAGTCCTCATGTGATGATGGGTGTATAGAAAGATGGCTCACATTTCATGCAACGATCAGGAAAATCTGCAGAATCTGCAACATATTCAGTCTCACATTCGCCATCAGATTCTGTACAGAATCCGCTCTCTCTATCACACGGTGAGTTACCAAGACAGTTACAATGTTCAGTACAATCCATTCCCATGTATCCTCTAGGGCAGATCGAAGGAACTGCAACAAGAAGTACAACATGACAGGGTCATAATTTAATTTTCTTACCTTTCGGCATGTTTGGAGGAACTCAAATGTACCTACTTGATATTTGAAATGCATTTTGTTTTACTTTTTTCAGCTCAACATCCTTTGATCCCTAGTCCTAGAGATACATATGCAAGGTGACTAAAATTTAGATAATGTTCCTGCTCTTATATGATACCCAGAAATGTTCATAAAGGGGGGAAAAAGTACTGAGTTCCTTATGGAATTAGCAATAATGGTGAAACATAAGAAAAATCACTGCTCCACACAAATGTCAATTTCTTGAAGCCTTTGACACAGTTTCTGCCACTATTCTTTTCAGATATATGGCTTTTTGTTTAGAATATGTAGGACGGAAATAAAAGACAAACATCCATATTGCCATTTGAAAAAGAGATGACAAAGTTTGCGGCCCCCCCCCCCCAAGATTTTAGTAACCCATATATTACCTTGACATCCTTCTCCAGACCATCCATTTTCACAGCTCTCTTCACATCTTCCCGTGAAGACATCACAAGGTGCTCCTCCCATGCAGTGACATTCTTGAAGACAATCTACTCCAAACTTCCCATCTGGACATACTAGAGATACAAATAAACTTAGATATAGTAGCATGATTTAGGCGTAATCTTGTAATGCTGTAGATAGTTGTCAAATTCTCTTTTTTGATGAGGTACTTATGTCAAGCTCTTTCTGCTGATTTTCTATACGTTGCTCATATTAAAAAATCGATATAAAAGAGTGACACAAATAGGCAGATATTATTTCAAGAACTGTGCCACTCTGTACTTTACATACATGTATAGCTCACAGCGAAATATTTTTACAACTTCCTACCTTCATCACAATCAATGCCTCTATATCCAGCAAGACAACTGCATCCATATGGATCAGGGAGACATATCCTACTACCAGGGCAGGTTTCAAGGATCTCCCCTGGACCGCATGGAAGTTCACAATTCCAGCCGAATCGGTGTTTACCACACGCTTTACATGTTTATATTGGGGAGAAAATATGGTGGGTTATATTCATTGTGTACTGATGAAATATTCCTTCGGTGGCATAGTATAACGTCACTTTTGAGAGTCGAAACCTGAATGGGAATTATATGACAATGATTAAAAAATCAACGACGTCAGCCCATCCAAACCCCCAACACGTAGCAAAAGTATTAGTAAGAGGTAAAAGTAAACAATTATTTCAAAATATGTTTTCTCCTGTTCCATATAAGCACTAAAAACAGTCAATTTAAGAACTTTAAAACATCAGAAATTTTTAAAATGATTATTATTTATATATAAATTCATCGTATTTGAAGTGAAATTAATCATAAATTCAGTGGAATTATTGCATGAGTTACCTGTAAGACAATATCTACCAGAGAATCCAGGAGGGCAGATACATGTTCCTGAGTGAGGATGACAGATTCCTCCATTGAAGCAGTTATCACAAAGGCGATCACAAAATGGTACACCCCATCTCCCTGGAGGACATTCTACGTTTTAATGCAATGAAAGAAATTATCAGAGTTTTGTACCAGTTTAGATGATTGAAGTTCTCAATGATATTTCATATTTGGGGACTTTATTTTATCTATCAAGATAAAAGCATGATTTCTTTTACTTATCTTAAGAAGAGGAAGCGAGAAGGCTTAGTGGCGGAGCAGTACGTGGACTGGTATACTGGGATGCGCTAGTACCCTTTGGTTAAGGGATTGATCCCTATTTACAAAGCCCTCAGTCCTCGGATTGTTACTTGCATGCTTACATATACTTTCCTAACAGTCAGTAAAATAAACTACTAACCACACCATCAACAACCTGGATTAAGAAAATTAACAAACAGGTTTTAAAAGTTCATACGACTGACGATGACTCTAATGAGACTATAACGCAGATTTTCCAGATGACCCTCTTGATACGTTCCATATACATCAGCATCTTCCTTGATTGCAGAATCAATTGTGAACACCAGACTTCCCTGTGGTGATAAAGATCCTTCAGGAAGGTTCGAGAATGTTCTCCATCGGATCTGATCATCAGCAGCAGTGAAAGTGTCCTTCCTGGTGACTGAGAGAGTAACACTCTCACCTGGATATACCGTCCTTGTTAGGCGACCATCCTCAGGTTCGAAATTCCCTTGAAAAAAAAAATCAATCCAAATAAGTATACAGATACATTTCAGTGAGTTTCAAGCCTTCAGAATGTTTTCAAAAACTTTTTTGAAAAGTCCAGACACTATGATAATTCGTCAAATTAAGTTTCTGACAAGTACTTGTTCAGCGGCACCTATACAAAGTAATAACATTCAGCGAAACAGAAGTTGAATCCGTACATACAACGTGGCCAGTTGTAGCTTCAACACCCATTGGCATGCGATCACGTACAGACGCGTGTAATTCATTTCACTAGTAAGAATAATGACAGTATTGCTTATACCTCCAATATGTTCTTCTAGATAAGGCATAACTAGGGTTAGGGGCAACAGCTATACTCAGTAACTGTTTTCTTCATTTCCTTCAATTTAAATAATGTGAAATATTATTTGAAGAATAGTACCTAAACTTTAAAGTAAAGGCAATATCTTAAATTTCGTATTCCTAGTGTCATTGGCCATTTCTGTCGTGTCTTCTCTCTCTCTCTCTCTCTCTCTCTCTCTCTCACTCTCTCTCTCTCTATCTATCTCTCTATCCCTCTCTGTTGCATTTGTCATGAATGCACGGATCATGTGACCTTATTCCATATAGAGACATAATTAATGGAATTCATTCGTACTGTCCATGGAGAGTATGGTCACTGCAACTGATGTAGAGGTGCCAGTAGATGTAGATGAACTCAAACATTTATATACACCGACAGATTGGTTATTGGCAGGTAAGGACTGGGTGATCACTCCAGATGTTACGCTTGTCACACCTGGAACCTCTAGGGTGTATCCTTGTTCGGTCCAGCTCTGTTCCACCAGTCTTTCCGTTGCAGTCAGAGTCTCTGGTGTATTGTCTGGGGGGCTGAGTATGCACGAGTAACTTGGTGGTATTCCACTGCTTCCAAACGGAGTAGATGTCACAGCCTGCAAATGGAGAGGCGGTGCTGATATAGCGAAACAAGAGGAACAATTAATTAAAACACTTGTTCTATAAATAAGCCTAGAATGACAGCTACATTTATTATTTGATAGAGATTCTTTGTGAATATATTCGATGTCGATAGGTGGCTGAGCATTTATGTTATCGAGTATTGTCATTGTTGACTATTGTCGATATTTACAAAGTTTGAACAGGTTATTATTAGCATTATTATTTAAATACATGAAATATTTACATGGGTTACATGAAAAGCAAGTGCAAGGATCACCTTTAGATATTTCGCAAATAAATCTGAGGTCTTCACTACAGAAGCGGTCTCTCCAACCTCCAATTGCCTCTGCAACACAGTGTTCGTATCCCTCATAATTGTTCGGCTCATTCGTATCCCAGTCACTAAAGCTTCGTAGAAAAAGGGAAAATAATACTGTGCTACTTATTGAACAGTGAATCCCTAAACAGTGATATTACGAGAATGATTTCTTGTTGTTATGGTAATCATCAGGATCATTCAAGAGATTCTAACATTTAAAGTATATCATTTACCCTGTATCGTTCAGTAACGTTCCATCCGCCCATCGGAAATCACCTTCACTACCGAGATCATCCAGTCCAAACCAGAAACCATGCCCAAAGCTATTCAAGATGGATATCTGCTTATACAAACAAAATAAAAATTATCCTTGCTAAATTACAAATGTGCAACAAATTTGCGAATGATGCCAGTCTCGAAAATATCAACGTCCAACATTCGCATATAGGCTTCAAAAGTTTACCCATGAGTTTACCAGACACGCACGGTAGTTCGGAAGCGTCGCCAATTTTACGTGTTTAGTTTCAAATTTCAAAAAAGTTTGAAATTTCTTGTAATCATTTCCTGCATCACACGAACAATTATTTCAACATCATTTTCAACTATCATGACTAAGGTAAGTGCACTCCTTCAAACCTGATACGAGCCCCTCTTTACTTCTGAAAAGCGCCTCTTTTCCAGACTGATACCAACACAATATGGGGTAATCAAGTAAGGAGCAAGCATGCAGGAAGGGTACAACGCTCCCATTTTATCATTAGACGTAGTGCTATCTAACTGGGACATTCACTTCTTATTTTTTTCAAAAGCTTGCTTGCACTTAAACACTAAACAAATCAATCAGGGCATGTTGAATATTGTACTTCAGCGATCTTACCTATTCTTCTATTCACTTCGATTACTTTCTCGATTAAGGTAAAAGTGACAGGGTTAATGCATGAAAATAACAATAAGTGATATGAAAGGGCGCTATTTGAATTTGCGGTTGGCATTAAGATTACATCCCTGTTATAGGGCAAATACTGTAGCACTATGCTAACTCGCTTTGCTCTTTTGCAAATTAATATATTAATTTGCATGTAAATGCAAATTGACTGTTGCCAATAACCATGTAAAGCTTATATAAACAATATGTTCAAAAGAATTATCTCAGTAGCAGCTAAATAGAAATATAGGGGTATTTTTCCTTCTTGCTTTCACCCTTAGCAGCCATAACAGTTGTTTTCCTCTTGTTAAGGGTCCCCTTTTTGCTGATGCCCCCTTCAGAAACGATCCGCCGCCCCTGGACTTACAGATATCTCTGTAGTCTTCAGTTGGGCTAACATCCCACCTAGCTGTTGGCAGTACTCTTTTGCTTCGAAATAATTAGTTGAGTGTGGCGGCATGTAATACAAGACGCTGTTGACCTCTCTCCATTTGCTAGGAAGGACTGAAAGGAAATTATCATATGGAATAATCTTGTCAACTTAAAATTGTCTTTCAATTGTACACTATTCTTTTATATTTTAAAAAAGATATTGTGGTAGTTATACTCTGAATGTTTCTTAAACAAAATATTCCAATTTTTTTAAAAGACAGTTCGGCTTTTACTTTCATTTTTCACACTTAAAGATATATGATGAGAAAATGAAAGAGGAAAGGTAGGAATGATCATGATGATTGGGATGGGGACAGTTGTCAGCAGGTCACAGAAATTATGGGAATATGGATCTGCAAAGAAGTGTTTGGATTCCTCTGTATAGTAGTTCAGAAAGAGAGTTTTGAACAACGGTTATTTGGATGAAAGCATTATAGGCCATCTGTCTCGACTAGTTTCGAGTAGTAGGCTATTTTCAGGTATCTTCTCGAAATTACAAAGAACATCCTTACAGAGGCGAGCTTGCAATTACCACGATTACTGCCAGTTAGTCTAAAGAAAAAAAATTCGATTTATCATTAGTGGATAACAGCATACGGCATGCTGCCTTAACTAAGCACTTGTCTTGACTGATGGTTATAATTCGTTTGTTTCTTTACCTCGAGGTCTCTCGCAAATATATGGCTGGGTTGATAAGCAATTATAATTGTTCCAGCTCCCATCTCCATTCGACGAGAAACACGCGCAATCATTGCTAGGATCGTTTGCTTGTCCAGTAGCCCAGTGAGATTCCCCTTCACTAGAACATATCAGAAATAATATATTTCCTTAAATCATATTAATATATTTAGAGTATGAAATTCGTATAAATACCTCGTTATTATTTCTTTGACACAGTTGTTATAAATAATTTTCTTTGTATGGGTGTCCTGCATTTGATTTAAATGCACAATTATGCATATTCTCGGATTAAACTTGGTTTATGAAATTAATTTGTAATATATAGTGCATGATATTCGAAGATATCTTTGAATATTTTGACTTCCCTAGTGCAAAGCATTATATTCATTTTTTGGCATATTTGTGAAGAATATGAATTGCTTATACTTAATGAATTTTTCTTGATTCAGTTTGAATAAGCATTCCTTTTCATTTAGACGTGGAAGAAAATAAAACTCTGACATATTTTGTAAGGAGACTTGAGAATTGACTTCGCCTAATCTCATACATTTCCAGAAGAAAAAAAAAATCCTTTAAAAGTTCATGAAAATTCTTACCTTAGCCTTGTACCATCTACCCATATGAAAGTGTCATTGCTCCCCACGTCTCTAAGGCCAAACCAGTAACATAGGGTCGGTGAAATGGAGGTGGTTACCATGGCTGTCAAAAAAGACTTGAGAAATTAAAGTAGAAAATTATTTTGCATTGCTGATATAATGTCATTTTTCCTTTTCAAAAAAGGGAAAAGATATCAAATAACAAATGACATGGAACCCAATTCCTCCTCAAAATTGAAACTAAAAATCGATTTGACTATACTTTAAGGAGGGGGGAGGGGGTATCTTTTTCCCGGACAGGAGCGTTGGAAAGCGTGCTTGCCTCAGAACCATTGATAAATCTTGTGATTTTTGCGGCGTCTATTAACTAATGAAAGGGTGTACTTTATGTTAGATATGCAAATTTATTTTCCATAATCTTACGTTAATTTCTCCTGATGTTATGAGAGCCAAATCTCCTCCGTCGTTCTGGCAGGCACTTCTTGCATCATCCAAGTTTTTCTTTTCACCGTAGATTCGATAGTGAGATTGGTCAAACAAGTGCCATGAACAACTGGGATCTTACAGAGAAAATCGAAAAAAAAGGGACATTTCTTCTAATAGAGAAAAGGAAAAATGAACTTTAATGGCACTGCTACCTCTCATTTATATAATGAATAAAATTTAAGAGGATGTATGAAATCAACTCAATGAGAAATCCGATTTTCGTAATAAGACGCTTTTCTCTATTCTTGGCTAATAGTGGGTTTGAAATTTGTTGGAGAAAATTCTATTATTGAGGGGAATAACGAGCGTGAATTTCCTTTGGTAAAAAAAAAGTTTTTATAGCACCACATCAATTCAAGGCGCTCATTTCACAACAGTGAGTTTTGATAAACACTGCTTTCATTTCATTACAGGTTCTAGCAGTGGCGGAATGAGCCAAAATATTTGGGGGGGGGGGCTCAATCTTTGCGAGGAGCGAAGCGACCAACCCTGAGGGAGTGTAGCGACCGAGCCGGGGTACCACCCCCCCCCCCCCACGATACAGAGCTTTTTTATTTTTTCGACTTAAATTCCAACTTCAGTTCAGTTAAATTTTTATTTTCTCTCATTTCCAACAGAAGGATACCATTTTAGTTGGGTGGTAGTGAGCACGCGAAGTGTGTGAATCACTTAATGAGCGCGCGAAGCGCGCTCCCTAGAGGGGAGGGTGCAGGGAGGGGGGAGTTTCCCCCCCCCCCCCCCCCTCCCGCGCGAAGCGCGGAAGCTCCGACGTTTGATGACATGTTTGATGACATATACTGTTATGGATAAACGTGTCATGAATCTTGACCGGAAAAGGATTTTTTTTTCATGAACTTGGAAACATGATTATGAAAACATGCAGCCCAAATAATCTTCTTAAGTTTCAAACAAATGCCAGCGTTACACAAAATACTTTATTACTTATGATAATAATACAGACAAAGACACTATGAAATAAAAGTCATGTGATCAGTGCAATCAATTTCGTAAAAATCAAGCCTGCGATCGATTGCTAAGCTTTGTGTTACGGGGCCTAGATTTATTTATTTATTTATTTATTTTTTTTTTTGTTAACTAAAAAGATTCAAGATTCAAGATTCAAGATTCAAGATTCAAGATAATTTTTTGTCATGTAAAAATACATAAAATTCGTCTTCGGACATTTGAGTGAGTACACATAATATAAATAATTGAAATACAATATACATGATATAAAATAACATATAGATTGACATACACAAGATACATTTGAAGATAATCACAATGTAAAATACATATATGTATTGAATGTCCTAGTAGTTGGAAGGAGGCCGTCCTGATCCCTGTACTTAAGCCTGGGAAAGATCCTTGTGACCCCAAATCGTACAGACCGATCGCTCTCACCTCTACTATCTGTAAGTTGATGGAACGTATGGTTAATAGTAGATTAGTATGGTACTTAGAGACTCACAATATTTGGAGTAATGCCCAGTGTGGTTTTAGAAAGGGTCGTAGCACCAAAGATCACATTCTAGGTCTTGAGTCCAATATAAACAAGGGTTTCGCTAATAAGGAAAGTACATTGGCTGTGTTTTTGGATTTACAGTGCGTCCCAAAAAAACTTTACACTTTTGAAATGGCTGCCAAATGAAAAAATACATGATTCTGGAAGAAAAGGTTTATATGTACGGATAGCTCATGGACTCAACTTTCATTATGAGACCAAAAAGGCCGAAAATAATTCATGCTTGGGTGAGCACTGCTCACTTTTGTAAAGGGTATGAAAATTAGGTTGCGCAGGAATTGCACCTTTCAATTTGTGAGAAATGAGTCCTTTGGAGGTTACAGAATTGAGGGTGATATGATAACTTCATGATCAGTTGCAATCAGTTTAGGTTTGCTGAGTGAATTTTATGGTTTATTACATCAAAATTTTATGCATGAGTGAACGGGAATTCCATTCATTATTGTAGCATTGTACCTTTCCCTGGTAGACTCAGTGGTGTGTTCACGGGAGTCAGGATTGGGTGATGGTACATGGTGCAGGGGAGGTGAGATGTAAGGTAGGACTTTGTTGGGTAGATGGGATAAGGGTTAAGAGGACATGCATGCCCCCCCCCCCCTCTCTCTCTCTCTCTCTTCCTGGGTGTACTTGTGCATATCTTGATAATTCACATCCGTTGGTCTCCTCTCCAAAATATCCCGACCACATTCCTTATCCCGAATTCTACCTGCATTTTCAAAATTGGACTGGGACTGGTATCACCCATTGACACCTGAAGTCAATTGCATTCTATCGGTCAATCAATCAATACCGAAGTTAGACGATCAACATTTAGGTATCAGTCAACTAATCAATGTATCAGTCAATCAATTAATCAATCAAGCATTCAATCACCATTCAGCTGTTTCAATCAATGAATTATTCAATAAATCAATCATAATTAATCAATAACTCGGTCAATCACTCAATCAATGTTTATCCAACCAACCAGTCATTTTAGCAGTTGAGTTTCGGACAAGAAAAACGGTACAGTGTAACACAAATTGGTAAAATGAACATGTCAATCTTTGTTTTCAGTTGATTTTCATTCATTTCAATTTTGCAACTGCTTCATCCATCTTGTAAGAGAAAAGAGGGGAAAATAAAGGATGATGGAAACTAAAAATCAGAATCTCAATGGTTCAATGGTCAGAGTTCAATGGTCCACATGTCCACCTCCTCCCTCCCAGGACCTCCTCCTTCGATGTGCAATCTTGCTCTCTTCATAAGGGATAAGGGAAGGTGGTTTGGATATTTTGGAGTGGAGACCAACGGATGTGAATTATCAAGATATGCACAAGTACACCCAGGAAGAGAGAGAGAGAGAGAGAGAGAGAGAGAGAGAGAGAGAGAGGGGGGGGGGCATGCATGTCCTCTTAACCCTTATCCCATCTACCCAACAAAGTCCTACCTTACATCTCACCTCCCCTGCACCATGTACCATCACCCAATCCTGACTCCCGTGAACACACCACTGAGTCTACCAGGGAAAGGTACAATGCTACAATAATGAATGGAATTCCCGTTCACTCATGCATAAAATTTTGATGTAATAAACCATAAAATTCACTCAGCAAACCTAAACTGATTGCAACTGATCATGAAGTTATCATATCACCCTCAATTCTGTAACCTCCAAAGGACTCATTTCTCACAAATTGAAAGGTGCAATTCCTGCGCAACCTAATTTTCATACTCTTTACAAAAGTGAGCAGTGCTCACCCAAGCATGAATTATTTTCGGCCTTTTTGGTCTCATATGAAAGTTGAGTCCGTGAGCTATCCGTACATATAAACCTTTTCTTCCAGAATCATGTATTTTTCCATTTGGCAGCCATTTCAAAAGTGTAAAGTTTTTTTTGGGACGCACTGTAGAGAAAGCCTACGACAGACTCTGGCCACCCAGTGTCATTGCAAAGCTCACGAACGCTGGCATTCAAGGGCGTATTGTCATGTGGATAAAGGACTTCCTTTGTCATAGGAAAATACGAGTACGGGTTAAAAACGCTGTTTCACGCTCCCTGGAATTACAGTGTGGCATTCTTCAGGGGAGTGTCATTAGCCCCACATTGTTTAATATGGCAGTCAATGATGTTGCTAATGTGCTCACTGGAGTTAGTGTTTCTCAATATGCCTATGATATTGCGATTTGGAAATCAAACAGAAACATTAAATTTATTACGCACAAAATACAGACAAATCTGAATAATATCACAACTTGGTGTGATAAGTGGGGCTTTACTTTGTCCACACCAAAGACAGTTGCTGTCTTGTTCACACGAAAGCATAATGTCAAAACAAGCTTGAAGCTTAATAAACAAGATATTGCTTTTCACCCATCAGCTAGATTTTGGGTATTATCTTTGATAGTAAGTTGACCTGGCGTGCACATATAAATCATGTTCTAACAAAATGTAAAAAGAGGCTGAATTTAATGCGTTGTATAAGTGGTACTATATAGGGTGCTTATTTTAAGACCCTCCTACATTTGTACAAAATTACTATTAAACCTCTCCTTGAATATGGCAGTGAAGCTTTTAGCTTAGCAGCTGATATGCACTGTAAACAATTAGACTCCATACAGTATAAGGCCTTGAGAGTTTGCTCGGGGGCACCTTATGGTACAGCACTCTCGAAACTTCAGGCTGAATGTGGAGAACCGCCTTTGAGTCTTCGTCGAGATTACCTTTGCCAGTTATATCATCGGAAGCTGACGCCTCACACTACCCACCTTAACAAAAGCTTCAGAGAAGATAACTGGCAGAAGCATTATTTCAAGGACAAGTGGGACCGAAATGCCCCTCATACTCCTTTTGAGAGCAAAGTAGGCCCAACACAACTTGTTATGTTCCCTCTGCACAATCCTTTCCCGTACTGGCAGTACTGTCAGCCAACTATATCTGCCCAGGTCAGAGAATCGGTAAAAGGAGTCTCTGATAATAATGAAAAACGATGTGTGGCAACTGCACAGATTTGCTCCGTTTGGGGTCAAGCCCTTCATATTTACACTGATGGGTCCCTTGAGCCAACTACAAAGGCTGTTGGATGCAGTATTTACATAACTTTTTTCAGATATTCTAGGAATTATAGGTTGGATGACGGAGCCTCCATCCTAACAGCAGAGCTTATGGCAGCCCCCTTCGCATTGGAATGGATACAGATAGTCCAGCCAATATACTCATGTATTTTGACAGATTGCCAAAGCGTCATTGCTCTTCTCTCCCAGTTAAATCCCTATGGTGGCCCTGAAGTACGCTCGACAACAGGCCATGTGCGACGTGAATTTCGCATCCCATGCAGGTCCTGAACTTCGCATCCGAGGTCATGAAATTCATGACCCGTGGCGCAAACTTTGCATCCCAAGTCGTGAATTTCACGACCCGCGGTGCGAAATTCAGGACTGGGATGCAAAGTTTGCGCCACGGGTCATGAATTTCGCGTCGCGGGTCGTGATTTTCACGACTTGGGATGCAAAGTTCAGGACCTGGGATGCGAAATTCACGTCGCACATGGCCTGTTGTCGAGCGTACTTCAGGGCCACCATAAATCCCTCAAACAAAATTGTTTGTGATATCAGACTCTTGCTAAATTCTCTCTATATGATGGGATGCAACGTCTCTTTTGAATGGATACCAAGCCATTGTGGTATCAAAGGGAATGACACGGCTGATTTCTTGGCCAAACAGGTAACTATCAAACCCAAACCAGATATCTGCCTTCCCAGAACAGTCTCAGAGGTCAAGTTTGAGCTCAGGCGAGAACTGATCCGGACTTGGCAACAGCTGTGGGTGAAGGAGGCTCCATCTACTTCTCAAGTAGTAATTCCTCATGTCTCTCTTCAGTCCCGAATGTGGAAAACAACTCGTTACAAAGATGTTCAACTCCACAGATTGCGACTTGGAGTCGTACAAGGACTCAAACTATCAGCACAAGGTGGGGAGGCACCCCACTGGCCTTTGTGACGTTTGTCAGAATGACATGACCCATTTTCTCTTAACATTTCCAAAATATGCGCTACAACGGTCTTCCCTACAACAAAAATTAAACTACACTAATGATCAGATGACAACACAGAATATACTATACAGCCCCCACAACTATAATCATATCCTAACATACATTAGAGACACGAGAATGAAAGTCTAGACTACGTGTACATATTAATTACTGATAATACACACTTCTCTCAGTATACGATTCCCATGAGTTTAGGGACTTAATTCACTTTCTTTATTATTAATCAAGAACCAGTGATATACAGAGTTTTTATTTCATAGAAATTGGAGAAAAATTTACTGGAGTAGACCTGAAGAATCTCTGTATAGCGCCTTGTGCACAGGACACAAGTTTGTCGACGCACCACCACTTACCACAACAACAACACGAGAATATGAAGAAGAGAAAGGATTACAGAGAAGAGAAAAGAGAAAAGCTAAAGAGACAGAAGGAGAAGTATAGACCAATTTAACCTCCGGTTGCTGTATTTGCTGCGGTGGGCAAGCGCGCTGACCGCGATTGGCTCTGTGTACAAAATGAATATAAGATATGAGATATGCCCTAATATTGTTCCATTTACTTTATTCTAGATCAATAAAATAAAGCATGGATACATGGGTACATGAGGTAAGACAATGGCCATATCTGACAGATGAAGGTATGATGTATTTTTGTACTTTCGATAGTTTTTCAACTTAGTTTTGTTAGTATAAGTTCGATTGCAGCATAGAAGCCGTAGTAAACGGGAGCCCTCAATCTTACCCTGTTTACAAAGTCATGTTTTCACTCATTAAATTTTCCGCCAAAGTACATAATGATAATGTTTCTTGACTTCAAAGTCCTTTCTGTTAACATTTTTACAGGCTTCTCAAACAAACAGGCTGCATGATTCAAAAGCGAGTAAATTTCGCACTCGGTTAGCTTCCAATTTTGAAACTTTCTCCAATTCTTGTGGCATTCGAGCACCGCACAGCTGCGACCTCAACTTCCCTGACAATTTCTCATTGCAAAAAGTAAAAGAAATCTGCATATATTGGTCAAAATAGACAAAAAAATCGAACGAATGTACAAAACGCGCTATTGACTTGTGTACTATAAAATTTGGAGCGCCCACCGCAGTATGTCGAACTGTGTCGAACAGTCTGCTGCCCTCTTGCGTTGTGAAATTGGTCTAAAGGAGAGTGCAATCCTTTTAGGTTAATTAGCCCCGCTCCACCCAGGCGTCTCCACACCAGAGCACTCTCCAGTCGAGACCCCGAACATCATACAACGATCACCCCCCCCCCCCCCCGAAAATACACGCACACACCCACACGCACACCCTCACCCACACACACACATGCTCCCTCACACACCCCCACAACCTCAACCCCTCTCACCACGCAAATACAGTTCACAGCAAACACACCCACCAACGCCCATTCACACTCCTGTACATAACACGTGACCGACTCATGAGAATCAACATGGAAGGTACTCTGGTGTGAAGAAGCCTGGGTGAAGATAAGGATTATCTCATGATAAAAAAGAGAAAAGCAAACTGCGAAGCAGAGGTAGGAGAGGGGGAAATTAAGGGAGAAAAGAAGTACTCATGCAAGACGTTATGACAAAGTACACGGTATATAGAAAAGGCATAATATATCGTATCATATGTACACATATTGGACTCTCCCTCATGAATTCCCTATTGTATGATAATGAAAAAAAAAAGAGCTGGCAGGAAATGAAAATATGACAGCGCTCATAATTATGTTCAAATTATTCAAATTTAAATTCAAGTTGTTGGCCCCCATCCCCCCCCCCCCCCCCCGGTTTTGCTATATTGCCCTCACAGTGCATACATAATTATACAGCATAACAATGCAGGTATAATATGCACATAAAATGCCTAAAATAAATGTGACTATCCATATCATACCTTACATGAAAATGCATGTGCACAGAAAGTGCAAACTGTTATAACCATTCAGGTCTGGTCATTAACCTACCCTGGACTCTGTACTCTATCAAGAGACAATTTCTGAAAATACCTAAAACAGGAGGCAATTCTGAAAAATTTGAATACCTCTTAAGTATTTGATTTAAGTTATGTACTGATATGACATGTCTAGATGCACGTTATACAAAAACATTATCCCATCTGTTATATTTCCTAGCAAGCATTACACACTATGATAAAGAAAAAAAAAGATGCCACCAAAAACAGTATCCTAATTATACATGCGTATGTATATGATATGCCTGAAATGCATGTATACAGAAATCATCTGTCAAATTTGCTATTGAAAGCTTTACATGCTGTGATCAAGAAAGACGGTCTGTATCTTTCAGTCTTCACCTTTGGAAGTCTAATTCTACCAGATCTGTTTACAGTGACCTCATCATGGAGTGGGTGTGATTCATCATTCATTATGATATCAAGCCTAGACAAGAGAGCTGATTGCACAGTATCTTCTAACTGCTGCATGGGTATTCCAATAATTTTACTGGCTTGGGAAACAATTCTTTTAGCTAAGCCTTATTTTTCCCCGTCAAACCACTGAACCATGCAACTGAAGAGAAACATATGATAGACTGTATGACACTTTGATAAAAGATAGCAAGTGTTTGACTCCCCACATTAAATGATCTGAGTTTCCTAAGGAAGTACAATCGTTGGTTTTCCCTTTGACTGAATTTATCTAGTATTTTCGTCCCAGTTCAGAGTGTCATCTACCGTTGTTCCCAGGTATTTATGCTCTGACACCTGTTCTATTGCAACTCCCCCTATGGCAATCCTCTCATGATCCCTTGTTCCAGTTTTACGAAAGTCTAATACCATCTCTTTGGTTTTCTGGGTGTTCAAAATCAGTGATGTCTGCTGACACCATTCTACAAACTTATCAACACACTTCCTGTACGCTGTTTCTACATTATTCCTTATTAATCCCACTATACATGTGTCGTCAGCATATTTAACGATATGGCAAGATGGGATACTGGACTATCACTGGTTAAGAGAGTGAACAGAATGGGAGATAACACAAAACCCTGCGCTGCTCCAACATTCAATGTCCTACTGTCAGAGATCACATGCCCCAGGTGAACTGTTTGTAACCTATTAGTCATAAAGATTAATTACACTGAACTCACTTCTGGGACGTTGACATATATGGACGCGCTGAACTGAACAGTCGCTCGCTAGCCACTTCCCTTGGTCAACAGCGCTGAAAGTAGACCTCATACGCACACATCGTTCGTCATCCACGGAGGGCAAGGAGGGAGGAGACGGCCAGTTTAAAAACCTCCCAAGATAAAGTGAACAGACTATTAAAACAGATCTCTTGTAAAGCAGTTTCAATAGTTTAAATGTAATGGGAAAAAACTACCCTGCACAAGAACAATGAGGGGATAAATGAATGAAGAAACGAATAAATAAATAAGTATATGAATTAACACATATATAAATAAACACTACTATAATACTTGTTAATAGATGTTTTTTTTTTTTTTAAACAAATGAATGAATAGGTACATTGAAATTAATTCCTTAACAGTTTTGAACAAGAGCGTAATATTTTTTCTATAATAAAACTCAATCCATCAAAAAAATTTTAAAAATGTAGGCTTAGATGACATGGGTAAACAATCAGAAATTATGAGTGCTAGAGGTATGGAGATGCCTAAGTCCAGTAGTTGCTACACTTCAATGTAGCCTTTAGCCAAGGCACTCGGTGCTGTTATTTCCCTAAACGCGCCTGAATACATAGACTAATCGCGCCACAACAGTGATCCGTGGCCCGAGGTGCGTTAAGGTGCTTTCACACATGATGCGACAGTGTGGTACCACACTGTGACGCCACATTCTTTCGTCTTCACACATGGTGGGACTTTGTGTCACCACATATGCTAATGAACGCGCATTAACGCGTCAACTCTCAATAAGAAAGCATATTGTCAAAACTTGCGCACGCTTGCGGCAACAGTTTTTGCGCTAACTTTTTAGGAATTTGAATAGTGAACATTTTTTGTGTATCTAGGCACCAAAAAAAAAAAAAAGGGTGTCCTGCCTCGGCGACATCTTTCGTCGCCGTATACCCCATAGGCTTGTACACAAAAAAGTGTGGCGCCACAGTGTGGTACCACACTGTCGCATCATGTGTAAAAGCACCTTTAGGCTTTAGCCAAGGCACTCAGTGCTGTTATTTCCCTAAACGCGCCTGATCAGTGGCCTGAGGTGCGTCAGCATATGCAAATATCTGATGAACTCAGCAAGTTAGCAATGGCCTCGCCGCTGACGCGGCTCGGTCCACCGATCAGACCAAGATCACGACCATAAACGCACATTGCTTTCCTTGTCCAAAGGCTAGAGGTGCGTCAGCACCGAGGCCTTTACTAACCTGAGTGGTTGTTGTAGTTTATTTCTTTTGTTCGTATTATATTTCCGCTCCCAAATCCGTAGATAATTAGATCCAAAGTAGCTTACCGAGAAAGCCGGCCAAACCACTCGTTCGAATCCGATACACCAATCAGAGTAGTCAATTCGAGGGAATTTTATGAATATTCATTATCACGTGTACCGAAAGTTCACGTGTTGTACAATAACAATCACGACCAGCTGATCGCGCGAACCACTATGCGTAGGTTGAAATGAAAAAGGAGAGAGCAAAATTTTACGATAAATCTACTTAAGTAGCAAAATAATGAATACTCTAGTCATTAAATACTTTACTTTCTTTAATAAATCCATGTTTTATTGAAAATCGATCTAGATATTATTAATCATTTAGTACATTTTAATATCGATTCCCCCATACTTTAATAAACGAATCCATGTAAAACACCGCGGTTAAAACAATTACGACTGGCCACGATCGCCACCGGCTGCTGTATATGAAGACCCTCATGCATATGCAAATATCGTTCGGTCCACCGATCACTGCCATAAACGCACAGTGCTTTAGTCTATTTTCAGACCCTGCTTGGTAGACAAGCGAGGCCTTGTCCAAAGGCTAACTTCAATGGAGATGCCATGATAGCGGGTTAGACCCCTGGCACGGTGTTTATGTCCTTTGGCAAGGCATTTAATCTACAGTGGTTCTTTCAAACCAGGTGCTACATGGATTGGAAAGTCATGATGGTTTGTTTAGAACTGTGCATCTTTATAAAGACGCCTGGCTGGAATGCTCTTCCAGGGTGTGGAGAAGGTGCATACATTAGGTGCTGACAATCCTGAACCTGATGACATGGATATATGGCTAAATACCGGTTTATGTACTAGTAAAACAAACTTCATATATATATATATATATATATATATATATATATATATATATATAAATTTATATCCTACATCATAAAATTCTCTTGCAAGGATTGGCCAGGAATTTCTCACGTGACATGAAATACTTTCACCATGAAGATCGCGTGACGTCAGACCTCCGTATATTTTTCGCTATACCAATATTTTGACGTCACTTTTTGCATTTTCGGATATACGCTATCGATGTCGGGGAAATGTATCGCGATATTGCAGCTGAGAGCCAGCTAGGGGCGCGGCTGAGCTAGGTTGTCTATAACGGAATAAGTGCAAACGAAAGTGCAAACGACCGATCGACCGTACAAGGTCTTGGTCTAGATTCTATTTTTATTTTTTACCTATCTAGGCTTCTCTTGTAGGATATAAATCAAGTATGCTATGCACTCTTTTCGAGGCACCAAGTGAAATTATGGATTCTTCGGTGAGTGGCATAGTTCCCATTTTCTTCGGGGCTGCACCCCTCAGAATATAGCGCTATGCCAGTCACCTCAGAGAATTCATAATTTCAACTGGAGCCTCTCAGTACAAGGTATATTTGATTAATATAAATTTGATTGTGATCTTGCAACGACCCTCTTCGCCCTTTTCGGAACACGCATATATATATATATATATATATATTCCTCTTTTCGTCTGATGTATTGTTACGTCACATTTTGAGCGTATCCTAATACCTGTTGCCACGCGACCGTTTTGGCGCGTTTTTGTATGCTTTTGATGTGATCATGTTGACGCGCAATAAATTTTAACATTCCTTGACAAAGGGCTATGTCTGTTATTATTATTATTATTCGCCTTGTCTATTATTAATCTATCAAAACCGGCGCAGAATTACCGGCGCAGTGGGTGTGCGTGTGTGCGTGTGTGTGTGTGTGTGTATCCAAAATGCTATTAATTCTATTATAATTATGATAATTATTATCATTATCATTATTATCATTATTAGAACGAATGATTTGAACAATAAACCATACCCTGAAATTTCAACAAACGACGTAAAATGTATGAATTTACCCTGATTGGATGTTGTTAACCCAGGAGAATTTCCCGTCATCGTCTAAGTCATGAAGACCGATCCAGTAATTCCATCCAACCTCTAGCTTCGGCGTATACGTCACAAGAAATGCCTGTAATTGTACATGAAACTTAGTTTAAACTATAGGAAACAACTTTAAAAGTTGTAAAATTTACACGGTTCAGGTTAACGTAATTCCGAAATCGGGTGCGGTGAGAAGATTCAAAGCCTAGTCGTTCATTTAAACGCTTCCTCTAACCATCAACATTCGTGTAGACTTTAATACTAAGAATCTTTTCTGCTTCCAAATTATAATATGGGGGCAATATGTTACATTTCATGTAAAAAGCACCCTGTACAGATGTATGAAAGGATATAAGACCAAGAGTTGTTCTCGCACGTCTGGATTAATGGGGGTTTTTTTAATCAAAACGGATCCAAATCAAGCTCATTAAAGACCTACCTTTTAATTTCTTTATCGTTGCTCTCACCTTCACCTAAAATAGTTTACAGATTATGATATCAGAAAGAATAGTCGATGCTTTGAAAGCCATATCTATCATGTCTATATAGGCCTATTGCCATGAATGATAAAAATGAAATCACAAATTACATTGAATAATACTTCCTTCAGTTGAAAGAAGAAAGGAAAACAATAACTACTATCAAATTCCAATTTCAATTTCAGAATTTCTGAGATGATTCACAAAATGACATTTATGATTTCACATTATCTATAGAATTAGAGCACTAATAAATAAATTTAACGACGTTTCTCCCGTTTCTGTATTTCTTAGGAAGAGCTTCTGGCAATCTTCAACAGTGTGCTTGTTATGATAAAGTGATTTTTTCTTTGTACGACATGGATACACCACTGCATACTACCCTGTCCAAGAAAAAGGAATCTGGAATCGTTATTATTTGTGTAGGAATTCATTAATATTCTTGTGTAACTGTTTCGGTCCTGGAAATGACCTGAAAAATGAAAAAAAAAAATAATAATAATAATAAGTAACCGGTAGCTTACATTTTGTTCCTTTGATGTGATAACAGCAAGATCGCCTCCTAATGACTGGCAGTATTGCCTTGCAGCAACATACGACCTACCCACGTTGACTATCAGGTATTGTGAATTCTCGTATTCTAGCCAGTCTGGTGTGTTGCATATCTCGGATTGGGCTGGATAAAAAACGATAACACATTCGAAACGGAATAACTGTTTATACTCAACATGCTCGATATGGAAATATCACCCTAGTATAATTCCTTACTCGGGTGTTGCATCTGGGTGCTGTTGCATAAAAACTAGCTGTTATAGTAACTTTGCCATCAATGGTAACTACCTGGCAACGTTGCTCAACAGCCAATCAAAATCCAGTATTCCATGAAAGTTACCATTGATGGCAAAGTTACTATAATAGCAAGTTTTATGCAACGGCACCCTGTCCTTAATAGTGGAAAAAAATCCCGCAGTATAATGACTGACCTTACCTACAGGAAATTGATAATGAATTATTTAAAGAAACTAACATCCCTTGATTCCAACTGACAAGAAATCCAGGAAAAAAATAACAAAATATTACGATGAAGGTTAATATCATGCAAAGCCATCCCATTACCTTACACATCCGTACTGCTCGTATCTATCCTTTTCATCAGAGCTATACAGCTTTGGGGCTATCACTAATATCATCGACATTATCACCTCTAGAAAAGTCGTGGGCATTGCATCAACACGATCGTTGTCATCGTCCTCGGCATTATCATTCATTCATTCAGTTCGGTCTATTGGTATAAACAAATCTTTTGCGGCCGGGCGGCCGAATTGCAGATTCATTTACAATCATGCAATATAAAATGCATGTACATAGATAACTAAAAATGCACAAATTCAAAACTGCAATTTTAAAAACCACCCAACAAGTCTGTCATTTATCACTGTTATAATCATCATCTTCATATTCTACCCATGACTAACATCTCTTCCTCCAATATAAACTTTGCCGTTTTTAGATGTACCGAAAATGAGGTATGGTTTTTATTCTTTTTAATGGTACTAGCCGTCCACTAATTGAAACAGAAAATATTTCACCCCTTCTTGTATCATAAGCTATTGATCAATTTCCTTTCTTCTTCATCATCATCATCTTCTTCTTCTTCTTCTTCTTCTTCTTCTCCTCCTCCTCCTCCTCCTTCTTCTTCTTTCTCTTCCTTGGCAATACAACGTCAGGTGCCATTTTCCCCTAAAAACTTTAAAAGGGATTTTCGTTTTCGTTTTGCAATGCCGCATCACATGATTTTTCTGCAGGAAAACATATCTTGCTTTGATATTCAGGAAAATGCCCCCTAAATAAACGGAAATCTATTTGGTCTCCTGTGTGACGAAGCAAAACCATGGATAAAAGAAAGATCCTGTCATTTTCACCCCAACTGAAAACTGAACATATTAAAATAGGTATAACATTGAACAATGGCTGCTTTTTGATGAAAGTATATACCCTATATACTCAAACAAGCACCCACGAAATATAAAATTCAAATTTCTGCTTATTCATCACGTAGTCATAAACTAATGAATCTTATCTACTGACTCTTCTCAATGTTTTTCTCTAACTTTCTATTTAATTTCTCTCTCTTTCTCTGTAATATATATATATATATATATATATATATATATAAACACAAAAAAAAAGTAACTCCCCCCTAATTCAAAACAGCATAACTTTTTAACGAAAAAGTTGTGAGCAAAATGATTTGGCAGGAGTGTTCCTACACTTATTGACTAACTTCTGTGTGAAAATGAGATTGAATGAGAAATGCTAAAAAATATACTGTTTAATGCTGGAAAACGACTACCCGGTATTTTCACATATGTGCTGACCCATGTTGGTCGATGCCAATTTTTTCCATAAACTGAATGGATTTTGTAGATTTAGGAGGGCTGAACGTCACCTTTTTCCACAAAAAAAAAAAAATTGTTCGCCCAACTGCAATAAGCATGACAAGTGTCAGGGATAGGCGTGACGGTGTCAAACAATGGAAGAAACCAAATTCGTCAAAGTTTTGTTTCACATACCCCCCAAAATGGTTCTTGTGACTTTCGAAAAGTGACATGTTTGCCTTTAATGTCTGCTCACTCATGCATAACTTGATGGATCAATCTCATTTTCACACAGAATTTATTCAATAAGTGTAAGAACACTTCTGCCAAATTATTTTGCTCAAACCTTTTACGTTAAAAAGTTATGCCATTTTGAATTAGGGGGGAGTTACTTTTTTGTTGTGTTTATATATACACATATATACATCTATGTAGAAAGTTATTCTGCGCAGGTTTTGATAGATATAAATGGACAAGACGAATGTAGAAGAAAAAAACATCTCTACGGTTTTTGCTTCTACATTCGTCTTGTCCATATATATAATATAATACCCAATATATATTAAATATGAATGTATGTGTATATGAAGATATACATACATATAGTGTAGCCAGTAAATATATTTGGACGCACGAGGGAATTTATATATAAAACAAGCAAATTAACACCCTCCTGAGTTCAGACTTTTAAAATACTCTCAAATGAATAACAATAAATGGACTACAATTCGTCATGCTTCAACGAACATGACGTATTACTATGTCAGCTTTAAGGCAATTGTATTTCTATTCAATTTGATGTACAAATGCACATATGTCATTCAGAATTATTCATTTTATATACACACTGTACACTGCTCTTTCTTGATTGCATTTTCAATATTTTGTATACATTGGAAATACATGTGGACACTAAATAGCGCAATCTTCAGGTGTTATAACAACAA
This sequence comes from Echinometra lucunter, assembly GCA_029962745.1. Lineage (NCBI taxonomy): Eukaryota > Metazoa > Echinodermata > Echinoidea > Camarodonta > Echinometridae > Echinometra > Echinometra lucunter. The sequence continues at coordinate 7,632,598 of CM057157.1, read as the reverse complement.
CAATAATGCTGAATGTAATACAGAGAATTTATATCAAATTAAACATATATCACCTATAACATCATTATCATTCAAGCATGACTAGTCACAGTCAATTGATCACAGCAAGGGCTGGAAATGAATAGCTCGTCATGCCTCATCGATCATGACATGGAACTATAGACCAATTTCACAACGCAAGAGGGCAGCAGACTGTTCGACACAGTTCGACATACTGCGGTGGGCGCTCCAACTTTTATAGTACACAAGTCAATAGCGCGTTATGTACATTCGTTCGATTTTTTGTCTATTTTGACCAATATATGCAGATTTCTTTTAATATTTGCAATGAGAAATTGTCAGGGAAGTTGAGGTCGCAGCTGTGCGGTGCTCGAATGCCACAAGAATTGGAGAAAGTTTCAAAATTGGAAGCTAACTGAGTGCGAAATTCACTCGCTTTTGACTCATGAAGCCTGTTTGTGTGAGAAGCCGTACTCCCTACACAGGTTTCCGTAAGCAATGCGAAGGAATCCGTCGCCAGTGGGTAAAAATATCAACAGAAAGGACTTTGAAGTCAAGAAACATTATCATTATGTACTTTGGCGTAAAATTTAATGAGTGAAAACATGACTTTTAAATGGTAAGATTGAGGGCTCCCGTTTACTACGGCTTCTATGCTGCAATCGAACTTATACTGACAAAACTAAGTTGAAAAACTATCGAAAGTACAAAAATACATCATACCTTCATCTGTCAGATATGGCCATTGTCTTACCTCATGTACCCATGTATCCATGCTTTATTTTATTGATCTAGAATAAAGTAAATGGAACAATATCAGGGCATATGTCATATCTTACATTCATTTTGTACACAGAGCCAATCGCGGTCAGCGCGCTTGCCCACCGCAGCAATGGCGCCGCCGATAGAGGGCCAAATACATAAACCGGAGGTGAAATTGGTCTATACCCATCTATAAACGACGAAATAATTTTCTGTTAGTTGATGTACAATTTCTTATTGTTATTTATTTGATGGTATTTTAGTAATATGAACTTAAAAGTGTGTTAACTTGCTTGTTTTACGTATGCATTTCTCAGTGTGTCAACATTATTATTGGCTACACTGTATACATATATATATACGTATATTTGAGCAAAGTTTTCAAATCATGTCTTTATTTCATCAAAGGAATACATGTGAACATTCAAGACCAGGGCCCCGTAACACAAAGCTTAGCGATTGATCGCATTGACCACTATGTGCAATCAGTTGCAAAAATTTATTGTACGATCAATCGCTAAGCTTTGTGTTACGGGGCCCAGGTCCATGTTTCCATACCGAAATCATGGCAGGTCGCACAATATATAAACAAATACAAATAATGATGCAATACAGTTACAAATTACATAATAATCATGGATAGTTACAACTCAATCATGCAAAGTTTGGCGACAGAATAGCATATACAACAGCTTTGGCAACTCTCATGGAAATAAATTCATGTGCAATCAACCATATCAATTGAGAGAATAGAATTGAATGCTGCTTCTCTCTTTGTGAACTCAACATTATGTTGTGTAAAATACATTTTCCCATATATATCTTGAGCTAAGAAGGAGACAGGCAGCACCTTGAGATATAATGGAGAAAATATGAAATTTAGTGTACAAATTTTAAGAGGTGTCCACAAAAAAACCCCTGCGATTTTGAAGCAACATTGCCAATTTTAGGATAGCCATAGAAAGGAAATCGAGACTTCAAACTTTCATAACTTTCTCATTTTGAAACCGATTTTGATGGAACTTTTAAAAAAGATTCTTCTCTCCATCCTCTCTTTTCATTCAATTAAAATTGATTTTTCCCCCAGGGTTTTTGGTTCCCTTTTTTAAGCTACGCTACTATTTTTCTATCGACTGATTTTACATACATATGTGTATACATTCATACATGTATTATATCTGTTGAGTTCTGCGACAAGTCGAGAATAAAAATGTAGACAAATCATTTAAAGACTCCGTTGAAACAAATGTAATTTAAATATTTCACCTTAAGACTTCTTCAGGAAAAGTGCATTGCGTTGAAAATTTTTTAAAACCCCGTGTTGTCAAGACAAGCTGAAAAGCTATAAGAAAAAGATCGAGAGAGAGAGGGGGGGGGGGAGAGAGACAAAAAATAGGGGAAAATAAATGAAAAGGAAGAAAATGGTACAGAAAGAGAACGGGGTAAAAAAAAATCTGGCTTTTCTGGGCATTTGGCATATTTTCACTTTTTGTGAAGCACTAGATGATGCTTTTGAAGTACATTTTTCAGGACTTCATATTTACACAATATTACATACACTGATAGCTTATAGGGCCATGCAGCTCAAATTTTTCAAACAACTCAGTGGCTATAAAGGTGCTGGGTACCATCGCCATCACCAGGCCTAGGGATTCTTCGACTGTGACCGACCAAGACATTCTCTTCCACTTCCCCGAACATTATTCACTGCGTAAGTTTTTTCCAGCAAGCTGTTGGAGAAACGAAATGGAGACTGGCGGAGCGAATGACTGGGCATTTTCGTTTCTTAGTGGACTCCCAGTTACCCAGCACTTCAATCATCGAAGACCTGCCAGAGTACATTGTATTTGTAATTTAAACGTTTCAGAATGCTTCATCTCCTAGAGGCCTACCTCGTACAACTTTCGTGATTATCGTTACCATTATCGTCATTATGACCAGTATCCATGAATTATGATCTATTCATCATCACGTCATCATCATCATCACCATCATTAGTCCTACCTATCAATCATCAACGTCGTCGATCAGTACCACCATCATTGTTGCCGTCACTATCTATCCATCATCAATATCAACATCATATTCGTCGTCATCATCCTCATCATAATTATCATCATAATCATCAACATCATCATCTCCATCCTCATTATTTGATACTTCGTCGACGCTATTTTAAAGTAGTTTTCATTGCTTATTATAGGCCTACCTTGCATGCATGATATTACAATCACTAATAGTCCTTCTAGTGTAACTGAAGATGTCCCCGAAAAACGTGTCATCATCTCCAATATTTCTGTTTAAGTCAAACGGCAGGGGACTATTCTGGCTTGTCCTTCAGCTCTCGATTTGTGTATAGCTGAATACTATTCACTCCACTTCCCTTTACAGACTGGTTTCGACTCCTGTTGATGCATATATATATATATATATATATATATGTATATACTTCTGAGTGGTTTTCCTTCTCTAGGGAATCAGGAGTAACTTTTTTGCACTCTTCAAAGTAAAGATACAGAAGTGTTGACAACCATTTAAAATTGTGCTTAGTGGTGGTATGTTTTGACGATCAGTCAACGCGATAGAAAAATGGTACGACAATCCTTTCTCAAACTAGATATCCTTCAGGAAATGCAGCTCTTCAAATACATGTATGTTTAAAAGGAAGTTCAGTGCTACATGGTATGCATGGGATCTTGGAACGGGTAAATACAATACGCACATTTCACTCCGAAATTTTGATATCACAATTCCCTTTCTTGTAAAAATGTAAAGAATCATCAGAGCGTGGCGCGTGTGATATATAGTACAGTGTAGCCCAAAAAATTTCACGGTTGGAAAAGAAACCGCTCAACTAAATATTTCAAAATATTTTCAGGAAATCTTCTTACCGGTGGATAGCCCAAGGTCTCTTCTATTGAATCCCAGCCAAAATATAAAAAAAGAATATCCTTGAGCGAGCAAAAATAATTTTTGTGAAAGGGTGCAAAATTAGGACTTGACAAGAACGGGTATTTGTGCTGATTGGTATATCAGCGAAGCTGAAAGTAGTGTTAAATTTTAATACTCTGAAGGCTTTCTGACAATATTTATGAATGGATATCCATCGTTGTGTTTATGTTATGGCATATCTCATTGTCATGCGGAGGTGAGCTACATACTAAGATGTTTTGAAAGGTTATTTTTTGGTAAGTTATAACATTAAAGTGGCATAATTTAGATGTCATGAAAATAAGATCACATGCATGGTAATATACACTATATTACCTAAAAGAAATATTCAAATCAATCTGTCAAGTATTCGAATTCTCACTCAAGCATGACATGTTTGATAATGAGATATGTCAGAACGCGCACATAAGTACATGTATAATTTTTTTGTTTGTTTTAAAGCCATCATAATACGAAAAAAAAAACTAAGCCTCCAGAGTTTACTCTCAGCTCTGCTAATAGCAACCAGAGCAAATACCAATTCTTGTCAAGCTCAAATTTTGCACCCTTCACAAATTTCCTTTTGCTCCCCCCAAGGGTAAAATATTTTGAGATATCAGTGAGCAAGATATGATAGAAGAGAACCTGAGCTATTCATAGGTATGAAAATTCCCTGAAAATATTTTGAAATGCTCAGATGGCGAGAATTTTTCCAACTGTTTAACCCTTTTTGGGGGGGCGTACTCATCATCAATAGTGATCTGTCATTTTACTGACAGATTCAGTAACCCAATTAGTTTTTATGACAAATGTCTCTCCAAGTGCTACGCTCTTGAGTCATCCGTTTCAGATCATATCCTGTTGATCTGCTATCAAATCATCTAGGAAGCCTTTGCGAGGTCTCCCCTTTGCCTTCTTTCCATGCAGGTGACCTTCTATAACTCTGACCATCAAGCCATCATGTCGCATTAAGTGACCTATCCATTTCTTCTGTCTTTGTGCTCTTCTTGAACATGGCGCAATACCTCTTCAGATCATTCGACGTTCTATCTCTCACGACACACCTAGTAGTTTGCGCCAGCACCACATTTTAGCAGCCTCCAGACGTTGTATATCCTTCTTGGAGAGCGTCCCTGTCTCTGCCCCATACAGCAATACACTCCAGACTAATACCTTCCTTAGACGCTTTCTGAAGGCAAGATCAATAAGGCAGCTCTTGCCTGCGCTGAGCGCAAGATGACCTCTTTAGCAGACTTGCAATCTTCATTTCAGTACACTGCCGAGATACTTAAAGTGGCTGACTTGTTCTTGTCTGCTGTCATTTAACATGATATTTATTTCCTTTGTCTGGTATTTACTTATCATCATCACTTTCTGGTTGTTGTTGTTGTTTTGTTGTTGCTGCTGTTTGTTTGTTTGTTTGTTTGTTAATGCTCATGCCATATCTCTGTATAATCGTTATTCGGGTAGAGAGCAAGACTACATGCTGTACCTACATCGGTACCCACATGCTTTCAGACCATAGTTTGAAATTAATTCTCCTCGGTGAGTCCCATTTCATTTCATTTCATTTTAAATGATAAGTTGGTGGCATTCTTTGAATTGATCTGGCGCTATCGCTTTTCGGTTGTCACCAAGTGCTATTATGAAATTTTATCTGAAATTTATGTATCAAAACTCCATGGGAAAGCGTTAATTTGTTTTGAGTGTTATATACTGTGTTTCTTGGTGTGGTGTGCGTGATTGTGAGTGTGTATGTTGGGCGGCATTCGCGTTTTCCTTGTTTGTGTCCTTACACTGTATATAAATCACACCATTGACGTGATGGCTAGCCGAGAACATATGATTCAGATACCCAAATAAGTGCAGATCATATAAATCTCATGAAAGGTTGTTGCACTGAAAATGGGAAGATCCTGACAACAGCAATACATCCTTTCCCCTTCTCTCTCTATCTCTCTCTCCCACTCTCCTGTCGCTATATCGTCCATCTATTCATAAATCACCTTTTTCTTTCTTTCTCTCTCCTTTTCCAATTGTGCCCCCCCCCCCTCCCCCTAACTTTCCAGTCTTCCTCATTTTCTGGGGACTGTTTCATGGAAGTTGTCAGCACTGACAAGTTGTCAGTCACCGACAGTTACCATAGTAACAGTCAGTAATCGGTGCTTCTCAGCCAATCAAAACCAAGGATTTTACTGAAATTGTCAATGACTGACAACTTTCATGAAAAGCCCCCCTGATCTATCTTCCTCCTCCATTCTTCTTTATCTTTATCTTTATCTCCTCTCTCATTCCCTCATGATCTTTGTCACTCCACTACCAACACCCCATCCCAGATCTTTTCTAGGAAAAGAATGGATTCCTTACAAACTATTCAAATGCATACAGTTGGTGAAAATGTACTTTCATAAAACAAAATTTTAATACAATACCACATGATGACAAATCTTATTTCACAAACAGCAAATAATTATTCTTTCTTATCAAAGAAACACATAGGGGTACTCTAGTGATATTAAAGACAAGTGGGTATTGCATAGACTATGTTCATTGTCAACAATGTGATTATCTTACAGTGTAAAGGCCAGATTTAAAAGAATGTGGTAATGGACAGATCTCAAAGATTGCTTACATTTAGTTTCTATCTATGGTAATACATGTATGTGTGTAGGGCAATGAAAGGAAATACATGTATACCTGTATGATGGAATGCTACATGACACGCAATGCTAGTGCCTTCTCAAATTATGTTTCTGCCCACTATCGTTTCACAGGAATGGATTCACCTCACGTACCCAAAACATCATTTTATCATTTTGACCAAATTTTTTCACTGTTTTATTGCAAGTTTATAGGTTCTTACACAAAAATTTGGCTATGAACCTCAAGTATTAAAACAAGAGAGAGGAAGAGTGCAACTAAAAGGATACACAACTAACCGACTTAAACATCTTCAGCCGTTACAGAACAGCTAAAGTGACACAAAAATGGACAAATCACAGTTTTTTTGGTGGTAAGAGATTTTAGCCTTGTAAATGCACACACAATTATTTAAATTTATGTAAGAGTATAAAAAGGGAAACACTGAATAATACCGTATGCCACATACACATACTCACAATCACTCTTATTCTCACAAAACATTATTAAACAAAGGTAAATTGCATTGTCCACACTCATAATATTAAACGCGAATTACACAGCATAAATTTGTACACCCTTCTACCGTAACTATGACAGCAGGTGCCCATGTTTCATTTACAGAATATTTTCATCATAAACCGTGACAGCCATAATACACAGAGTTAAAAAAGCAAGACAAACATAATACATAATTTTTCATAAACAAAGAAATCTGTGATTACAATACCAAGTACTGAACCCTAAACTCTTCCGAGAAAAGCAATTAGATAAATCCTGAAACTGTCAAAAAAATATATTGCTGCTCAATCTAACACGATTCCAGATTTGGACTGCTTAACCCCTTGCTGTGTTAATGTAAAGATGAAACATAATACTGACATTACTCCATCAGCTCCTATGCAATACAATGCACCACCAATATCTTAAGTAGTGCAGCTGAATAATTTTTGAGCAAACTCCTGAATAAATTTCCAATAACATCACATAAAATATCTTTACTTTCTCTATCCCTTGCCAAAATACAGTCATTGTTATCACATACCCACTACTCTCCTAGAAAGATTTATAACTACATTTGGTCACAAAGTATCTACATCAGGTACCTCCACTACAAAGGAAGAATAGTCTAATGCATAGCTGATCCGTACTGAAGCTGACATGGACTAGATTATTCTTCTTCCTCTGGGATTTGGTCGTCATATCTCCAGTGAGGCAAGCCATGTTTTAGTTCAAAGGCACGCAATCCTGCTCGGATTTCCTAGAAAGAAAGCAGAAGAAAATCTTATTACACTGAAACTTGAGAAAGTCAATACCAACAAACACTGCCCTTAAAAAAACAACAACAAAAAACAGAAAAACTAAAATGTAACCCCTTTAATTTTCCCAAAGTGTTAAAAATATACATATAGGCTGTTATATTTTGCTTTGCAAGTCTATGTTCAACATTTAAAGAAAAAACACTGAAAAACTGAAAAATATGATTCAGTGCCTTATTGGATATTCAATGTACATCCAAACTGGGTGGTTAAACCCATGGTAATAGCTAAACCACTTTTATGATGGTGGCATTTGGCTTATTATCCAGCTATGCATTAAGCTCATTTTTATCAAAATATTGAAGTTAGGAGAACAGCAACCACTTTTGGGAGCATGCATTCAGTGACAAATCGACTGTAGGACTTGATATAGATCTTAGTCACTCACCTCACCAAACACGTTGAGAGGATTTATACACTTTTCACACACAGAACGTCCGACACCAACCATATCATCAGGGACACATCTGCAGACCTGGCACTGTTCCGGCTCGCTCTTCATCACCAGGCGCTTGACAAAGACCTCATTGAAGCCCTTGTCGCCGAGCATGCTGCTGTCAAAGATGGCACCTCCTGATTCCTGGGCAAGCAGGGCACATCTGCCTTCGGGTTCATTGGTGTATTGACGAAGGGTGCTGGAGCCCTTGAAAATCTCCAAACCAGCCATCTTGCTGGTATATGTAGACTTGGTGTCAATACCTACAGGTCAGAATGTAACAAAGACATAGATGGGTAAGATGGAGTACATGCTGCTGCTACTACTACTACTACTTCTACTACTACTACTACTACTACTGCTACTACTGCTACTACTGCTACTACTGCTACTACTGCTACTACTGCTACTACTGCTACTACTGCTACTACTGCTACTACTGCTACTACTGCTACTACTACTACTGCTACTGCTACTACTGCTACTACTGCTACTACTGCTACTACTGCTACTACTGCTGCTACTGCTGCTACTGCTGCTACTACTGCTACTACTGCTACTACTGCTACTACTGCTACTACTACTACTACTACTACTACTACTACTACTACTACTACTGCTACTACTGCTACTACTACTGCTACTACTGCTACTAATACTACTACTGCTACTACTACTACTACTACTACTACTACTACTGCTACTGCTACTACTGCTACTACTGCTACTACTGCTACTACTGCTACTACTGCTACTACTGCTACTACTGCTGCTACTACTGCTACTACTGCTACTACTGCTACTACTGCTACTACTACTGCTACTACTACTACTACTACTACTACTACTACTGCTACTACTACTGCTACTACTGCTACTAATACTACTACTGCTACTACTACTACTACTACTACTACTACTACTACTGCTACTACTACTACTACTAGGTCGAGGAGAACAAAGGCAGAGTTAGTCAATGCCTTCACGGGTACCATGAATGTATCCCCTCCAAGTCAGTCTATCCAGCATGGCAATAGTGAGTTTCCCAACACTGTCTAGACCTGTGTCTCTCTTTAGCATTCTGATGTAGTTAGTTTGCTTTCAACCATGTTTGCCCCTTTTGCCCTGAAATGGCTCCCAAAGAATGAGTGCATGACAACAAGCAGCTGGGAGAAGGTCCTAGCAGAGGTTAAGGGGTCTGTCACTATAAGCAATGTTTGTGATGCATCGATTATTTACAGCATGAGATACTTGTTCTTTGTTGAGCACATCATACTCGATAGCACTAAATCATTCATAACATTGTTTCTGTGCTTGAAGAAGAAACTGATATGGTTGCCAGTAAAGAAATAGAGAGCAAAAAGATTTTTTGCCTTTGAGAGTTTATGTCAAGAAAAATAATTCAAAATCATTACCTTATAATGTATGAAATCAATGACACTTATAAATAGAGAGTGGACTTCACCTTTTCCTTTCCTTTTTTTTTTTCTTTTCTTCTTTTCTTTTAGTATTCATTAATTATTCCAAAAATAATTACCTTTCTCACACTATTGAAACTCCATAACTACTTGAAACCATATTAGAATGTGGGCTGGAAAAACTGCCTACATCGAGGCAAAATAAGAGACAGGACTTACCATAGACTTGCTCTGACTTAGACTTGGACTTAGACTTGGAATAGGACTTTGATTGCTTGTTGAGCCTGAACTGATAGTCCATGAGCATGGTAAGAGAGATGGCTCGCTTACGAAGCATGACAGACAGTTCCTCGAAACTCAACTACGTTAAAGAGAAAATAATGAACAGATAGCAGGCATATTAGATGGTATTAGGCTATTTGAATGGGTAACACAAGAATTATCTTTATCTTGGAAAGAAGTTCTGTTAAAATAATGAAAATGGAGAAACCCAATTGTACAAGTGCACGATAGTTCTTCAGGCAGAACTTTAAATATATTTTTTGCAATTGTAAATTATACAAATGTAGTCTGAAAATAGGGTGGGATAATATACAAATATTGACTGCTTAGAGTCAGAGAAATTTGGTCAGAGAAATTTAAGTAATTAAATTTTCACAATGCTCAAATATAGATACACAAGATACTTGCATAGCGGCATAGCATTAAAGCTGGTTCATATATGTGACTGTGAACCACTTTAAAAAAAAAAAAAATTCATTGGTTTTTAGGTGTACTGTGCTTCACATTTTTGTATCTTATAACATGCACAGGTATTAAAAAAATACATACATCCTTTGTTGCCCACTTCCTATTCATAAAGAACAAAAACCAAAACAATAGCCATGTTTTTCATATGGTTTATCTTGGCATGTCTGAATGAGCCATAAAAGGACGATCAAAGAGTGCCAATAACCTCGAGAACCTACCCTCGTATCCTCCTCCTCAAACTCAGAGCATGAGAGAAGGATGATGTGCTTGGCAGCTCCAGCACGGAAGGGATAGTTAGCGGCAAGCTTGATGGCGGCAAAGGTATCATTGCTTCCATCATCGGCAAACTCCAGGGAGTCACGTCCAAGAGGGAAATCCCGATACTTGTTGTTGAAGATCTTGTGGTTGATAGTGTGTGGGTGAGGGGCGTCATGGACTCCAGAACCACCAAAGGCAGCTAGACCAAACTGGGTATTGTTGTAACCTGGAAAGGGATATCAAATGAACACATAGCAAAATCACCCTGATATCAAAATTGTTAAAAGCAGAGACTGAGTCACTTGAAAAGATGTGTGGTTAAACTAGCCATTAACTCATCTGGTACTGAACGATCTTCATTCATTTGTGATAATGCATGTAATAATCTTTTTTATCCCTTAGTGGGCCCTAGTTTTCATGAATTCTGTAATGTGATTGGTCAATTTGTCTGAGGCCTCCGGCCTCATGGAATATGGAACCAGAACGTAGATATTTCCCGTATTCCATGAACAATCCGGCCTCATTGAATATGGAACAAGAACGTAGATATTTCCCGTATTCTGTGAACAAGCAGGGTGTAACTAATAATATCTACATCCTAATCAAATCAATTTAAGAAAATTGACTCACCAGCATCCTGAAGTTCTCCAGCCAACTTGAAAACAAGGTTGTCTAGGTTCCGTGCATTCTGTTGGTTGCATCGCTTCTCTTCCACGACAAAGACAATATCAACTAAACGAGGAACATCGTCTCCTTCGATCGTAACTGGCTTACCAGCTTTGAAGGGCTCTTCTCCAACCTTGCATGTGACTATTTCATAATAATGGAAGAGAAGGAGAAAGTAAGTTTTACTGGTAAGATAGATAAGCTTAGGGAGAACTGTTTGGACTTTCAAAGAGTCCAAGGTATTTCATGCTATACAAAATTTTAATACTATAATATTTCAGTATATTGGAAGATTATATCAAATTGATACACTTACTAAAACTCTGATCACACTAAACATAAAAGAAGATTAGAGAGAAGATCTTAATCATGTTCATCATTCCATTGTACTTAGCAACATCTATGACACAAAATAACTACATGTAAATACCACAGACTTGCACTATAATTAATTTTCTTTTCCCTCCTAAGTGATCTACTTCTGCAGTTAAAAAACAAGATGATAAAGCTAAGATTCAGACAAATGTTGATGGATTCTAACGCAAAATAATCTTTTACGTCCAATTTGCTGCAAATAAGATTGATTTTAAGAATATTTACATATAAATAATTAATTTGGAGCTCAGGGCCCATATTCATGAAACCTTCATAGGCCTGTCACCTGTGTACTGCAACCTATATAATTAGTTGACAACTAGTGTAGTAAGATTTCATGAATATGGGCCCTGATCTGTATACAAAGTTGAGTAAGACTTGTAAGAACATGCTTTCTTTTTCAGATTCATATTCTCATATTTTCTCCCCATTCATATCATTTATTAGATACGCTATTTTTAATAATCCAAAGGAATTTAACACGCCTAGAAGTAATAATAAAATGAAACATCAGTCTCGTAAAACTCCAAAACTGTTCATTTTCCTTAATAGTGCTCTACTTACTGCATTCTTCTGGCATGCCAACAGGGTTTTTGGCATACCAGCATTGAGTCTTGTAAGCGGCAGCGATGCTGCACCTCTTGGTGTGTTGTTCTTCCTCTGGAAGGTTACTTGTGTCCAAGATGCACATGCGGTAGAAGGAGTCTGGATCCACCTGAAGTCATAATAAAGCCATCAAGATCATTGGTTTAAAAAGCTCTGAAAGGAGTAACATGATGGAATAAACTGATAAATTATGGAGGTAAAATGAATATACTGATGCAAAAAGATTTCTTACTGCATTGTGCTCTGAAAACACCAGCTCACACCTGCTGCATCATCTACAAACTTTTCACATTCTTGTGCAATGCAATGTATTCAGAGAAACATGTACAGACTGTATTCCATAACTTTTGGAAGCACACAGGCAATCCTTTATATGTGATATCTACATCACAAAAGACCAAGCAATGTATCTTTAATGTAACTTACGGCACCATGGCAACGGGCGAGAGGAGAGCAGTTGTCAAGGAACATACTGGCGCAGGCCTGGTTTTCAGGGTGCAGGGGGTCAAAGTTTACGATCCTGTCCGTGGATGGGATGACCCTGTTGCGATCAAGAGATGTGGCTTCGGACTGGATGCAGTTCTTGCCAACCTTCCAGGACTCAGTGAAGGAGGTTATGTTGGTCTGGAGAACATTGCCTGGAGAGAGGAAAACAGAGAGAGAAAACAACAAGAATTATTTTTAGATTTAATCCTGACCACAGTCAGCAAAGCATGACATCATAATCAAGATATCTTTGTCAATCTTCAATGACTATGAAGATAACAAATGTCAGTGTTTTGTGTCCAATATTTTTATTTTCAATTTTTAACAATCATTGTTAATTGATATGCTACACAGTACCTGTACATCCTTTCATATGTTGCTTCAACCCTTACTGTGACTCAAAGTTCAATAAGAAACATACAGAGACTCCAACTCTCCCGTTTTCGGCGAGAGATCTCCCGCTTTGAGTCCATTTTCACAAACTCTCCTGTTCTCTAGCTTGAGTTTGAATTTCTCCCGCCCTAGCTGTGTTTCTTTCTTTTTTCTCCCGCCCAACCACCTTTTTGAAAAAAATGAATCTGAATCATTGGATTTTACCTCATTTAGTGTTGTCATATGCTCAAAAATAGGCCTAAGATAACATCAGAGAGCTTCTAGAATCCTAGTAAAAGTGGCCTCCGGCCGCAAGGAAATTTGTTAATTGCACTGGTGATATGGGCTACGCGCACAATGAGTCAGGGGTCTCCCGTTTGCTAGGGGATCTCGGCGGGAAAATCTCCCGCTTAAGAGGTGCTTGGGGTTGGAGTCTCTGAACATATAAATATCACATTTTATCCTACCCCTTTATCCTGAAGGTGCTGTCATACAAATCAGTTAGGTGTGACAGCACTTTAAATGAAAGCTTGTAATGAGAGATCAGAGTAGTACCTGGAGTCTTGAAGTCATCATACGGTTCAAAGTTGAAGTTGCCCAGGAGACCGGCAGTCCTGTCAAAGTACTGTCCCTTCAGCTTCAAGACACAGACATCATGAGGCAGCTTGCAGACAACAGAGACACCATGAGCATTCTTCAAGAAGATGCTATCTCCAACGCGAACGATGGCAGTATCATCCACTTGTAGAGGCAGTTCACGAGGCTGGCGGTTAACTCTCACCTGTCGGATTCATAAAAATTCATTTAAATTGTATCATGATGGCAAATCAAGAGTTTGTTAGATACAATAGTGTAATATTATTCATATACACAAAACTGTAGCAAAGTTTCCAGTGGCAGATAGCAACATGAAAGTTTCTTCACATCACGCTACTTTGCAAATCACATGCCATGAAACGAATAGTACCGACATCTGTGTACATGTATCACCTTGCTTACATAAATCCATTACATCACTTTTGAGATTTATCGTAAGAACATCACAGCTACAAAGTAAACATAAGTTTGCAATGATAAACATGTAGCACATTTAATGTGCGGTCTTGACTTTTTCATGAACATATTTTGAAAACAATTGCCTATACATGTAAACTGACTTCACATATTTTGGAAGTCTGTTAGACATCAAAAAAGGATTTTTCAACATGGGAAATGCCTTGAGAGATACAAGGAAGATATATATGGTTACAAAACTAGACAGAAGAGAAGGAAGATCTCTTACTGTGCCATCAGACTTGATCTCAAAGGTTGTTGAGTTGATCATGAACATCATGTTCCTGATGGGGATGTCCATGTCACGCTCGTAGTCGACGATGGCGGAGAAGTCATTCTCATGGACGAAGTCCTTGGCAAGGAGGTAGCCGCACTTGCCAGAGAAGTCGTAGAACTGCTTGTCAAAGGTCATGTAGTGCTTGGCTCCAATCACAAGGGCATTGGCTAGTATAAAAAGGATATAAGGAGTGTATTTCATGAAAATTAAAGATTCGTGCATAGATGTTCTTACAGGAAAATAAAAATTTGTCATGATTTCTTCCTTAACATGGGCACATTCATATAGATGATATGACATTCCCAAACCAGGTGACTGGATCATCAGAAAGAACATCCATCCATGATTGTGCTTCCTACATGTATAACTAGAGCTTGCCTTAAGCCACCAAAATTACTCTTTTCAGCACCTTTTACCATTGAGCAAAACTGCCTTATGTGGCGATTCAACTACAGTAGTTATTATCATTCTAACCTTTATATGGTGGCATCCAGGAATGAGGACATGTAGCCATCTTGACTCTGGAGGCTGCAGTAGACATGGTGTTGACTACTCCACACATGGTTTGCTTCATCCTTCCCATCATCCTCTCCAATCCAGCAATGTCCATCTCACTGGTCAGCTGCCTCAGGAAAGACTGACGCTCCTCCTGGTCAGGGAGGTCTACCAAGCGGCCAAAGAACGGACGGCCACCCTCCACAATGCGGTCACCCATGCTCTCCAGGTAGGGGATGACGCGGCTTTCCACCTCATTTTGAATTTGAGTCTCCATTCTGGTTTTGAGTTCTTGCATCAGCTCCTCATAATAGGTGCGGTTGGCAGTGAACTGCTCCATGAAGCGGGCCTTGAACTCACTGAGAGAGCCCTCATGCAGCATGCTGATCATCTTCTCTACCTTTGTTATGTTGATCTTCTTGAGAACATCCAAAGGCAGCATGTCCAGGTATTGTCTCGTTAAGTTGGTCAGTGAGGTGTAGTTGCTGAAGTCCTACAACAAACGAATAGTTTGCATTAATAATCACTGGGTAAACCACAACCACATGATTTATCTGCACATGCTAACCTACAATGGTCCCAAATAATGGTGAATAAAAGTTTTTTCTTTGATTCTTCTCTCCTCAAAAGTAACAGCTCACAAATATACATATATGACATTCTACTAAGTCCATAAACACTGCAGTTATTTCCGTTCTGTGAACAATGCATTTGTATGTAAACAAACAACTGTATCCACAAATGCATGGATCTGTACATAAAAACATGTACCTGTGAGACTGAAAATTTAACCCAAATGTAAGGATTTCACAGGAGACTCAATTAACGTACAGTGGCCGCACCAGGATTGTTGAAGTGGGGGGGCAAATGGAGGGCAAAAGAAAATGTTGGGGGGGGGGGGGGGGGGGGGGGGGGGCAGGGGCAGTCAATTTTTTTTTGCGTGTATGGAAAAATCGAGCGTGTAGCGCGAGTTTTAGTCGCCTGCGTAAATCCACTTTGAGGAGTGGGTGCCGCCACTGTTAACGTACATATTCTTTATGCTGGCTAATACAGGCAATACTCACCTTCACAAATATCTTAAAAATGATCTCGCCATTCACCAGATCCAGTTTGCTCAGCTCATATGTTCCACTGAAAACCTTCTTCAGTACATTGAGAATGGCTGTGAAGTTACAAGCAGACTTCTGAACCTCCTCCACCTCTTCAATGTTGGGAATTGAAGGAATGTTGACGTGGCTGGGAGTATTATGCTTGCCAAAAGAGCTGAATTTGGCCAGAGCTTCCATGAGGTTTTGGTTATCTAGGTTGCCAATGCGTCTACCAGACTCGCCAGGAGCCTGGCGGCGACCACGAGTCAAGATTTCAGCATACGGAGCCTTGAACTTTTGAGATGTCATCTGGAAGTGCCACAGGGCTTCTTCTTCGTTCACTAGCTGTAAAAAGAAATGCACCTAAATGTACATTAAATGTGTAATGTAAATAGTCAATCCTAAGCAGAACTCAGATCTTTCAGTCTTCAGATCTTTCCATTCGCGTCCCTTCATTTACCCTCTGTAATGAAACTAAGAGAGAAAAGACTACACCTTGTTTGCAGAAAGTCCTTAATAGGCAACGATCACATGACAGAATCAATTTATATCTTTGGACCTGTTATGAACAGAATGCAGTTGTATAACTGAGCGTTTTCTTACATACATAAATACCATATATTTCTATTTCAAATTCTTAGTCCAAATCATTATTATCGGTCAATTCTCATAATATTATCACAAAAATTTATAGCACTGATGCTAATCAACATCCTTATCATTAGCTTCCACTCACTAATATCAAAGAATTACAATCAGCCCCACAATCCTCCTCCTCCTTCTCATCACCCTCATCATCTCATGTAGGAATACCACAACATTAAAAGCATTTTTCCCTCTTACTACTAGCTCACCGTGCGGATTGTCTCGTTGATCTCTCTAACCAGGTTGACAGCCCAGCTGAAGTCTGTGTTACGGAATGGTTCCAGTTCTCTCTGGACAGCTTGCTCCCAGCGTGCCACGGCTCCCCTGAGAGTAGCATTGAAGGCCTGGATATCCTCAACAATGGCTGCAATTATTCTCTGGATGGCCATCTTCTCATAGTTTAGGGCAGCTACATGTATGGACACACAAAAAAAACATGATGCAATGTTAAAACTTTATATCGTAATGCTCTTGGACAATGCATAAATCCTTCTATTTTATTGGTTTTCTTCTCATTTTCATAACTCTTCATTCATCTTCTAGCTTTTTTTCTTATTCATCTATCATTACCTTTCGTATATTTTCATTCATTTACTTTTCCTTTCTCCCTCTGATCTATTTCCATATCTTCTCTTTTCTTATTCCTTTTATTTTCATATATGCATTTTCATGCTGCCATAATTTCATCTTTCTTCCTCTCCATGTACATCTTCTTTTCACTAATCCTTCCCTTAAACTTTCATTACTTTCTTCTTTCAAACTCACCAATTCTTGACATAAACTCTTCACTGATGCGAGGTCCAATGGCTTTCAGGTTCTGACCGATGGTATCCACGCGGTTCTTCAGCGCATCCCAGTTGGGGTCCATAGCAACAATGTCCTCCTCAAATTGCACCCAAAGGTTGTTGAAGAACGCATCCCGTGCCTCCATGCTAGCATGCCAGTGAGTAGCGATGGCTTCACCATCAAACTGGTCCTTGATGGCCGTGAGTGCCTCCTCAAATGACACCCAATCAATCAACACATCCTGTCAGTCACAAAAATACACATTGAGCCTTATCCATACATGTAGATGGCAAAATAGAGGTGTTGTGGTCCAGTGAATAAGTCTCCGGGCTTTGAACCACAAGGTACAGGGCTAGAATCTCTGCTGCAGCACTAATGTCCTATGGCAAGACATATATCTACATTTGCCACACTCAACCAGGTGTAGTAAATGGGTACCTGGTAGGACGAATTTACTTGAAATGCTAGAGCGCCTTAATGGCTGCCTTGCTAAAGCCGGGGTAATAACAGTGGAGCACCAGGAGCGTCAGTTCTGATGGACATGAGCGCTATACAAGAACCCACTATTATTATTATTATTAAAATATAGCTCCACTGAAAAGGAAAAAAATTTGCTGGAATATAGTCCATGGATTTCTCTTACTTCAATATTAAATGCCTTCTTCTCTTAATTTGCTATCAAATGCAATTCACGAAAAGCATATAAAGAATTAGATGAATCCTCGACCATGCACGATCGAAATTTATGCCTCCGCCATTGCCAGATCGGAAATATATGGCACATTCATGTTGATTTTTCTATTTTCATGAATGAAATTACATCTTTGACCTTGTGACCCCAAAATATAATGAGACTATTATGAGACTTCCATATGCATACATGAGCCAAGTTTGGAGATGAACCGTCACAGAGTTGCCAAGTTATCACAAGAACAAGCAATTTTCATGTATATAATGACCTCTATGACCTCTATGACCTTTGACCTTTAACCTTGAGACCCCAAAATCTAATTGGATCATTGTCCCTCCCATATGCATACACGAGCCAAGTTTGAAGTTGATCCGTCAAAAGGTTCTTAAGTTATCGCGAGAATGAAAACGGGACGGACGGACAGACGGACGGACGACCTGAAAGCATAATGCCTCCGGCAACCACCTACAGTGGGCGGAGGCATAAAAAGGAGAGTAGACTACACTTATTTGAAAAAAAAATGCACAATTTATAGTTATTCAAAATATTATAACATGTTTTATGTACAGTACCTTTACAAACATTCTGGTATTTGAAAAGAATTTTTTTTTTTAAATCACAGATATTTCATACAGTTACCAAAAGTGTTCAAAGATATTCAACTTGACACTTTGTGAATAGAGTTGAAGTTCCAGGAGTAAAACAAGTTTTTCCTTGTCCAATAAAATATAGTAGATACAAGCACAGCATATTGATTAGAGCTTACAACCATGAAAGATTCACCCCATCAGTTACTGAATTCTTTCATTCAAATAGGCCACATACAGGGCCCATCCACTTCCAGTAGCCAATGGGTTAAGTAATGAAATCCAGTGAGTGTTTTAATGAAGGGAATAATGATAAAAATAAATACCTCACTGAACATATTGAAGCCTGAAGAAAAGAATTCCTTGATATCCTCAAACTCTGCAGCAAATTGCAGGTAGGCCCTGCTGCTTTCATAGAAATCTGCGCTAAGAAGGTTGGCATGTACCGTCTGGTTGAATCGCATCCATTTTTCCTGTCATCGTTAAAATGTTGACAAGACAATGGATAATTCCATGACCGGGATAATGACAGCATAGTAATTTTTTCAGATGGTTACTCTTTTCAGTGATGGATTTGTTAAATGAGTAATAAGATATTTTGTCCATCTGTCTTCTGACCATAATGAAAATACAAACTCAGGAGCTCTCAACTTCTTCAAGCTGAAAGGTTAAACATATGCAAACATTTTATCTATGCAAATGCAACATTTGTATGGCTAAATTCTACATACATGAATATAGTACAAATAGGTAAAACTGAAGATGGGCTTGAGAGCAGGTTATAAATGATACCATATTCTCACAAAGGTCAACAAACTTTTACACCAGTTCTAGACTACAATATATATCTGCCAAAGAATTCTTGTATATATGTGCAATAACTAAATGAAGAACAATTATATAAGAAGAAATAGAAGTACATGTAAATGAAGTCTGTTTGATATTATTTGTTTGATGAATGTCATTTGCAAATTCTTAAAAAAGTTTATTTGCTTCTTGCTAGTCAAAGTTAATCTAAACCAGCCTCTCTCAAAATAATTTCATCATCAGCTGTCAATATAATGAGATTGTATGTAGCTCCCACACATGCAATCTGATCAATATCACCTAGCAATGAATGAAACTAGGAAGGAAAATGAATCTTACAGTCAAGAATCTGAGCTGTCCCATCCTGAATGGTTGATTCAGAGCCCATTGAGTTTCAACCTGTGTCTTCAACATCATCATCTGAGTGTAAATGTTCACGTTAGACATTAAGAACTGTGTCATTGTGCGGTTCATTCTCTCAGCAATGGCCCTCCAGTTCCTGCACATGGTCGCACGCTTCTCATCACGTAGTGCCTTGGTCTTGTTCATGATGTTTAGAACTGCAGCCTGTAGTAAAAAAGAAAAAAAAAATGAAAACTTGTGAAAAAAAATGGTCTTAACTCCTTGGTATAATTTGATTTTGGTGTAACACATGTTTTCCATAGGCCCCAGTCTAGTTAATCTTGCACTTAGTGCTCAGTGGGTTAAATTTTAACCTTGGCATGCTTTGGATGAGCTGTCTCGTGACAGAGGTCCACATCATGTGGTTTGACCTAATAACTTTTGATGCAAAGCCTTAAAAATCATACCAAATACATGAGCAGAAAGAGCAAAAAATTCTACACAAACTGTGCCCATTTTGGTTGCATCAATATTCGGTGTTTGATGCTGAAAATTTTTCTAAAGGAAAATAAGCATTAAAATCATAAAATTGGCAATGTGACAGAAAGTTTAAAATCACCGTTTTCCCCTGCAAATTGACAACTTTTTGACTTCTCATCATAATTTCTGTCAATTTATATTCATTTCAGATATATGACGTTTTATAAGAAAAATGTATCAATAAGCCAAATAACACACTTACAAATAAACATTCCTACTTCAGTTTCCAGTAGAGCTTGAACGATCACTAAAGGAGAATGTAACCAAGGCATCAGTGTGCTCTTAGTAAATCGGATAATCCGTTCAAGAGTTATGAATTTTGAAAGTTTCAGTAAATCCTTATTATGGGGATCATTAATTTGGCAACTTTGCCAGCATCTGTGATGTCATCGTGGACAACTCTCAATTCATTCTGTACATAATTTTTTCAAAAAAATTGACTTATATGAAATTTCAAGTGAGTCCTGAATAAACATAATTCTTCAAAAAATGCTTGCAGAATTGATAAAGTCATATCATACTCAAACAATATATCAAAAGAATTTTTATTTTTCTTGAAAATAAAGAAAATCATAAATTCTGTGTACAAAATGAATGGAGAGTTGTCCACGATGACATCACAGATACTGGCAATGTTACCAATTCGAGGATCCCCACAATAAGAATTTACTGAAACCTTCAAAGTTGATAACTCTTGAACCGATTGTCCGATTTTGCTCAAACTTTCACTGTTTATACTTCTTGTTCTTCTTCATTCACACGAAGCACACTGATGTCTGGGTTGCATTCTCCTTTAATGATAATTGATTGTAAATCAAGTGGCATGGTCATGGTTTAATATACAAGTGGTAGTAAGTATAAGTGTACACATAGTTACCTTCAGGTCTTGTGGCCATGAGGGCTCCCATTTGATTTGGGTGGTCAGTACCTTGGGAACATTGTTGTCCAGGCTCAGGACAATCGAGCCATTGTGGATAGTTTGACCAGAGTGTACAGTTTCCAAGGAGGCAAAGATGGCAGTGTCGTTTTTGTATCCAGCTGTGAAATCCCAATTGTCCTCACGATTTTCTAATGAATAAGAATAGCATTGCGAAAAAAAAAACATGACAAAGAATTTCCTCATGGCAATATTGGATTGTACCTGAATGCATAGAGAGTAGACATCATGTCCCCTATAGCCCTCCAACATACTAATAAAACCAATTACCTCAGCCTACGTAATTTATCAAAGAATAAGAATGAAATTAGAGAACAATGATTTTTAACCCACAGAAAGTAAACATCATATACATATAAAGCCAGGGTAATAATATGCTTGCAGGGCCCTCTAGAAGAACAGTACTTATTACTGAAGAGGCTATTATTATTATTATATACATATAAAAGAAAGAATTGACTTGAGGTAGATATACAGTGAAAGGGTGGTCCTAACTTGCACACATGAGGCACATATGTTGAACAAGTATGATCTCTTGTGGCTCTACCTGGGTTATACTGAACCATCATTCCCACAAGCCTTCGTGGTTCATTGAAGATCATGCTGTAAGGCACCACACGACCACCACTGTATGTATTGCGGCAGTTGATTTCATACACCCTGCCGTCGTCGTTGGTCATGTTCAAAAACTGGCTATAGAATCCATAGTTTTCACTGCCAGTGTACTGCAAGTTATTAAAAAAAAAAAAGATTCCTTAAGATGACAGAACTACAGAGTAAAACTATATTAAATAATCATAACAAGTTGTTCTTTTAAGCACAGGAGACAATAACCACTTTCCAAAAGAAATTCTGATAGAAATGAAATGAATATAAACGTCTCTTTAGGTATGTTGAAATTATTTTTCAATCTCAGCAGCTTGAATACATTTTGCAGGAGCCACATCAAAGACTTTGAACAATGCCCCCCTTTCCATATGAAAAATTACCCATATTACCACCTTCAAAACATCTTATTTTTTCTCCACTGATATATGTGATCTACTGCCAATGAGACAGTCAGTATCTTTTTAGATACTACTTTTTGCTTTCAGTGCTCCTAAATATTCCATATCATTATATCACTATTATCTCACATTTAACTAGAAACAGCATTATTCAAGTGTATTTTTCTTAAACCTGTATGTTTCTATGCAACAATACTGCCATCCAATGGAAAAAGGAAGCAACTCTGATTTCTTTTTCAAAACTGAATTTTTCTTGATTTGGGGTACTTTTTTGTATGCTCTATATGATGATGAAGAAATTAAGGTCACATGACACCCAATTTCTGAAATATTGACAAATCAAAAAGGAAGCAACTCCATACATTTCCACACAAAACAGTGACATACTTTCTTCATCACTTACAAAGAAACTCATTCTACAAGAGTTGTTTCCTTCTGTCAATGAACAGCAGGAATACCTAAGCTTATCAATCAGTTTTATAACATTTTAAAACCCTGCTACTAAAAGGGATCACAAGACCAATATTCAATGCACATAAAGGATACTTCTTTTTTGTCTCCATTCAGTTAAGACTGGGGTCTAACAAATCCGTTTGAAGCCTCACCAAGACCACAAGTATATCAGGCTGCAGTTTTTGTTTATGTACACACTGTATAACTTATTGCAAGTTTAACTTCACTGCCAATGTATATTTTGCTCATCATCAAACTTACCATGAAGGATACTTCTTTGGTGCGTCTGTTCAGAGAGAAGGAAAGTTCAGGTAGATGTCTCTCATCTCCCAGAAGTACATTATTCTCAAGGGTCATCGCAAATATCTCGGGTGAGTTAGAGTATGTTCTATAAAAAAACAGAAAGGGAAAATATGTCTGTGCCACTAATTATTTGATTTACAAGTTGATACAATTACATATCATCTGCAGAAAGCCATTTAGGGGCATTTACTAATTTACAGGAACTTATGAACAGATGAAGATTAAACTCCCTTCTGGCTTTTAACAGAAAAGCTTCCTAAATCATGATATAATTCCTGCCAAACTACCCTCTACTAACTCATCACAACAATGTTAGAAGAAAAAAAAATTGTCCATTTTTCAGAACAAGAACATGTTCAACACATTACAAAAACTCATGTGTCCTCTGCTAGATCATTTTGAACTACGCAGTGAGAGATGAAATTCTGAAGATACCAATTTCAGCGACTTTAATGAAATGACCATATTTTCAGTTACAGCAGTACTTGTAAAAGGTAAACACTGAGGCCTGAATTCACAAAAGAGGTTTATTATTTTAAAGCCATGGTTTAAACCTCTCAAAGCATAAAACACGCCTGTCCTCTTGCACAGTGGGTGGGCAGTAATGTGCTTCCTTATGCTCACTTACATGTATGCTTATCTACACTAATCTACACTTATTTATGCTTATTTTATTTACATAAATCATGCCTAATTTAGACCATGGTTTAAAATAACCTCCTTCGTGAATTTGGGTCTAGAAGTTTGATGAATGGTGCACATTTTGATTGCAATGGTGTGGTCAAGTGCATGTACATGTACTTGCCATATGTGGCACTAGTATTACATGTACGAGCTGAGCACATAATCATCAAGGGTTCACTCACCCAACGAGAGTAACATCAATGGAGTTGACCAAATGATGAAGGTCCATGACAATGGAGTGACCATCGCGCACACGAGTAACCTCGATACCGGCGGTCAGTCTTTGGTCAGTGTCCATGCTGTAGGTGACAATAAGGTCAGCATCCAGGATGTTATCACTCATGCTGTTGTGGACCAGACTGCTCTCAATGGTGATGGGCTGGAGAGAAAATCATATGAATACAAAGTGTTGGTAAGATATTGCTGTTTCTTTAGGCCTCCATCATGTCTGACCAAGAACAGAGTGATAACTAGATAAAAGTAGACCCTACATGTAGAGCAGCCCTTCTATTAATAGATATGAGCATATACTCACAGGATACACCACATAAAAGAGTGTATTTCTAATTGAAAATCTTGTTATAATTATAATTCAAATTTGACAAAGGCCTTAGGAGATAAAAATAGCAACAAGTTTATTACTGCATCTAGTATCTCTGGAGAAAGAAAACTTCCTTTAAAATTTTTTCTTTCCTCATGAAATTTAAAACAGGATCATGAATCATAAAATTTAGAACAGGATCACGAATCATGAAGAGGAAATGTAGATACACTTACAATGCTTTTATCAAAATTAATATTAGTGCCGCAGTGATTGAAAACTTGCCTAACAGAGTTTTACTTGTGATAGAATCTTGGTAGAAATGTCAAGGTTTTGAAATAATAGACCAAATTCTACAGGAAAATCCAAAGAACTTACATGTCTGTCCAGCACAGTCATGGTGATGCTAGTTTCATAATCTGTCATATAATCCCTGCTGCTGTTTGTAAGCCCAGTCTCAAGAGAGAAGATGTTGCCAGTCTCACCACGAACAGAAATCTGAAGAAGAAACAATATCAAATCGTTGGTTTGGTTCACAAGGGTTTGATCCATACTAAACCTTATTTTCATTGATATTCATATCCCTAGACAAAGGAAAAGAATGGTTCCATGACACTTGCTCCAACGACAATTGCTCCCATGGAAAATCTGCACGTTATGTAAAACATAAAACCTAACCCCAAACCTAACACTAAGCTTAATCCTTATCCTCACACCATTCTGAACCAAAACCTTATCACTACTCTAACCCTACGTCTTCGGAGAAATGAAGAAAGGAGCAATTATCGCAGGAGCAAATGTCACGTCACAAAAAAAAATAAATAACCTGAAAATACACAACAGCATGATATATGGATTGGTAATTTGGAAAAGTCTAGACATATAAAAATTACAATGTCTTTCAGTTTTTCAACAAGAATTACTCCCAGCCAGTATCCTACATGTATGATGCTTTGCTGCTGATTGATGTATAATTGAAGGCAAATAAAATGAGCAGAAGTAAAAAAGGAACTTTGATGGTTGCGAAAGTGTCAAAGTTTAAATTCTGACATGATGTCTGACATGATGAACAGAACTTACAGAGCCTGTCTGGTCAGTCCCAGTTCTTGTCTTTCCTAGAGCTAGAGTGTACCATCTGCCAAAGCCAAAGACACGACCCTCATTGCGGAGCATCAAAGTAGCTTCTGATCCGGCGTCATTTCTGTTGCCAATGAAGCTGAATGCAATGGTCTCAATAGGGAGTTGGCTACCCCACATCAATGTGGTGTTGTGGGTGATCCTTTGTCTAGACATGCTGCAAGAATCGGTCAGAACCACGGTCCGCAGACGGACATCAGGGTTGGTGGGCTGAGTGAAGGTGAGCCGGGTCACACGTGAGTTGGGTTCTTCAGTTGATGAACTATTGCTGAATGTGACGCCGAACTGGAACGGCAGAAAGAAAGTGAAGAGAAACACTGTAATTGAGTAAATGGTTTACTCTGTAGCCCTAGTTTCATGGTCTTAATTGGTTTTATTTTGTAGAGTACCATAACAGAATATTCTGACTTTGACAGATTTGGTAGAAATAAACTAATCCTGTTCACAAATAATGGCATGAAACAAGGAAAATAATATTCAGTCACATAAAATAGTGTCTGCTTTATTAGGACCTCCTTCTAATATTTCATGAGTAAGAAATTCAGACATTTTAATGTGCAATCTCAAACTACCCATTTGGTGAGCATCATGGCAGAATACTATTACCCCTATATTTTCAGACAGAATCAGTGAAAGTCCAAGAGTTCAATGCAGTATTGAAAACAGACAATTAAAATCACTAGAACTCACCACCTTTGTGTCTTCAACTTTCAGTGTCCAGCCAAAAGTGTGGACTAGCTCAGTCTTCTCGTAATCAACATTAACCTTGGTGTTGTATCCAGGTAAGTAGTCTGACCTGGCTTCTGTTGCAAGGTCGAATCGTACCTGACCCGGGAAAAGGTCAAGGGTCACATCTGTATAGAGGGCCTCCTTGTTGTTCTCCTGGATCTGGAGATTGAAATTGTAAGCATTGCTTGCCTTGGAAAGGGTCACAGATGTCTCAGAGCCATAGCTCATCACAGCCTCACGGATTTCCAGACTGTAGGTGTACCCAGATTGAGACTCTTGGAAGTCTTGGCTGAAGCTGGATGAGAAGATGGGATTGGAGTCTTTGCTGATAGTGATGCTGTTTGAATCCATGTCAAACCTACCACTGAAGAGGTACACGTGGTCAGGTATGGTAAGGCTCAGGTCTAACTCACCACTATTCTGGTTTAAATCATAAGTCAGCGTTGAACCAACAGTTACCTCATCCTCTGCTAGGGAAGAAAAACAAACAAACAAAGATCATGGTTAAAGCATTGCACTTACATATCTAATTTCAGTTTACAAAATAAGAAAAAAAATTCTCCTTTGTTAAGATGAACAATTTCTAAGAACGATGAAGCAATGGAAATATTCCACAATATCAAAAACAGCTTTATTTAAAAGCATGGCAATTTAAATCAAAATCCAATGTCCACTGTCCTTGCAAGGACAGATGTTTTGTTTTCGAAATACTGCTTAATTTGCACAACAAATAGAGTACAATTACATCAGAAATTTCATTTCAAAGGTACTGATATAAACTGATGCTACAAAAAGAAGTGCACAATGGCACTCACATTATAAAAGACCTGCGGAGGTATCTGGGCAATTCCATGACATGAGATGAATCTTGAAGGGTTTGCGAATGACATTGCCTTGGATTTTTTCCCGACATAACCGTCCGACAGTAAATTTTGAAAAGATATTCGGAAGAGAATTTTGATATACTTTGATTGTTTATATGTGCAAGCCTCGATCTTGGGCAATAACGGAAAATATGAAAAATAACGTTACTTTTGCTGACTAACAAAAGAGAAAAAAAAGCATCTCATTTCACTAATTTTTCATATAATAAGACATGATTCTGCTACAAATCATTATCATGATGCGTTAGAACAACTCTCATTCTTTAATTTGAAGTCTGATTCATTTCATTTGGTGGTTTCTAAGGTGAGTTTTTGCAGTTTAGCCAAGACTCCTTTACGTAAACAAATTATTTACGTAAAATTACGCAAATTAGACAGCACGGAGTGAAAGCTTTCGGGCAGTTAATTAGGGTGCTACGCTGTGGCTGAAAATAGTGCCATTTTCAAAGAACAAAAATGTCTTGTAAAATCAAACATGCATTATTCCAACTGAATATGATAGTTGAATTCCTTTTGTTTAGCCCTATATATATAGCCCAGGTTATTTTGAAATTGCATAGCTCGGGGAGGGGGGGGGGGGGGGGGGGGGGGCTGGGAGCTTATTTGGGGCCCCCCCTCAGATCTCGGCTGTTGATCGCGCGATCGCAACGAAAATCAGCATGCACGTCACCCACATCGTAATCTCCAAAATTGTATAGTTAATTATTACGAAATTATTCTAATTTATTTTTAATTAATTAATTATGCTAATTTATGCATAAAGTAAGAATGCAGCTGTAAATCTGTAAATATAACTCCAAAACTGCTAAATTTTGTCTAGACACTTTTTTTTAGGATTTTTATCAAATGTACGTAAAAAAAAGGCGGTATGAAAATTTTTTTCTTATGTATTTTATTGTTTTTAAAATTTCTTATGTATTTCTTTGTTTTTCGACTCTTTTTTTTTTCCGATCATAAACAACATGAAATAAATTGTGTTTAATCAGTAAAAGTAAAATTAATGATACATTTATGAATTTTGGCTAGAAACAGAATTTGCATTGGATTTGTACATGAAATCACATTTTTGAGCAATTATGGGTCTGACATGCACTTACAAAATGTTGCGTAACTTCGGAACCAATAAGCTGGGCGTCACGAATTTGGTCTCAAAAGTTGCGCGAGACTTGAAAGAAAAAAGTCATGAAATGTTGTGGCGTGACCCCTCCCCGGGCTAGATAGGGTTCAGTTTCTTTTAGTTCAAGGATTTCACTATTCAGGACTATCAACGTGATTGTTTTTACTATAAATCTGATGTGAGCTGATTGTTCTTCCCCTGTGGAATTGCCCATCTACAAACTTGCACTTATCACTAGAACTACACAGTCAAGTCACCAATACTCACGTCCCCAGAAACCAGTAAGAGAAGATGTCATCGGGAAGAACACCCCTTCAGACCATTCAACAGTGTGTTTAAGGCCATAGTTAGACTCGCCAGGAGACTTGAAGATCAGGGCAGAGTTGTAAATCTGGTTTGGTGATGAGCTCCTGTTCTTCATGGCGAATTCCATGGCATAGGTGTCAGCTGATCCTGAAAGGGGTTGGAACTTGATGCTAAGGTTGCCAGATGGGACACCCTTCTCTAATTTTCCTTCTGTGAGGACAGTGATGGAGGTCTTTGGCAAGCTCAGGGTGGTGATGATCTGCCCTTCCTTCTTTGCATCTGTGCTACTATTGGTGAAATCGGTAATGAGTGAAATTGGTTTCTGGCCAGGCATGAAACGAAGCTGCATATCCACATGGACATTGCCATTTTGTGGATTGATAGTCACGGTCTGGTTGTAGCTCAAATCCTGGACTGGCTGGAAGGTTGTCTTAAGAATGCGGCTGTAACGAGAGTGGATCCATGTCTCTGACATCTCAAATGTTGTCTCCTCGAACATGAGCATCTTCAGATCAGAATTTTTCTTAATGGTCATCGAGTTCAGCTTGTTGCCTGGGTCACTTTGTGCATCTACATATTCAAGTGTAAATGCATTGTTCCTGATGTCGGTGTATTCCAGAACCGTGGATGTCCAGTAGCGTGGGCCTTCACTGGTTATATTGAATTGTACCAAAAAGCTCATGACTTCCTGCCCTGATCTGTATTTAGACAACCAAAATATGTCCTCTGGATTACTGAAATGGAAAGTGTCTGTGAACTCATAATCAAAATAGCCTGGAGCCCTGAGAAGAACATTGGTTGAGCCGTTCCTAGAGGGTCCTTCAGGGATGTAGGTAATGGTAGTGGTGAAGAGATCCTCCCCGTGGTCCTTCAGTGTTAACTGTGTACCAGAGGAGATGTTTGGAGTGCAGGAGGTGGTCCATTCGAAAGTGATGTCCTTATCAACTGCAGGATGGGTATAAGTCACCTCCATGTCATGGCTGTATGCATTATTCTCCTTATCATGATTGAAGGTTAGATCATGGCTCAAAGTAATCTGTTCAGATGGAAAAAGAAATACAATTATCATCAAAAAAATAACACAAAAAGGATGATAAAGTAATAGATTAGTGTATTAAACATTTTTAAAAAACTCACTAAGATGATTGTGAAATGCAAGGAATATTCAAATTTTCAGTAAGAAAAAAAAAAAAGTGAATTCTCTTTGACAATGGTGTTGGCAAG
Source organism: Echinometra lucunter (assembly GCA_029962745.1). Classification (NCBI taxonomy): domain Eukaryota; kingdom Metazoa; phylum Echinodermata; class Echinoidea; order Camarodonta; family Echinometridae; genus Echinometra; species Echinometra lucunter. The sequence goes on along the minus strand of CM057157.1, from coordinate 7,602,946 downwards.
AGTAATAGCAATTTCAATGCATACATTTAATATCTACATGTGCTTGCAACCTGGAAAATTCCCCAGGTCCCCCTAAATCATTCCTTTGGGATGCTGCAAGAGCAGTTCACTACATTAAAGCCAAGATTAAATCAGCATATACTAAGAACCTTGATTTCCATAAAGAAATATAAAATCAAATCAAATAAATAGATTGCGTGCCCCACAAGAAACAGCAGTGCAAGAAACAGAAGAGTTTCATGTATGTTACATACCCTCTTTTCTGTTGAGGTGCAATCAATGCCATCATAGCAGAGCCTGAAGACATTACCAGAAGAGTGTCCAGGTGTCAGGGTGTACTCGGTGTCCATACGGAAGCTGAGCTCACGGTGATGAGGCATGTCCAGTTCAACCTTACCATCCCAGGAGAAGATCTCACCCTGTAAACCACAAAATAATTCAAAGGAATATTCACTGACTTTGTCTATTCATTTTGTCCTGCTGAGAAGGCACCCTGTGTACTAACAAATAAAATGGTTCATACCCAACATCCATACTCATTTTCTTGAGGTGAGAATCAATCATTTCTGGAGGTTGATGGTGAGACTGTTGTCAGGTTTTTTTTGATGGTTCATCAAATGAACAAGAAAACTAAAATGTATCCATGTTCTCAGGGAAAGAAATAGACCCTGCATTCATAACCCCTTTTGTATTCACCAGCCACCCCATCAAAATTGGGGGCTTGTCCTGGGAACCATGAACCTCTTAGATTTGGAAACTTGGAAACTTGGAAACTTATAGGGGTTAGGGTGCCCAAGACTATACAACTTAACATACCTCTGTAGTAGAGTTCTGAAGGTCAATGGTGAGACTGTAGTCAGGTTGGCTTGATGATTCTGATGTCAATGATGTCTGGAAGAGAACCTGGTTGTCACGGTGGGATGCAGATCCAGAAATGACCTCAGTGATGTAGGCACCACCAACATTCAATGACCACCTGACAATCCTCGCATCACGATCAACTGAAGCAGAACCTGCAAACAGAACACACATGTAGCATAATTAGAATTCAATATCTTTTCAAGGATACCACTGGCTTTACCCAATATGTTTTAAAAAGACACATGGAAGCCTCATCTAAGGGAACGGTGAAAGGGCCTGTTTCTATGAATTCACTTTTCTTAGAATTTCTTCAAACTATGTGTTCAGAAAGAGAACAAAGATTAAACCAAAGACCAAAGAAACAAGGGAAATATCTTCAGATACGTTAACATGCTGCTTGCTTTCCACGCTGAAATTACTCAAAGTGTAAGATTCAATAATTTTTGGCTCAAGATACCAGCGCATTGTATTCAGACGGTACTTACCACTTAGTCTAAAGATGTCCTCTGTGCCAATCAAGGCCATGTTGTTGATCAAGATTCCACTTTCTAATACATCAAAAGATCCTTCTGAGGTAAGCATGCCAAGCTGGTTGGTTTCCAACATGAAGATTGGTGTGTACCTGGTCTTGGCACTCAATGCCTGGGTCTGAAGACCATTCTTGGTCCTGTAGATCTGTTGTCCTCGGAACCTGATGATGGTGTCCAGGTACTGGTGAGTGTTGATCTCATTCTTGAATTCAGCTGTTGTGATGACAGATATACATGTACATTGTAGGAGTCTTTGTTAAACAAAGGTTCATCATGCGTTTGTGGAATTCACTTTACAAATATATGATATCTAGTACGGCCTGGCTTTGGAAAAAGCCACTAAAAAAGAAACAATGAAACAAAACATATTTTCTATTATCAAGACAGATACATGGGCCACTCTTATAAGATATCAGTCACCTTGATGAACCTGTGGAGAATGCAACAAATCTTACTTCTTTTTTTAAATGGCATTTACTATTTTTTTTTACATCTTAATTCACATGAAGTTATGTAATTTCACATGTTTTGTTTGTTAACCCTAAAAGGGCTGGAATATTTGGGCTATGCCACAAAAAAAAAAAAAAATCATTCTCAAAGCTACAAATCCTACTTCATGGATCTCAACAAAATAGGAATAAAAGCGTAGTATAAATGAATAACTTAGACCCTCACTTGTAACATTGAAGTATTCTGTGTTGTTGACTGACGTAATGACCTCGAGTCTGTAGATGAAATCTGATGACCTGTTAAAGAGCAAGCCTCTAACATTGTAATCTCCAATGATGGATGTGAGCGTCAAGTCTACTGAATACTCTCTCTGCTCAACATTGGTCATGTCAAATTCAATGCCGAAGGGGATGGTTTCTTTGATCTTGCCTTGGAAGCCAAATCTCCTCTGTCTCTTCTCCAAATGCAAGTCTGAGGAGGAACAAAAATCTTGAATAGTTAGCATCAAAAGAAATAGTTTGGTCATATATACATGCTTGCAAGCAATATGTAAAAGCTACAAAGTTATTACTTATTTGTAAAACTTTCACTGCTTAAAATAAAAGTTTAGAAATTTAACAATTTAAGATGTTTCGAAGGTCAGGATGGCCACAACAGTAGTCTTCCAATCATTTGCTTTTTAATTTATCACTTTTTCATTTTCACATTCAATTAAAAACCCTGGAAACTTATATGTGTGTACAGCTCTTCATACATGTATGAATGCTGCTTATGAATGGAGTGCAGATAAATTGGTATTTGAGACTCAATTGTCTTTCCATGAAAGTTCCCATTACACCACTCAGTAAGGAGGTTTTACTGAATGCTCTTGTGGATATTACTCTTTTCCCAAAACAATTATTTACAAAAGAGTAAATGGAGTAAGGAATAGGGGGAAAACATAGATTATATGCGAATACATTAATTTAAGTAGCAAGGAGAGTTCTAAGGCAAGCATCCCTGGTATTATACTTACTGGACACTTCGATCAGTCTGGTGTTGGTTGTGGTGAGGTAGAGCTCATTCATGGTCACTCCATTGTCTGAGATGACCAAAGGTCCACCACCAATACTAAGAGTGACAGGAGGGAAGGGTGAGTTCAGGCTGAAGATGGGAGTGATCATGATGGAGGAGGATGTTTCCTCGATCCTGTAACCACCCTGGAGGGAGCCAGAGAAGCTACCAAAGTTTCCAGCGAGGGTCATGCGGCGCATGGTGTTGTTCTTGGTCAAGTCACCTAGAGTGAAGGTCAACCATAATAGATCAGTCAGCAAAGGAATCAATCATGTTATAATCATGGACGCTATCTTGTCCTCCATGCCTGATAGCTTAAGAGATGAAAATACAATACTGTATTTTATGATCAGCATTAGAAAGAATTCTGAGAGAATAAACAGTTTACACATAGTTAACAGCAGTATAAATGTTCCTCCTAATATTGCTTTGTGTGTGTATATATATATAATATTCTAATATGAGGTTAAAAAAATGGGAATCTACTATCAGGTAAATGCACATAATGAACAGATTTTTCCTCACATAACATGAATCACTTTTTAATTTACTACAACATTTTATAAACCTGTTAAGTACGGATTGATTTATGTATGAGACACATTTTCCAAAGACCCTAGCCCATATATCCCAGGCTTAGTATATCTGATGGGCTTACCCGTTAAACACTAAGCCTAGCTGAGATAATGGCTAAGGTCTATGGAAAATGCATGTTATACCGAAATCAAATTGTGTTCACAACAGATCAGAAGGAAATCATTCCATGGTCAATAATAGTGTATCTATCCAAAGACCAATGAAGCATCATGTATCAACTCAATGCTAATTTTGTAACCTTACATTACAATTTACCTCTAAGAGCAGCAAGTTTCTGTTCAGCACCATCAATCAGACTGAGATCCCACACCTTCTCTTCTCCAGTGCAGCTGACATGTCCTTGAAGGGTATAGCTCACAACGTTTGGCACTGTCACCATAAAGACAGGTACAAACTTCAAGCCATTGGTGAGAGGGACGGTGTCCATGCCCGCCTCAAAGACAAAGGTCTGACCTGACACAGTCTGCTGGATGTGAAGCCTCTTGCTGTTGGTCTCGTTACGCAGAGAACCTACAGGAACAAAACATCGAATTAAATACAAATATTCAAAGGCATAGCACAAATCAAACAATGGCACTGAAAGAGGACATACATGCTGCTTCTTTAGATGTACACCTTAATATGTTACACTTTTGTAATAATCAAAGATGAGTGCACAACAAGCTAAAGTACACTGTATGACCTTGATCAATGCTGCTCACACACTACTCACCTGCATGAATCAGACCTCTGAATATTTCCTATCTTGTTACACCTTGATGAGATATATATATATAAAAGTACCACACAAATCATGCCGAAAACCACTGATATTATTACTCTCATACTGGCGAATGCCAAAAACCCTTATACCTTCGTTGAAGCTCCTACCCTGTCTTTCATCAAAAGATTTATTGAGACTTTTAGAGCCACATGAATTCAAGACCAGGTTTGTAAAAATGACATTACAAAAAAGTAGTAGTCAGAGCACCAGCAAAGATTCAGGGAGAAAAAGAATTGGCATGGACAGAGATGTTCAAGTTCAAAATGCTATCTGAATTTTAATGAATCATGTATTATTACCTATGAAATAGGTGCTTCCCTTTGGGCTTTCTGTATTGATAATCAGGGTGGCGTTGCTACGGTGATAAGCCAAATCCATGCTGAAAGCGCCAATGGTCTCACTGGTGGGGGCCCCAATCAAGAAATGGATGTGATCTGTCTTCTCAATCTGACCATTCCTGAAAGCCTGTTATACATAACCGTGAAAAGGATTTAACTGAATGCTGTAAATAATATCAAGGGGAGGCAAATGGACATGGTATATACAATATATACATGCCTCTAGGAAAACTTGCTTGCTACAATGTGCTTCAACATCACTTTGCGTGCTATGAAAATTTTGCAATCTTACTGACAGCTTGAGATATGATTTATATTAGGTTTTTTGTGGTTTCTCGACTAAAAGTTTCACTAGAAAAATAACTCATGACCAGCTCAACAATCAAATAAAATAATGAAATATATCACAACATATTTGATGATTATCATGAAAGATGTTACCACAACAAATAACAGAGAGGAGGTGAAGCTCTCTACTTATCTGATACTTTGACATAGTGAAGGGGTTTCTTATCAATATTATTAGAGGAGGTACATATGAACCTGTATTCTTTGTTATTGGTATAGTCCTTTGTGCTCTGGGAAAGAAAATAAAATGAGAGACATACCTTGTCTGTTCTGAATCCAGCTTCAAGATCATAGGAAACAAGATTCTCCTCAAGCTTGTCCAAAGTGACCTCTAGTGCCCAGTTATGAAAGAATGCTTCAGGCTGTCAGGAAAAAGCCAGAAGACAATTTAGCTAATCATCCAGATATGAAGATCACAAGGGCAATGTTCCTTTCTTTAAGCCCTACATCCCTCACAAATAATCTCAGATTGTAAAACAATTTTTTTTTTCCTCTATTCCACTCTCATATAGTATCACAACTCCTAATTTGTAACCACTTGTTCTTCATTAGAAAAGAAAACATTTACAAGAACATGTGAATCCATTTTAAGACTGGGCTGAGAGTGGCAAACATGGATAATTATGGACATCAGAGCCAAGGTAGGATTTAAACCCTAAACCATTATGAATGAACATTAATCACTGAATAACGATAATGGCAGGGCCAGTAAGGGAACTTCTTACCACAGCGAATGGCACGTTGGGTCTGACGCCACTGATGTGGAGGTTGTATCTTGGGTTGGACAAGGTTTCGTCAACAGTACGTACTGCATCCTCAGGCTCAGAGACTGGCACAAGTTCATTCCTCTGCATGAAATACAGGGAGGATCTGGGAACAGAAGCATAGAAAAGGATTATTAATCAAGAGGAACAGTATCTACAAATCGTATTACACTAAATTTCAAAGAATTAGACCCATCTAATGGAAAGAAAAGAAGTTTTAAGTAGCTAAAGTAAGCTGATTTAGGCATTTTATCTTTATGTCGCTGTACGAAAGAACGCGTCTGGAATGCAAAATGCAAAAATGCAAAAATTAAAATGTCTATTTTGACATAGTGGAATAGAATTTTGGCAAAGATCATGGCACAAGAATATTGTAAATCAATTAACAAAGTCTACATACTACCTGTAAAATTATCAATCAATATTTGAAAAATTTTATTTTCAATAATTTTTCCATTTTGCGTACCGAACGTATTCTTTCACACAATGACATAAAGATGCCTTACTTTTTACCATTCTGACCAGACAACCAAATTTTTGCTGTATTCCAAATATTTGGATGACATTCACACCTGGCAATTTGCACCTTAAGAGAACAGAGTACACAATACCAGTATACCTTCCATTCGGCATAAATATATAGCTCTATGGTCATGACAGTGCAAGCAAATCCCAGCAAATCTACCCAAATTTGCAAAGTACTACGGTAACACAGATTAATAGCATGAGCCTTGAGGAAAACTATCTGCATTAATGTAAAACCAGATAATTTCACAAATTTGTTGAGTGATCTAAACATACATGTAAGATTGAATTGATTTCTTCAAATCAGCCAGTCAGACTCTGCCAAGGAAAACAGCCATCATAAAAAAATTCTAGAAAGTATCTGTTTTCATTTCCCTTTCCAGCATCTAGAGAGCCACGCGATACTTACGATGCACTGATGATGGTCTCGCGTCTTGGTGGGGCGGTGACCTTAGCCCTGAGCATGCCATTCTCAAAGGACAAGCTACCTCCTAGACTAAGAGATGAAGCCAGGGTGGTCTTGTGGGACAGACCGCTACGTGCACCGTGGGCATCCACCATCATGTTGCTATGGATCTCAATGGCAGCACTGCAACAGTAAAGTTATATGAAAATAGTATAATGAAGCTGCGATTTGAATTTGATTGGAATTAGATTTCTAATTACTCTACTATTTTCCAGAGGCTCAACTGCACAGTCATTTCTAGTCCCACACACAGTCACAACAAACTGGAAAATGCTTTTTTCTTCATATTTCTTTTCTTTAACTGGTTACCTTTCGTAGCTCAATGTAAGCAAGACTTTAAACAAGCTTAATGCAACCCATTACACACATCCCTTCCAAAGGGTCAGACATCACTCAACATTAATATTAAAATAAAGATGGCTCAACAAGCAAGGCATACCTTGGTTCAAACAATCCCTGGATAGTCATTCTCCTTGGTGTAGCCATCATGCCCATGACATCCAGCTTGCCTGATGCCTTCAAGATGGTGTTGAATGCTCCCTGGATGTTGACCTCCAGAGGCATACCAGCCATGGTAGGGATGGTCACTTTGGAAGTCTTTAAGTTCTTGTTCAGACTGTACTCATGAGTCCTCTGAGAGGCTAAGGATGTGATGATCTGGATAAACATAGGGAGCACTTTGAATTTAGAGGAGTATTCCTGAAATTTGGGTCTCAACCTTTACTTGTCAATGCAAAAGCGATTATTTCAACACTGCCTGGTATATGCCTTAAGTGACTATAGTACAGCACAACTGCAACAAATAAATTCCTATAACTCTTTAAATTCAAATTTATCAAGAATCTCTCCCTGATTAACTCACTGCTTTACAGATATTCAGCAGTGGTTCTTTTTTAACATTCTAAGACAATGAACAGTTCATCAACAAGTACTTGCATCAACCTATAAATATAATAAACACATTTAGTTCTGATAATTGGATTTTTCAATTCAGTATAAGAATTGTCTCTGTTGTGATCAACCTCACATGACACACAACTATTGAAGGGAATGCAACTGCCATTCTATTTATGTGATACACATATTGAACAAGATAACATCTGACTTTACATAAATACAATATTTAACTCACCTCCATGATTCTTTCCTTGCTGAACATCTCAGCCATGCGCTGGAAGTCATCCTGGTCTTTGTAGAAGACATCGTTACCAAGGACCTTCATCGCTAATGAAGCCTTCTCTGATTCCAACTGCTCCGAATCATGGCTTGATTCATACTGTCAAGATGAAGTGTAAAATTGATAATTCCCTAAATGTGCTCAACATCATGAAATATGACATTTCTGACTTACACTGCTCTTATAAAAAGGAACACCTTTTCACCATGTTTCCCATTTTATCATTTCATCTTTCAAACTAAGCATCATCATTTTCACCACTTGGGTCACTGTAACAGAGACTCCTAAGGAAACATTCACATACATGTAGTATTTATATATCTATGCTGCTGATACATCATACCTGCCAACCCTGACAGCCAAGAAATGGGAAAAAATTATAAAGAAATTATCAAAAATAGGAACATTCCTAAATTTCCTAATCAATACTACAGACAAATTTGTACAGAAATAGGAACACACGGGTTAAAATGGCAATTTTCTTTTCCCCTTAATAGGAATATTCCTATTTAATAGGAACAGTTGGCAGGTATGATACATGACTTATATTGCTCATCTTCTTTGAATTCTTCAAGGCAATACTGCTTTGAATTCAAGTAGTAATGACTTCCATGTGATTAGCCTATTACCTGTACAATCTTATTAAATGGAAATCTGGTATAATGCCAAATTTGTAAGTCATCTAAATGGATTGCACACAAGATGCATGCATGCTCAACTCTTTTCCTGGCTTTAATCGCCCAATGGAACAAAAGATGAACTGCCAAAGATGACTTCTGTCACATTTATTTGTATCACATAAAACAACAAATGACACAGCCCTGTTTGTTTTTGATCCACAGCAAATACGTTAACAAAACAACAAGGTTTACCTCTTTTTTGATCTTGTTGAGGGCAGTGTTCTTGATACCTTCCCTCTTCTGTCTGTAGACACGCTTGTTCATGATCCTCTTGACCTTCTCTACCAAGTTAGCTTCACGCTCGTCTTCATCGGGGATCATTACGGACTCAAAGGCTTCCTGCCATCCCTCAAGCCTTGTATCCAACTACATGTAAATAGCACAAATAACAAGGGCCAACAAACGTGAAAACCTTTATCCATAGATCAAAAGGCATAAGATGATCTTTGGTCAAATTCTACGAAATATCTAGAAAATTAACCTCTTCTACAGCAATAAGAACCTTGTATACTTCACAGTTCTCTTTAGAACACTGGATATACTCAATGATGATACTTTCCTTCTATCAGAACATGGAATGAAATGTGTGTAAAAATTGATAACAGAATTCTAGAAAATACAAATACATGTACATGATTATTTTGATGGACCAACTAAGATAATTCTGGTATCAAATGAGGAATAATGAAAGCAACATAACAAGTCTAACACACCTCAAAGAGATCAAAACCATATCCAAAGAGATCCACATTCATGGCTAGCCTGGCACTTCTTGGGAGGTAGGACTTGGATGAGAAGACCACATCACTGTCAAAGTGGATTCCATTACCAGACTCATCTGGAAAAAATAAAATTAGGTAAATACTATGAACACGAAAGCCATGGACATACTGAAACAGTTCAACACATCCTCGTTACATGATCTCACACTGCAGGAGATTCATATACATGTACAGAAATACTCTCAATAGAATTCTTACAACATTATTTAATCCGCAATTGGTGCATTGGTATTTGGGAATGAGATAAGAAAGTGTGCCTTCGCTGTTCTAAAGCTGTTACATTCGTATTATTAAAAATAAAAGTATCAACAAGTTTTTACTAACCTCAAACATTCATATTTCAAACATGTAATGTTATGAAATTGTGATGTCCACATTCATGAAAGATATTACAGGACTTTTCAACTATACAAAAACCAAAAATATATTTTATGATTACATGTATAGCACAAGACCATGAGAATAACATCCATATGAAAAGAGGGGACCATGGAATAAGTTCCGATAGCCTTTACACACTAGCAAATTTCATGTCCGACTTGAAAACCATCCAGCAACCTTTCCACTCACCATCAAAGTAAGAGAGGCCATAGTTGTGAGAGAACTTTCTGTAGTCCATGCCACACTTGGTGACATTGGCAAGGGGGCTCTGACTGAGTGCAGTCTGAAGGTCATACACCATAGGATCCTGAGAATTCCTGAGGTTAGCAAGATGGCTGGATACATAGCAGGTCACTGCAAGACAAGAACATATTTCAATTACCCACAAATGAGCAGTACATGAAGAAGCCAGAGAAACCATAGCAAAATATTTTTAGCACCTGATCTGGAAATCATAAAAAGTTTAATTCTGAACAAGTGTACAAATAAATATGAAATGAGATTGAATCAAATTCTTCTCAATGAACTCCTAAAATCATGAAACAGTGAAATCTACACCTTGACAAAGAAGCAGTAACATGAAATTGTCTGTCAAATTCAACCATAACTTATATGGGACTCTTCTAATTGCCTACCAATTATCAGGGGGAAATTGACTAATATAAAATATCCTGTTCAAATCATGACAGATAGATAGAGCATCAATCAGAAAATATAATTGGCAGATCAGAGACTAAAATAATTACATCAATGTCAGTAGCCATCAGTAGTATCCCACTCCTGACACCTATTCAAAGAAAAACTATTTCCTATGATCTCCAGAGCAGCCTACCTTGGTTTGTTGGTTCAACAGCCATGGTGTCAGCAATTCCTTGGAGGAGTTCCTCAGATGGACACCTGATGATGGCACGGTAGGCAGCAATCCTCAACTCACTGTCATTATCAATGGTCCTGAAGATACCCATGAATCGCTCAGTCTGATGATAAAAAATGAAAGAGAGCCATTTGCGAGTGACAAACCTTATATCTATGTTTTAATGCAATGACAAGAATGCACAAAGACAACACTAAGTATTGGACTTTTCTTTCTGGTAGCATCAATGAAATCTAATTTGTCCATGTACGTTTTAGCTCTTCTGTTGCTGAGGCAGCAAGTCAATATCAGTTTTGATACTGTGTGTACGGGTAAAATCTCACCTGTAAATTCTTCTACCCTAGCACAGAAAATGTAACTGTAATGTTACAGTAACTTTTTTATGAAATGTGGAAATAAACGAATCAGAAAGTGCAGTATCTTCAAAAGGAAGATGGCAATTGCACTTCAAAACAGGAAGGACAAAGGGGATGTGTTCAAACCCTGCTCATGATGCAAACTGTGGTGTGGACACGATGCCTTGTTTGATCCCACAGAATCCATGCAGCAGTAAGCAATGAACAATGGGCCCTTACAGGCAGAGATAACTGCACTTGACCTCTCTGATACATAGAAGATAAGTATTCTGTTCATAATCATTGGGTTTGTGTGGATTGCTACACTAGAGATGCAATCCAGAGTAGTGAAATACAGAGCTCTGCATGTGCATGAGATGTGCTTTACAAAGAAACATATTACTTACAGGTACAGCATTACAAGAAGCTCTTCTGTAGGCATCAACTGCAGCAACACGAAGTTGGGCAGGGTTTTGCTCCCTATTGCACCTGTTGAGCAGGTTCTTTCTCTGGATGAGACCCATGTTACCAATGGCCCTCAGAGACATAAGGATCTAGAAATTGAATATGAAGATTACATGCAGGTGGTAACTGTAAAATGCATTGTCAGCTGAAAAATGGGACTTTGGGATGTACATGTACAGTTACATGTCAAACATCATCATACATTATAAATGACGAAACAAATTGTTCTAAAAGAGGTCTTTTAACTATGATGCATCAGGACTGAAAACCATAGAACAAACTTTCACCCCCCCCCCAATCCTGAAATCACATTTAACTGGGATACTGAATCATGATATAAGAAAATTGGACAAGGGATAAATTACAGTTCTTCCTTCCTCTGAGTATAAGATTTACATTGAAATCTGTCATTCCCACTTCTTGAAATGTCACCAACTGTGTTTAATAAAATAAGCAAAATTCCATCCAAAAATGCACAGATGGCATATTGGTTTTGATAGTCCAGCCCCAATTTCTATATTCATCACTGCATGAATATGACTGAGTACCATAACAATAATGATAAATAATTACATCATTTATATAGCGTAGTTACTATGTAAATATACTCTACTGCATTGTAATGCAACAGAGCTCCCAACAATGCTACTGCTCAAACAAGTTAAACATACACATGTAATACAACTAACCAAAAACTTCTGAAAAAAGGTGAGTCTTCAATAAAACTTTGAAGGCGGTAACAGATGGAGCTTTTCTTATTTACAGTGGGAGTTTATTCCAAAGTTTTGGAGCAGCACAACTGAAAGCACGATCCCCAAGAGTTACTTTTGTTTTTATGTGAGGTAGCTAATAGTTCTAAGCAGCTTATCCTGTGTACTTCGTAAGTTATGTGCATATAATGATATTATATAATTCTTAATAATATGTCATATTCATTGAAATAAGTTTCACTTAAAGACCTATACACAGTTAAAGCCTGCATAACCTACCTTCTTTTGATCATCGTCGCTCTCTGGCAAACAGGAATCATGGAGGTTATCTTCAAAGATGATAGCAGCATTCAAGATATCTCCATCCTTCGAGCAGTCATCGTCTGACATACGACAGTATTGATGAATCATGGAGGAAAGGGCATAGTAGGATGGGAGGTTCACTTCTGGGTTTCCATGTACATAGCTCTGAAGATAAATGATTATAAAAAGAGGTAAATCATGGTGGCAGAACTAAAGTAACACATGTAAGATTTGCGGTAGACTTTTGCAAAGACATAGCTTTGCTCTTATCATTTGAAGCAGGTTTGAAGATATCAAAGATTACAGACAAAAAAGACTAAAATTTGGGATAGAACATTAAATTCTGTTCTCACATCTCGGATGAAATTGAGGAACCATCATAGTCATCACTGAAAGGCCCCTTTTTTATGGTGCAAATTACCACAGATCAACCTATAATTATGAGGTGCAATGAATATTTAGTAAACACAAGTTACTGATTGACAAATTGCTCCTCGACTTACGTGGACTAGGTTGATCATGTTCTTGGTAGGATTCTTGTGGAAGACAAGTTTCATGAACCATTTCCTGAGGTAGAATTCGTTTTCAGCTGAGTTCTCTGTCCGGATGATAGAGTGGAATCCCTGAGCACACTGTTCTGTGTCACAGTCAGTAAGAGCGTCTTTCACCATGTTACTGCAAGGATACAAACATTAGCAGAAGATGTAAGGTGTAAATATACACACATTAAATGGGTTGTTACAGTGATTTACACATCCTAGTAAAGAAAAGACACAAACATTACTCAAGTGATCAGCAGATGATGTAAACAACAATCTAATATGCTGGAAATGTCTTCATTTTATACATGGTGTTTACGATCCTGTGAACTCTTCAGCAGTGCTCTGAGTAAGGCTGCACAATGTTACATTTTGGAGTATTTGTTTACCCTGGGTCTTAATATCGGCAATATGGTGATATTCACCCCTCCTTAAAAATGGTACATTTTCTGTCATCAACAATTAAAAGTACAACTCAAGGTGCCAATCCAACTGGCTTGGTTACCTTGACTTTCACAGAAAGAGAAACAGGTAGTAGTATCTCTTGACTTACATGACTTCATTTGTCTCCACTTGAGGGCAAATCCTGAAAAGTCTGTTGATGACTGTGTTCATGTTATCAGTATCAAGTTCTCCAAACTGCTTGGTCAGTGTTTCAAAGAGGCCTGGAGTCTCAGCACTGACGCCATTGGTGACGGACTCACAGATCTGGGTGATAGTGCTTCGGACATCATCGCTGGTGATTGTTGAGACCTGGATTGGGTCTTCATACAGCAGGCTGGTCCTACGGGTGAATTCACTACCTGCAAAGCAGAGCACAAAGGTATGTCAAATACATGTACATAGGACTCAACAAAAAAGTGCAGCATATGGTGTGAAAGTTTATTGCAGTTCAGTTTTGGGGCTTCAATACACATTTTGCTTTACAGCAATCATACAACTTGGTGTTTTTTTGTTTTTTTTTGTATTTTTGGATCCCTTCATTCAATTGACATCAATAAAAACATTTTTACAATCTGGATGAATAAACATACTAAATCATTTTCAAAATACTATGCCACATGTCCTAAATGTGATGGTTTCAAGGCTGTAATAAAGCCACTTTTCAAAAGCAAAACACTGGCTTCTCTGTACTTTTTGTTCCACCAGGCTTTTGAACAATGTTCAAAACTTTCCTTCACAAGTAAAATTTTCAATCAAATGGCTTTACTCCATTTTCAAACTGGGGATGAAATATCTTGAAAGGTAATAAACGTCATTCCTGGGGGAACCAAATTCTGATTTAGGAATAAAAACTTTACCATTTTTAAGTCTGAGTATATTGGTCATCATAAAAAATCATTTGTGGGCAGCATTTACCATCCACTGCAGAGAAGAGGTTAAATCCTTAATCTGTTCCCAAATGATCTGTCTCACTTACTGAGTGATGAGTCAATGCTGGGCCTGACATCACCCTTGGTGATGACAGTATGAACCACTGTTTCAGGTTTAGAGTCTGATTCAGCGAATGGTTTGAGCGTGTGTATCTCATGGCATTCTACTGAGCTAATACCCTGCGTATCCATCACATAGGAACACTCCATCCTGCTACTCAAAGGGCTGGCAGTAGGCTGCAAGCAAAAGAAGAATTATGCATCATTCAATTCAATTCATTGCAGTTCAGTGCAAAGTTTTATTTCACATCGCACCCCCCCCCCCCCCCCAAAAAAAAAAAAAATAATAATAATAATTCAACAAACACTAAGCACCATACAAAATATAGAGCTGGCTTGCAGCTATTTTGAGGGTTAACCAAGAGCTGTGCTTGGATTGAGAGCAGTGAAAAAAATACATGAGGGCTAAGGGTGATTTGCCCCAAAAATATCATAAATAGCCCTTCTAATTTGCAAAAAAAACCCTGTAAATTGCCATTGGGTTCAATACAAAATGTCATTTGTAATGAACAGAATTAAGAAAAATAGCCCCCGTACAGAAAAATCTTAATTTTTTCCCAGATTGAGAGATGAGAATAAATGCATTTTGAATGAGGAGAAATGACTGGAACACTTACTGCAAGAAGATGGACAGGAATGGCATCCACAAACATGTTAAGGTTAGTCCTATGCTTGCACATCAGGTAGTCATTAGTCTTGAGGAATGTCTCTGATCCAGTAGAACTGTAAACAGGCATGCAGGTGCCAGTAACACTTGTCTGTAATACATGGATGAGAGGGAGGTATTCGTTAGACATTTGATCCAATTCAAGAGATCTATAGAGTGAGGCTAACAAAACAGTTTGATCCAGAGCATCTCAGATATATTTACTGATATACACTCAGAGCAAGTCGGAAAAGTTTCAATGTAAAGAATAAGAACTTAGTGTAGGGACATTTTGTAGGCATTATCATTCACACCTAGTTGATGTTGTCAGACAACCTTTTTGGAGTCTTTAATTTTCATTCCATGAGAAGAATTTAAGAAATAGCAATGATATCAATTCCAACTGCAAAACCTTGAAATACTAACAGGGGATCTAGAGCTAACAACAAATTCCTCTTTGCAAAACTCCAGAAAAGGTTAGCATGATGATATGGCTAGGGCACTTATAAAAATGATAATACTGTCTTGACTACACACAGAAAGTGCTTGAAGATGAAGCACAAATGTGTACTCCCAGCATACATTGTATTGTGTTGCTCCTTACCTCAAATACTCCACCTTCCCCAAAGACATCGTTGGAGGTTGTCCTCTTGGTCTGGATGTGAGAGAGGAAGCCCCTCTTCACATTGAGAGCCCAGATCTCTTCCCCAGCTTCAGGGCATACAGAGGTAATGGTGCCGTTGCCCTCCATGGAGAAGCGCAGTGGGTGAGCCATCAGGGTCTCGCTGAAGGTGGTGGAGGTCTCCGCGGCAACCATGGGGCCATCCTGACTTCTCTCCATGATGCTGATGTCAGTGAGCTGTAGAATTAATATGTGACCATGTAAATCATTTCATAAAGCAATCATACAACAGCATTTGAAGGAAGTTTTATTACCAGTATACTATTCTGGCCTTTACTTTGTTCAAATATATGTGAAATATAACAGCGTAATTTCTCTCCAAAAAATTCATCTCCAAGAAATGATATGTAACATGATTGGCAGAAGTTGCGAAAATGTAATATAGTGCATTTTAAGCATACCAGTATTTGCCATGGATACTGTATACTTGGTGTCCTCTGCCATGTTGCATCTTTGAAGAAATTGCAAATATGTCTCAAATGTAAATTCATATTCATGTACAAGGCCATTTCTTTGTTTTTTCCCCCTTTTTTTAGAGTGGCATAGATTCACATGATGGGTATGGTTGCATGACCAAGAAAATAAGTGATAAAAAAATCAGGATGATTCTAATGCATGGAAAATACCAATTTGCATACCTTCAGCATCATTTCACAGGCTGAGAGACCTTCGATGATAGCCAAAGCTCTAACATGTACGGTAGAGGATTGGTCACCATTCGCGCCATTGATTCTGCTGTCAATGTCCACGGCATACGAGAAGTAGTAGCTTTTGAAAGCTCTGAACATTCCTTCATCATCTATAGAACAAGTCGCATAAAATAGAATTCATTAACGATTAATGTTCCATGTCATGAAGAGGCAGTGGGATAGCTCAGTGGACATTTAACCAATGGATCCCAGACATTTAACCAATGGATCCCAGGGTTCAAAACCAAATTAAAAAATCATTCATATAGGACTAAAACAGTTGGTCCCCAAGATATTTACTTACAGGATCAAAGGATTCAGGCTACTTCACCAAGGGACATGCTTTACTGCACAAAGCCTACTGTACATCCCTATACTATTCCTCTCCTAGGCGATCAATAAAAACATGCTATAAGAAAATGGGGCAGTTTTTTTATTCAAAAATTTTCACGACAGACTTTGCTCTTTTACCTACAAGAACTTACTCGTGATGCATAGCAGTGGTGTGTATCATCACTATATCACTATCACATCACCATCACCAATGGCCTCATCATTTATCATAATTGTCATCATCATCATCACTATTACAGTCATCATCATCATATCATCTGCAGCAGCACATCACTCATTACCACCATAACCATCCTCCTTGCAAGCATTGTCAATGTCATCATCATCCTCACCATCTTTATCCCTGTTGCTAACTTTGATAACTATTCTCATCATCATCATCATCACAATCATCATCATCAATAATGATCATCAGCATCCTCATTGCAATCCTCACCCTCATCATTAACATAGTCATCATCATGCAGTCACCAGCACCATCATTATCATTGCAATCACCACCATAATATCATCATCACCATCATTATCATGGGAAATTGGAAACCTCATTGGGGGGGGGGGTAGGTCTCAGTTCATTTTTTTTTAATACACATACTGAACAAGTTTTCCAGACTGAGTGTTCAATACACACATCTATCAACATACCATTAGTAAATACACCATTCATCTCTCTCATCCTGGTTTTCACTCGGTCAGCAGCAGTGAAACTTCCCACAACACGACCAAAAAAAAAAAATATCTTCATAAAATTAAAAGAGGACATACATATTAGCACATAGGACTGAATCTTAAAAACTTTTACATCTCGTTGACAATTTCCCATGTCTTTCATCAAAACGACAATCTGGTGAAAATGTTTTAGTGACTAAAGTATCCAGGAGATACATGCACCTCATTAACGTCTTATGAAGCTACATACCGTAGATTTAGATAGAAACATCTCTTTTATCTGAAGCAGACGATACTCACACTGCACTACTCTGCATTACTCTACGCCACATTTATAGTTGACCAATAGGATAGCGAGTTGATGTAAACAGGGATATGCAACAATATCCCTGATGTAAACAACGATCAGCTGGGTCTGCACGTGCGCAACAGTTCAAGGAAGATTACATGCAGGTTGCTTACCCCCTTTTACCGAGAAACCTCAACTGTGACGCACGAACAAAACACTATTCCATGCAAATCATGTACCCTTTTATGGCCCCTCCTTCCTACTGCTAAGTTTTGTGGCTGGTTGTTTACATATTCTGACCTGTTCTTTCTTCTTCAAAACCTAGTCCTCGCCATTTCCTTCCCTATTCACCGTCCTTTCTTTTTCTCTCATCGCAAGCTTTCTGTCTCTCACCGACTCTTCTCTCTAATCAGACATAACTGACATAACTCAAGTTTCATTGTTCTTACCTCGACTATTGCATTCTTCCGAACAGTACGTCTCCCTCACTGGTCCTGCAAAACAAAACATAAATTAAGATATATGTAATAAATAATGAAAATGTGAATCAAACAAATGGGGAAATGTTGATAATTACGGTGATTAGTCCATAACAATGAATTGTGCCTTCTAGATTATGTATCATATTTCTGAAGATGCGAAGATATGCAAGCGAATTAATATTCTCCTTCATTATATAATCCATAAAACTAATCCTACACTTCTAACTTTTTTCCCATTTATGACCTCATTTTCAAGATGTCCCTGCAGATGAAAGTTGAGACAGAAAAGCTTCGCACTAATGTTTCAAGACAAAAAAAAAATTAATAACTGTACGATGACTTGCCATAATTTTCTTGCCATAGTAAAACCCATTATACATTTATGGCTTGCCATAATTCTGTCAAAGATATGAACACTACAAATAATTCTTATAACTACTAGAGGTGAACGACCTGTTTGAAAACTCTCAATTGGGTTTTGGTTATCCAAGTTTTCCTTGTTATTCCCTTGTCAGCTCGCTAAAAACGAACTCGGGGTTTTGTTGGAGAAAAGCCAACTCCGTTTCAGGATTTAAAGAGCTAGCCAAACCCCCAGCTGTTTTGCTCAGTTGGAGTTTGTTTACATGTGCTGGCTCTTCATACAGTGCTTTCCAAGAACGTTCCAAATTGGACCCTGGACGAAATGTGTCATATAAAGCAACCTTGCAAAGTGTGTCAGTGTTTAGATGCGAGGTTGTTGATATCTCTTCTACGTCTTCCTTCACATGGAAGAAATCACATGAGCACAATCTTAACCTTGTGAAAGAAACTTCTCCTTGGCACCAAAAGGAAATTGCCTTGTGATATTGAAATCTTTTTGTGTATAGCAAGGCTAAATAAAACGACAGAAAGACAGTGGAACTGCCTACACTACTTTGATATAATAAGAGAGATTTCATAGCACAGAAGTTAAGAATATTAATATACATATATATTTTTCTTATTGTTTGTATAGTCAGGAAATAGGTTGCAATATTCGCAATATTGGAGCTTGAACATAAGGAATACGTAGGACTCGCTGAACATAACCCAGAAGGAAAACTGACTGGTTCCTTGTATCTCGAATATACTCCATGAAGAGCAGCGAAAAACAAGTTCGGAAACAAAGAAAAGCACGCAGGCCTACACTACATAGCCGTCGGTATACAGGCCTAATCCACTTCTGGATAAAGGATTAACTTGCATAATCAATTTTCTGGTTCTCAAGCAGGTGACACTGCTACAAGTCAACTAACAATGAATGACGTTTAAGTCTTCTTCCATGTTACTTAAGTCAAGTTCGGAGAAATGTACCAGTTGCGAAAAGTGGCCAAGTGGTTATGTTACCATGTAATATACGACAGTAATATCTCTCACCTTTCATCACTCCTCCTCCCCCCCCCCCCCGTCTTTCTCTCTCTCTCTCTCTCTCTCTCTCTCTCTCTCTCTCTCTCTCTCTCTCTCTGTCTCTGTCTCTGTCTCTCTAGCCCTTATCACAATCATACATGGAACAATTGCAGAATTTTAAAAAAAAAACGTAAAATATTCACTTATTTTCGGACCAGCCAGCAAAGAGCAAAAACATAAATAATAACTAATGATATATATGTATATATATATAAACAAAAGTATATACAAATCTATATAGTACTTGTGCATGAATGAACATGAAAAAAGAAGTCAAATCGTCAAAATGCAGGGAATCATATCGAAATCATCAGTAATGTAAGATATTCGTTTTGGGGTGTTTTTTTTTTTTTTTTTTTTTCTGACAAGCAAAGTGTAAACGTATAGAAAATCAATAATGGTAGGAATACTTTTAGAATCTTATCCATAAACAGAAATATAGACGAATGAATTCGTAACTTGTGCATGACATTCCAGTTACATGAACGTGAAACAAGAAGTCAAATAGTCAAAATGCAGCATTTTCTACCCAATATTTAGACTATCATGACTATGAGAAGTACAACTGTTCCCTTGATGACAGAAAAATAGGAGATGAGAAATAGGGATAAAAAGAAAACAAGATAACAAGATAACAAAAGACTGAAATCATTTCTTTCAAAAAACATCGCAGGAGAAACATACCAGCTAGACATCCAGCCGCTACACAAGCGAGGACTAAGAGCGTTTTGAAATCCATAATTGGTCCCAGTATCGGGGCAAGGTATCCCACTGGAACTCCAAAGAATAAGGTTCTCCTCTCCTCATATGCAAGCTTCCAGGTATTAAATCGAGATGGAAAAGCAACAGCAATTTATAGCTAACTTTTGCACCAATCAAGAGCTGGTAGAACCGAGAGCGCGGGTTGGCTGTCAGAGAGCAGCTTGGCAGGCTGTTACAAACCACGACGAGCACCCCTCTGGAAATTCTTTGCTTCTGCACAGGGAGTGTACATGTAATGCTGAAGTTCTTACGAACAAGTTCATACCCATGCAACACAGTCGTGGTTCACGATCCTGAAGTTCAGTCATTGTTCATCCCCGTCATTTCCCTCTTAAAACGATTGTTCGAAACGATAACATTGATGATTTTAATATAGAACAAGATAATATAGAAGGGTTTCATGTTGCAATATTGAGCATTTGTTTTAACCCCAAACAGTCATTATTTACTCTGAACAATAAAGTGCTAGTTTCAGTTCCACAAAAATCGGCGATTGTCACTTTTTACATGCCTTTGAATTTCCATGCGAAGTATTTACGCCAAGTGTTGCGTAACAGTGACATCATAGCATCTCCGATCTACCAAGAAATACATTTTGTAAATCGTTACAAAGCATATTTGAAATCTCTTGCTTATTTTCAAAGAAATGTTCCAAGGTACTTCTGAGACATGGGTCACGTCTTTATATAGGTGACAACACTACAGGTATGACTATTATCTCTATACACTTATGTGGTAGCAATTACTAATATGTGTGGTCACTCCTGGCAAATCCATAATGCCGCAAGTTTGTGTGTGAGTTTGTTTAT
Source organism: Echinometra lucunter (assembly GCA_029962745.1). Classification (NCBI taxonomy): domain Eukaryota; kingdom Metazoa; phylum Echinodermata; class Echinoidea; order Camarodonta; family Echinometridae; genus Echinometra; species Echinometra lucunter. Next base: position 7,581,765 of record CM057157.1, on the reverse strand, counting down.
TTGTTTTTTTGTTCGTATGTTTGTTTGTTTGTTTATTTACTTATTTTGGGGGGAAGGAACCGGGGGAAGGAGGCGGGTGGGCTCATAGGCGGCCAACGGGAGGGGGACGGGGGACGGGGGGACATGTCCCCCCCCCCTTCAATTTTTTCTGGGGAGATCGCCCCCCCCCCCTCGATTTTAAAACTTAGGCCTAATATTTTTGTTTTCTATTTTGAGTGAGGTGACCATTTAGGCCAACCACTTCAATATTTTATAGGCCTTGAGTGTATTTTGATGGCAAAACGAGGCTTCTTTCGTTATTTTTGCGGTTGTTTTAGCTCGCTCGCTTCGCTCGCTCGCATGATAACGATTATCCCATTCCACCTCTTCCAAACAGATTTTCGGCGGTGACCTTCGGTGTTTCTGCCCCCCCCCCAATCGTTACATGAAATCGCCGCCACTGTGGGTGGCCTCATTTTTGAGGGTCCTCTTTTTGAACGCAAAAATTTATTGAAAATTTCAAACGACACCCTCCCCGCTTCTCTCTGTCTCTCTCTCTCTCTCTCTGTCTGTGTGTGTGTGTCTCTCTCTCTCTCTCTCTCTCTCTCTCTCTCTCTCTCTCTCTCTCTCTCTCTCTTTATGAATTAGTCCTATACTTTCTAGTGTTCTCCTGGGATGGACATACGGGGCAATAAACTATTAAGTTCAGGCACTTGACCCTGATTTGTTTCGAAAGCAAGCGCCAAACAGGACAATAAACAGAAACAAGAAAGGGACAATCGCCGAGTTTTATCTATGCACCTGGATATAGCAAGGTTATGTATTCCAGTGGAATGAAGCTGCTTGTTTGTAACAGTGGAGTAAATTTATTTGATGCTTCTCAATTTTTATTTATTTATTTATTATTATTATTATTGTTTATTTATTGTATTTCATTTATATAAAAAATCAACTTTGGAGTAGCTTAGAAGGCTGAAGTGAATTGGACTGATTTCTAGATAGACGGGCAGATAAGCAAATGTAGGTTGAGGGAAATGCCCAACTTAAAGCCAATACTGCATGGGCAACATACCTAATCAGCAGTTGCATAATCCATTTCCTTTGTGCATGGTTATGAGAATTAAATTGTCCATCAGTAGGTAGCCAGTCAGATTTTACCGAACTCTCAGTTAATTCATTGGTTTTCTTTTTTTCTTTCTTTTATTTTCTCTCTCTCTCTCTCTTTCACCTTTTCAGGTATTTATTTGCTCCAATGATCAAATCATATCAAAGTTAACAATGAATGACAGTAATGTTCATATAACAGTGACAAACTTTAGATATACAACCTAAGGACATCAGGAATCCTATACAACTTCTTTTTTCCCATTTTGACAAAAGCATCGTTTATATCCAATCTTATTTTCAGTTCTTTTAAGAAAACGTACCACAAACAATCGATTCTTTCTTCTTTACCCGTTTCGTTTCTTGAAAATATCATCTTATAAATGCTCCAAAAAGCAATAGTTAATATATCATCTAGATCTTTTTCTGGTTGTAATTTTAACAGTAATAAGGAGTCTATATTTTGCAAATCAGTATCATAAGTGTGTTTTATCAATTCGACAAACTTCGTAAAGAAAGGCACGTTTATTTTGCAGGTCAAAAAAGCATGGTCCAAATCTTCTTGACAAGCACAAAATTCACATGTATCTGTATTAGAGATTTGCCACATAAGCAGCTTCCTTTTAACGGGTAACAAATTATAAAGTAGCTTAAAGTTAAACCGTTTAAATTTATTTTCATTTATACCTTTTAAGTTTCTTTGAAAAAAACAAGATTTCGGTTTACATCAGTATCAAATATTCTTGCCCAATACGGTAGTCCCTCCACACAACTATTGCCTAATCAGCATTTGCATAATCCATTTCCTTTGTGCATGGTTATGAAAATGAAACTGTCCATCAGTAGGTAGCCAGTCAGATTTTACCGAACTCTCAGTGAATTCATCGGTTACTTTTTGTCTTTTTTCTCTCTCTCTCTTTCACCTTTTCAGGTATTCATTTGGTCCAATGATCAAATCATATCAAAGTTAACAATGAATGACAGTAATGTTCATATAACAGTGACAAACTTTAGATATACAACCTGAGAACATCAGGAATCCTATACAATTTCTTTTTTCCCATTTTTGACAAGATTCCAATTTACATCAATATCAAATATTCTTGCCCAATACGGTGGTCCCTCTACCAAATATCCTGTCCGGTTCAAAATATCATAAAAATCTTTACTTGCCAAAGACTGAACAAGTTTCTCTGTTTGACCTACAATAATATTTGGAATCATCAATGTCGTAGACTCTTTCAGTTGCGTCATCCACCTTTGGTATTGAGTCCCTTAATTTAGCATAATCGAATATCATTGCTCCTTTTAGCTTTTTATCATTTTTTTTTACCATTAGGATTTTCGGAGATTGAAATTGTCTTTCCGAACATATCAGATAATATATATTACTTCGATACCAGTCCCTGTAAAAAAAGGGTTGGTTGTCTACATATACCATATAATCTGATTATCAGGGGAAAAAAATATAATTTTTATTATCGTTCTTTCTAAAAAAAAAAAAAAAAAAAAAAAACATGCTTCAAGCATTTCTAGATAAGAATTTGGAATATTTCCTTTAAAATACTTTTCAATCATATTTTGGTCAACCGTATAGTTTAAAAGCAGTTTCAAACCTCCCAATGGTTGGAAATATATATTTGCAAAATCTTTCCAGTAGCCTTCGTTGTCATCGACAATTCTACCTAACCACCTCAGTCTAAGACTCTTTATTAACTTCTGCAGATCAACCATTCTTATGCCACCGTCAATATAATCTCTAACAATTATTTTTCTTTTCACTTTGATTGATTGATTGATTATTTTTTTATTTTCATTTCCCTATCAACAAAATTTACAATGTAAAGCAAATACAAAATTCAGAAATGAAAAATGGAACCCACTGGGAAGCACAGCTTGTTTTTGTGGGTTCCCTTGAAATAAAATCAATAAAATTCAGTTTCCCAATAATTTTCCCTTTTCTCTAAGTTGGGTAAAAATAAAGTTGGAGATGCATCCTGAATATCTTTCCAAACTGTCTAGCAAATGTCCTCAAGGGGTTTTGAGCTATCCTATCTCATCTTGATTTATCCTACGATGCGTAATTGGGTTTTTACTGATCAATCACATAGGATTATTTACGTGTGGGGTCGACTTTTAAACGCCAATGTCCGAAAGACGCGACTCTGGTTCGAACCTTGCGCATGGTCCGATCAGCGTCAAGTTTGTCTTTGCGAAAACAAAGAGCTGACCGAGGTTGTTACCGCTAGCCAACTTATGTGTCATGGAGTTTTGTTTTGTTTTTCTTACAGACGTGTCAATCAACTATGAGTGATTACATGATTACGTATGGGACCGACCTTTAACGTCACCACACGAAAGACGTGACTTAGGTTCGAACCTGGGTCCGATTAGGGTCAGTTTGTAGGCGAAAACAAAGTCGAGCTGACCGCGCACGTTACCGCGAGACCAACTCTCTTGCTCTCTTGCTCTCTTGCAAGTTCTTACACACTTCTTTTGATTTTATTAAGTGTTGGGTGACGGTTAGTAGGCTATAACCACCAAAAGCCATACGTAAGAATTCATGGATATTCATATTTTACTGTACCGGTTCTGTGGAAAAATTGGACCAAAATGGATAAGTTCATCCAATATACATTTTCCAAGTATTTTGAATCCAGACAACAACGAAGTTACCAATTCTTTGACAAATTTGCATAAATTCCATTCGCTTATGTTTTATGTTCTAGCATTACTGCACGAGTTGGAAACAACAACTGAATTTGCCCATATTGGAAAATATGCAGTTATGATGACAAAGCATTCACTTCCCAACACTTCCCAACATGTTTTATCACTCTGTAGTAACCCCCCTACCCCCCCCCCCCCCCAAAAAGGAGAAAACTTTGATGATGATAAATGATTAACCCAGTCCGACTAAAGAAGGTTATAAACCCAACGCTAATTTACCCAGTATTGATGGTAACCTGCCTGTAATGTGCAGTAAATTGCTTCAGAGTGGTCTATAGCCTATCATTGGGGCTTTTTGTTTAAAAAATGCAGGGATTACTTTACTCAAGTTACCAGATATTTCAAGAGTGTTACTGCTGAAATTTGCCAAGAACGATCCATCATAATTTACACAACCTTTTACAGAGGTATAGTATCTATAGATCTAGTGTCCAACCGATGACAAATGGACAGAGTTACTTTAGCTTATTTGTGTTTTACCCTAAAGCAGATCAGGCAAAAAAATCTTTTCTTCATCATTTAATAAATTATCAGACACCAACCTCTATCAAATACTGTTGACAAATCAATCATTTGCCGTAAACTGGTAAAGTCATGCCTTAGGTGAAATGGTTACAAAAAGGGGGGTGGGGGGCTCAGAAGTTGGTAATTTCCTAACCAACTATTGACTGTCCAAGTTTATTTGCCATACATTTTCAAGTGTATAATACGTAGATAAGTAGGTATTACGGAAGGTAGTGTGCGAGTGTAATTGGGTTAACTTTCTACAGACGTGTAGGATTGAGGATTGACCTTTAACGTCACTGTCCGAAAAACGTGACTCAGGTTCGGACCTGGGTCCGATCAGAGAGAGTCAGTTTGTAGGCAAAGACAAAGAGCAGAGATGGCCGAGGACGTTACCACTGGACCAACTCCTATAGCTGCTCTCCAAAGTAGATAAGTAGATGGGTACAGAGATAGATAGATACATAGCGAATGGATGCAGAAAGAAAGATGGACAGATACATAGATAGATCAATAAATAGATCAAATATTATACTCTCAATAAGTGATAGATTATCAATATGTAGATACATGTATACCCAAGACACGTAGAAAAGGCATAAGAAAATTATCATATCCTGTCGATTGTAATTAAAATTGATTTTCCAAGTCACTGTCTGACTGGAATAGAGTTCAGCAGTTGTCACGTGTAGCATGTGTGTCTTTCGGACGTCCCCGGTGAATGTGCAATATCCTGCTTCAAAAGTTTGTTTGCCAGGGATGATTTGCCAGTGACCGTCAAGTGACATTTAGAAATACATGCGTATAAATAATCAGGAAAAAATTAGCATGCCCTCGATGCTAGCAAACAGCAGGCGCGGTTCAAGAGGATTATAATGTATATATTAGAATTTTAAAAAGCACCATATCATCCAAAATTTTGGGAGGGGGCTCGAGCATTTTTTTCCTTGTTGTGGGGGAGGGGGGGGGGGGGCTTGACTCCAGGCACGATACGCCATAGCTGTTTTGTCCATATAAGTCAAGCAACTTCTCGCTCAATATCGATGAGGTATATAATAATAATAATGATGATAATAATAATAATAATAATAATAATAATAATAATAATAATAATAATAATAATAATAATAATGATAATAATAATAGCATGCAACATTTATATAGCGCTTAATACAATGTTTCTAAGCGGTGGTTGATAAATCTTTTGCGTTTTTTTATTCAACTTGACATCTGTATTTGCCATTGAAGTTTTAGAAATAGGTCCCAGGGTGATTTTGGAGTTGGTATTATTCTTAGATCATGACCAATCCATCTCGCTCCTCTCTTTTCCTGTTATGTCGGTTTTCCACACCTAAAATGACAAAACATGTTTAGCCCAGAAAAAACAAGGTTGTTCAAAGCTGATCCACAGGTTTCTCTGCGTGATCGATATGACACAACCATGTACCGGAAATTGCATCGGATTGCTTGATTAATTAATTTGATATTGGATGGATGGATGGGTAGATACTGAATAGATAGATAGATAGATAGATAGATAGATAGATAGATAGATAGATAGATAGATAGGTAGGTAGGTAGGTATCGGTAGGTATCGGTAAGTGGGTAGAATAGCCAATTGTGAATGACTGATTGATTGATTGGTGGATTGATTTATTGATAGATCGATTGATTGATTGATTAACTGACAGATTTATTGATTAATTGACTGACTGACTGATTAATGTGTGATTCATTTCATGCTTGCTATAAAAGGACATATCGTTGAATTCAATTCAACATAGGTTATCATGGATATTGGAAAATAAAAAAAAATTGTACACGTTTTTAAAGAGATTAAAAGACGATACAAATACAGATTAAAATTGCGAATGAAATATATATTTTTTTCTAAATTGCGTGAAATACATTGATAACATACTTTGATAAAATTATCGGTAATAAGTGTCAGATAGCATGTTCAAATATCGTTAAAATACTATCAGTGTACAATAATAAAATGATTAGTATCACAGAAACGGTGGGATGATTATTATAAGCTTTGATCGGTATAATGATTATTGAGTAGATTATAAGAAGGGCACTATTTTGGAATCTGATAGTCCTGTTAGTCCTGCGAGTAAATTCTTGATAATTTCTTACATTTCGTAACTGAATTGAATTTGTTAGTTTTCTTTGAAAGTAACCACGAATGGCACAACATTTTTTTTTTCAAATGAAAGCGCAAAATCTTCAGCTATTTTTTTCTCTGTGCGAGACAAAGAGGTGGTAATTATTGTCTTGCTATAAAGGACCTTCTCTGTGTTCGATCGACTGCTACATATTGTAGGAAGGTGGTTATACTTAAATGTACTTCTGAGTAAACAGAATTGTATACCAATACAAAAACTTTGCAAGATCTACTTGCTTGCTTTGCCCATTTGCTTTTTCTTTAAAGTAGAAATTTGATACACTCCCCCCCCCCCCCCAATTCGCCAACTCTTGCTAGTGAGGGTTTAAGGGAATAGTGGAATTACTCCTTTAAATAGAAATGGTCATGTTTCACGAACAGTTACTGAAGGAATCAGGGATGATGAACTGTGTGTAGACCATAGAGTTAACTCTATGGTGTAGACTATTAACAAAGGAGGACAATGCCTTAGAGCTGGTAGTGATAAACAGTGTAAACAATTAATGAGACCCGCGTTTCTTCAGTTGAAGTAATTGCCTACAGTGAACAAAGGACCTGCACAAATCTTGAAGATCATAAATTTTCAATTTTTACAAGCTATTATCTTGAATAAAGTCATAACATCAACTAAATGAACTACATTGCCTGATATTTCCATACAATGCTGGTTTAGGCATTTTGAAGGAGTGAAATAAATTCTGACCAAAAAGTTTGTTCACCCGTACCAGAGTTTGTTGACGAGCGAGGACTCAGGAGTTCGGAAAGTTGTTTGACCTATTCTTGGCAGAAAGAGCAAAACCCATCGGAGTGAAAGTCATTGCTAGGGGACATTACACACCAGACATGAGGATTAAAGGCACTGATGCCTCTATAGAGACATGAGTATCACATATCTCTAATGAGCATGGTTTCAAATCCCGATATGTAACATTCTTAGCCAGTGATTTAGATATTATATCTCCCTTTCAATCAAATTACCGTAGCCTCATAAGACGAGGATTTTTAACTGCAGAAGGGGACGATTCCGGGGACGATTTTCATACCATGACAGGCATATAGGAAGGATCGGCTATATGGGGTGCACATCCTCTTCACCTCCTGTTGCAGATCTAAAACGACAACATTCAATCCAACAGTCACTTTCGTTGCCAGGGTCTTCTACACGGGCTACTATAACGAGGGGAGCCCATGGAATTTCTACCTCTCCACTTCCCCCCCCCCCCAACCTCTCTCATTATCTAACACTTTCCGTGCTGTCGTAAATTGGTCATGTTTCTTTGTGAAGACAAGGCCAAGAAAAATTGTTTTGATATATCCTGATTGCCACCATGCATTTGCATGACTGGAAAAACAATATCCCCAAAAGGAAATGAAATGAAATAGATATACACTGATATATACAGAGAGAGAAAGTGAGAGAGAGAGAGAGAGAGAGAGAGAGAGAGAGAGAGAGAGAGAGAGAGAGAGAGGGGGGAGTCGATGAATCATATCGAAATGTAAAAATTAACACATCTATGCTTTTGAAATCTTTGGGGGGTAGGGGCTTCTCACTCGCTTCACTAGCTGGAATAGAAAATTTGGATTCAAAAAAAACAAAATCTTAAATGACGAACGAGCTGTAAATCACGATCGACACCTACTGAACCTTGCCCTCAACATTAAGAAAGAAAGAGAGAGAAAGAGAAAGTTGAAGGATTGAAAGATGCATTGGGGAGACTTCGGAGAAAGAAATCTGATTCTTCAGAAGGAAAAAAACTCACTAAAGAAGCACAGGTGCGCCAAGACACAAAATATCGAGCATGCATGGGTTTTTAAAGATTTCACTTCCCCACATCGAGCATCAGGAGATGGGCCAAGCAGCTTAAAGCGCGAAAAATCTACCTCTACCCCCTGTTCCCATCGCTTTAAAAGCTATTCAGTTCATTTCTTTTCATATTGATTATATTGAATAGAATCCTGGCGCAGAAGGATATTATGAAAAAAATATATATAAAAGAAGTATTTAAATACGGATCAACCTTCACCAAAGCACAGGCAAATTATTTCAATGCAAAGTTGTATAGAAAAACTAATTTTATAAATCGGATTACATACTCTAACAGAAAATCAGTGTAATCTTAACTGCCTTTAGAGGTCTTTGATAAGGATTTCATCCGCATTAATGACCCTTTGCAGCCTTATTATCCTGTGATAAGAACCGAAAAGGTTATTGTCGAGTTTCACGACCATGACAGCAATGCCTCTGGAAACTGTATGTGTCAGGACAAGGTAGAAAGACACCAATAAATTACGAGCTTCGTTATTAAGCCTATGCCTCAGAAGATACGTAAATGCATGTGAAATGCATCACAATTTTTGAGATTTGTGCCATGCTCCCTTTTGCAGTTTACCAAAGTCACAAAGTAATTGGTAAATTCAAACTTGTAAACGAAGATTATTAGCGGGGGACATCATAAAACTCTAACCCAAACGCCCCGCCCAGTGCCTTTGTAAATGTATTGCTTTAATTTTTAAAAATGTTTCTTCATGAACACAATGTATTCTTTTCACATTACAAACTAACTTTATTATACATTATGCACTTAAAATGAACTTTGAGCTCAAAACATTTTAAACCGCAGAACAGTAACCAAACTGTCTTAAAGGATAAGTTGATTGATGGATTATACTAGTGGCCGGTATACTTAAGTTAAATCCGTCCCTGGCTCTTAAATCGAGGAATTTAGCCCGAGTTACATGTTTTCCTTTTGCTAAACACAAACCATGGACCGAGCGTCCGCTTGAATTAAACTGAATTCGAAGAAACTGTTATATCTAAATTCAACTACTTAGAACGGAGAGTACAAGAAATGCAGCTTGGGTTTATTTACCCTCCAGAAGGAAAAACTTTCAAATTTGAGATTCGTTGAAAGGCTTTACGGTTCACCACGTGGTAAGTCCTAAAGGACTATAGATAAAGTGGATAGAGATGGAGGTGAAATAGAAAGGCGGGAAAGTTGGAGGACAGGGTATTTGAGATTTTTCTGTCCATTGCTTCTATTCATTTTCATCTCTAACAAGTTGCAAAACACCACTACTAATGCTATTTTTGTAATGATAATAATGATGATGAATGATGATGATGATGATGATGCTGATGATGATGATATTGATGATGATAACAAAAACAACTACGATAATAATGATTATGATATAATAATAATAATAATAATAATAATAATAATAATAATAATAATAATAATAATAATAATATCTATCATAAAACACTATACAAAGTGTATCAAATAGGAAAAAACACACAAGCAAAGAAAGAAAACAGTATAATATACAAAGTTACACGATAAAATACAGAAGAACGGAAAGAAAAAATAGAAAATAAATTATGTGTTTTCAGATCTTAACTGCTGTTGAGACTTTGACAATTATTTAATTCAAGGGATCTGTTAGGGACAACGACTGAAAACACCCTATCACCTACATGTATTGGTTTACCGATACGAGAAACAGTAAGTGTATACTTAGTGAATGATCATGTATTGAGTTATTGTTAAAATCATGCTAATCAGGTTAATCAGTATAGACGTCTCTTTATAAAGATAACCACTGCATATTTCAGGCTTTGTCTAATTTTCATCTTTAAGTCTAAAATGAGAAGATAAGTGCATGGGGTTTGGGGTTAATGAGCTGAAGAAGAGTCAAGAAGTTCATTATATCCACGAAGAGAAACATATCACAACAGTATCACAGTTCAAATATTTTGCCATCCTCTTCCGAATGGAGTCAAGAAGAAGGCCAGCAATATGATGATATCGAGATTGTCTGTCAGTATGGCTGTGTGTACCCCTAACTAAAATGTATGCAATTTTTCATTTCATGACCGGTTTAAAGTCGATATGATAACAGGAACAGTGATATGCAAACTTGCTATTCTTCTTGGCAATGCTTCTCTCATTATGTCATGTGAACTGCCCTGTGGATGGGCTCTGGACCAATATTAAGCGGCATTGTTTTATCAACATTTTCTTAGTCAAAGCTTTTATTCTGTATAAGCAGAACAAAAGTCATGTCAAATGCATGTTGAATTATAAAACCGAATAGAATTTGTAAAAGAAAAATGAATGACAAGAATTACAAGTGTTTGAGCATCCATATGAATGGAAGAGTCAGCCCCGCCCCACCAGCACCGCACATTATCATCACCGCAATCCATAACCATGTTAACAATGTCTTTTAAAATTGGAGGTTCAGTGCATTACATTCAAAGTTAATTTTAGCCACTCTCATAATACAAGGAGCTTACGAAATAGCTTAAATCAATTAGGACATTAGTTTAAGTAGTATCATCTAACAAGTTTCTCTCGCTACCCCCCCCCCGCCTTCTGTGTTTTGTTGTTGTTGTTGTTGTTGTGGTTTTTTTTTTTTGGTTTTGTTTTTGTTTTTGCTGGGGGGGGGGGGGGGGGGAGGGGCGGCGGTGGAACGTGGCATGAGCCAAACTAGTTCACTGTATAACATATTTTTCTATAGGCAGACTATCCTGGTAGCCATAACAGACCAAATAATGGACGGAAAGGGTGTGATGGCATTCTTTCGGTTCCCATCCCTGGTTCACGGTTATATCAGCACCCAGTATGAATCAGGATAGATCAGATTAACCAGTGATTAATTATTATTAGCTCGATTATCTTCTGGCTAATGGTTACTGATTGAATCGATTATATGCCTGAAATCCCCCTTCCGTTTATTGTTCGACTACATTCATAAACAAATTTGAACAATAGGACATTCAACCACTGAACAGGAAGTTCAGTAACCGCGTGCAGGGGCGTCAATATTTTTCAAGGATTTATATGGGAGACTTTTTAGGGTTGTCCCTGATGATAAGTAGCCAAAATCATATGGGGCACCCTTCCCGATTCTGAAGATTTTTAAGACGGTCCTGCTCAGATCCCACTGGCTGTGCCAATCGGCGCTGGTTGATCATATTGGTGAGGATATAGTGTTACAAGTATATACTTACGAACTTCCTACCTCTTTATTCTTATTAAATATCGAGTCTGGTTGTCGGCCATGTTTTATTATGTTGGTCTGTGGCAGCCCATCTCCCATCTCCCGTTTCTTTTCTTCTTTTTCTCCTTATTTTCTCGTTCTTCTTCTCCTCATTTTTCCCTTACGTTTCTTTTCAGTTTGTCTTGTCTCTTCTTGTCTTGTCCTTCTTTTCGTCTTGTCTTCTCTTATCTTGCCTTATCTGGTCCTTCTCCTATTGCCCTTTCCCTTCTTGTCTTGTCTCTAATGCGCAACGCATCCTTCATCTGGCGGAGTCCTCACTGTGTGATTGAACCCTAACTGTAATATATACCGCTGTTTTTACCTTGCTCTGTATCATTTCAATATCTTTATCGTTTTCCTTCCTTTTTCTTTCTTTTCCTTTTCCTTTCTTGAGGAATCCACGTAATTACAAGCATTGCTTCTTGGTGTAGATTTCTCTTTTCCAATATTAATTTCCCTTTTTAAATACATTGTGTCAAGCAGACATCATTTTGTTTTGATGTTTAAAAAGAAAGAGGGGGAAAAGATTTCTGTTAATTTACGATATTTTTTTTTTTTAAAGAAAAAAAAGAAATTTTATGTACTGTGTTATGATGGAAATAAAACCTGATCTTGAACTTGAACTTGAGCAAGTAATGAGTAAAATGTACTCATGATAACCATCTTAATTGATCTTTGTAGGCTCTCGCCCACCCCATACGATTTACAAAATTTCAGGAAAGCGACGTCTTCGTGTCTCAAAGATAGGGTCGTCTGCAAAGTTTAATAAACGACAGTATACACTGTAAAAATTACCGTAAAAAACGGTGGAAAGTCGTGCAGGAAGTTGCCACCCAATTGCCTTAATTTTTAGACGGTTGGACTGTATCGTAACTACGGCTAACCGTGCATATTACATAATAATTACCGTTATTTAACGGTAAAATAAATAAAATGGACTATTGTTAGCCGTAATATACAATACAGTACAACCGTAAAAATTACGGTGGAAAGTCGTGCAGAAAGTTGCCACCCAATTACCGTAATTTTTACGGGTAATTTTTTTTACAGTGTAGAAACAAATAGCAACAACAAATATATATATTGGCATCCTACAACCGACCATTTGCTGACAGATCGTTGAGCATACCTCAAGAAACATTTTAGTCGTTTGATTTCATTGTGTTAGGGTTATCATTTTGGGTTCTCTACACTGTTGCCAGAAAAGAATCAACTTCTGTCCCCCCCCCCCCCCCCCCCCCTTGATCCCGCCGCTCTGGTTCCGGATTTTCCACTTCAATAATTATTGAAAGAGGTTGTAGGTCCTGAATCCTGACATAACAGGCCTACAACATCTTGAAATACTTTGTTCAAATCGTAATGGGCGGCAACTTCCCAAATACGCCATGCAGTTTTGTCAACGTGATTTTTGTAACAGTAACAAAAAAAAAAAAACTTCACTAATCTACATAGATAGATTTTTTTTTCTAAGGGAATCTCGCAATTTGGGATTATTTTATTCATGAGGCAATAGCTGCATTAACTTTTGAAAGTACACCTGTAGGGTCAACGGATTCTCGGAATCTGTCGTATACCTACATAACGTACTTATGAACGGAAAAGCCAAAAGTTTCAGATCAATAATAACTGTTTAATGTTTGAAACCATGGAAAATCGACGTTTGAAAAATAAAAGTACAATATGAATACATGCTTTATCATGCAAGCAAGTTCTACTGATATTCGGAATGCTGCACAGATCAAATTAGGAGATTATTACCATTAACAATGAATGACTATCATATGTATCAACTCCTCAGTGCTTCATAAAAAATAACTAAAAATTTATTTAACCATTTGTTTCAATGTCCATAATAATGATCTTATTTTTCATCTTGCAGATGAGATACATAGGCTACAACTGTATACAAGTGAATCCCACCTCGGTCTTGCTGTCTCTGTCTCTCTGCTCATTTCGTTCCCTACAACCTCCTATCTCATTACCCATAACCATTATAACATATACTATATACTCTCTTTCATCTCACCATCCGTTTGTCCTTCCCTTCTTTAATAAATTATGTACCTCTTTCCAAAGTTTATAATATATCCTTCTTAATTCCACCTCTTCATTTTTATGGACTAAGTGAACTGTTTTAATAAGGTTCCCCAGAGAAACTCTGTGAGGAGACCATTGCATTACATTCATTGACATTGTGTGAAGCTGTGTAGACGGATTATCTTTTGAAATAAAAGCAAACTCCCCGCACAGGCGACATTTAATCTTAGAATTAAACAGAATGTTAATCACTTCTGATAATCTGTTCCTCATTTTAATTCAACGTTATCTCCATGCAGGTATCATACATATACTTGACCTGTATTATAAACCTTTCAAATTGTAGTAAAACCATCACTTCACTTAAATCAAAAGCGCTTGTGAAGTACA
>CM057157.1:7423243-7567305 GCA_029962745.1 Echinometra lucunter | reverse complement strand
TCTCTCTCTCTCTCTTTCTTCACCTTTTCAGGTATTTATTTGCTCCAATGATCAAATCATATCAAAGTTAACAATGAATGACAGTAATGTTCATATAACAGTGACAAACTTTAGATATACAACCTAAGGACATCAGGAATCCTATACAACTTCTTTTTTCCCATTTTGACAAAAGCATCGTTTATATCCAATCTTATTTTCAGTTCTTTTAAGAAAACGTACCACAAACAATCGATTCTTCTTTCTTTACCCTTTTCGTTTCTTGAAATATCATCTTATAAATGCTCCAAAAAGCAATAGTTAATATATCATCTAGATCTTTTTCTGGTTGTAATTTTAACAGTAATAAGGAGTCTATATTTTGCAAATCAGTATCATAAGTGTGTTTTATCAATTCGACAAACTTCGTAAAGAAAGGCACGTTTATTTTGGCAGGTCAAAAAAGCATGGTCCAAATCTTCTTGACAAGCACAAAATTCACATGTATCTGTATTAGAGATTTGCCACATAAGCAGCTTCCTTTTAACGGGTAACAAATTATAAAGTAGCTTAAAGTTAAACCGTTTAAATTTATTTTCATTTATACCTTTTAAGTTTCTTTGAAAAAAACAAGATTTCGGTTTACATCAGTATCAAATATTCTTGCCCAATACGGTAGTCCCTCCACACAACTATTGCCTAATCAGCATTTGCATAATCCATTTCCTTTGTGCATGTTATGAAAATGAAACTGTCCATCAGTAGTAGCCAGTCAGATTTTACCGAACTCTCAGTGAATTCATCGGTTACTTTTTGTCTTTTTCTCTCTCTCTCTTTCACCTTTTCAGGTATTCATTTGGTCCAATGATCAAATCATATCAAAGTTAACAATGAATGACAGTAATGTTCATATAACAGTGACAAACTTTAGATATACAACCTGAGAACATCAGGAATCCTATACAATTCTTTTTTCCCATTTTTGACAAGATTCCAATTTACATCAATATCAAATATTCTTGCCCAATACGGTGGTCCCTCTACAAATATCCTGTCCGGTTCAAATATCATAAAAATCTTTACTTGCCAAAGACTGAACAAGTTTCTCTGTTTGACCTACAGTATATTTGGAATCATCAATGTCGTAGACTCTTTCAGTTGCGTCATCCACCTTGGTATTGAGTCCCTTAATTTAGCATAATCGAATATCATTGCTCCTTTTAGCTTTTTATCATTTTTTTTTACCATTAGGATTTTCGGAGATTGAAATTGTCTTTCCGAACATATCAGATAATATATATTACTTCGATACCAGTCCCTGTAAAAAAAGGGTTGTTGTCTACATATACCATATATCTGATTTCAGGGGAAAAAATATAATTTTATTATCGTTCTTTCTAAAAAAAAAAAAAAAAAAAAAAAAACATGCTTCAAGCATTTCTAGATAAGATTTGGAATATTTCCTTTAAAATACTTTTCAATCATATTTTGGTCAACCGTATAGTTTAAAAGCAGTTTCAAACCTCCCAATGGTTGGAAATATATATTTGCAAAATCTTTCCAGTAGCCTTCGTTGTCATCGACTATTCTACCTAACCACCTCAGTCTAAGACTCTTTATTAACTTCTGCAGATCAACCATTCTTATGCCACCGTCAATATAATCTCTAACAATTATTTTTCTTTTCACTTTGATTGATTGATTGATTATTTTTTTATTTTCATTTCCCTATCAACAAAATTTACAATGTAAAGCAAATACAAAATTCAGAAATGAAAAATGGAACCCACTGGGAAGCACAGCTTGTTTTTGTGGGTTCCCTTGAAATAAAATCAATAAAATTCAGTTTCCCAATAATTTCCCTTTTCTCTAAGTTGGGTAAAAATAAAGTTGGAGATGCATCCTGAATATCTTTCCAAACTGTCTAGCAAATGTCCTCAAGGGGTTTTGAGCTATCCTATCTCATCTTGATTTATCCTACGATGCGTAATTGGGTTTTTACTGATCAATCACATAGGATTATTTACGTGTGGGGTCGACTTTTAAACGCCAATGTCCGAAAGACGCGACTCTGGTTCGAACCTTGCGCATGGTCCGATCAGCGTCAAGTTTGTCTTTGCGAAAACAAAGAGCTGACCGAGGTTGTTACCGCTAGCCAACTTATGTGTCATGGAGTTTTGTTTTGTTTTTCTTACAGACGTGTATCAATCAACTATGAGTGATTACATGATTACGTATGGGACCGACCTTTAACGTCACCACACGAAAGACGTGACTTAGGTTCGAACCTGGGTCCGATTAGGGTCAGTTTGTAGGCGAAAACAAAGTCGAGCTGACCGCGCACGTTACCGCGAGACCAACTCTCTTGCTCTCTTGCTCTCTTGCAAGTTCTTACACACTTCTTTTGATTTTATTAAGTGTTGGGTGACGGTTAGTAGGCTATAACCACCAAAAGCCATACGTAAGAATTCATGGATATTCATATTTTACTGTACCGGTTCTGTGGAAAAATTGGACCAAAATGGATAAGTTCATCCAATATACATTTTCCAAGTATTTTGAATCCAGACAACAACGAAGTTACCAATTCTTTGACAAATTTGCATAAATTCCATTCGCTTATGTTTTATGTTCTAGCATTACTGCACGAGTTGGAAACAACAACTGAATTTGCCCATATTGGAAAATATGCAGTTATGATGACAAAGCATTCACTTCCCAACACTTCCCAACATGTTTTATCACTCTGTAGTAACCCCCCTACCCCCCCCCCCCAAAAAGGAGAAAACTTTGATGATGATAAATGATTAACCCAGTCCGACTAAAGAAGGTTATAAACCCAACGCTAATTTACCCAGTATTGATGGTAACCTGCCTGTAATGTGCAGTAAATTGCTTCAGAGTGGTCTATAGCCTATCATTGGGGCTTTTTGTTTAAAAAATGCAGGGATTACTTTACTCAAGTTACCAGATATTTCAAGAGTGTTACTGCTGAAATTTGCCAAGAACGATCCATCATAATTTACACAACCTTTTACAGAGGTATAGTATCTATAGATCTAGTGTCCAACCGATGACAAATGGACAGAGTTACTTTAGCTTATTTGTGTTTTACCCTAAAGCAGATCAGGCAAAAAAAATCTTTTCTTCATCATTTAATAAATTATCAGACACCAACCTCTATCAAATACTGTTGACAAATCAATCATTTGCCGTAAACTGGTAAAGTCATGCCTTAGGTGAAATGGTTACAAAAAAGGGGGGTGGGGGGCTCAGAAGTTGGTAATTTCCTAACCAACTATTGACTGTCCAAGTTTATTTGCCATACATTTTCAAGTGTATAATACGTAGATAAGTAGGTATTACGGAAGGTAGTGTGCGAGTGTAATTGGGTTAACTTTCTACAGACGTGTAGGATTGAGGATTGACCTTTAACGTCACTGTCCGAAAAACGTGACTCAGGTTCGGACCTGGGTCCGATCAGAGAGAGTCAGTTTGTAGGCAAAGACAAAGAGCAGAGATGGCCGAGGACGTTACCACTGGACCAACTCCTATAGCTGCTCTCCAAAGTAGATAAGTAGATGGGTACAGAGATAGATAGATACATAGCGAATGGATGCAGAAAGAAAGATGGACAGATACATAGATAGATCAATAAATAGATCAAATATTATACTCTCAATAAGTGATAGATTATCAATATGTAGATACATGTATACCCAAGACACGTAGAAAAGGCATAAGAAAATTATCATATCCTGTCGATTGTAATTAAAATTGATTTTCCAAGTCACTGTCTGACTGGAATAGAGTTCAGCAGTTGTCACGTGTAGCATGTGTGTCTTTCGGACGTCCCCGGTGAATGTGCAATATCCTGCTTCAAAAGTTTGTTTGCCAGGGATGATTTGCCAGTGACCGTCAAGTGACATTTAGAAATACATGCGTATAAATAATCAGGAAAAAATTAGCATGCCCTCGATGCTAGCAAACAGCAGGCGCGGTTCAAGAGGATTATAATGTATATATTAGAATTTTAAAAAGCACCATATCATCCAAAATTTTGGGAGGGGGCTCGAGCATTTTTTTCCTTGTTGGGGGGGAGGGGGGGGGGGGGGGCTTGACTCCAGGCACGATACGCCATAGCTGTTTTGTCCATATAAGTCAAGCAACTTCTCGCTCAATATCGATGAGGTATATAATAATAATAATGATAATAATAATAATAATAATAATAATAATAATAATAATAATAATAATAATAATAATAATAATGATAATAATAATAGCATGCAACATTTATATAGCGCTTAATACAATGTTTCTAAGCGGTGGTTGATAAATCTTTTGCGTTTTTTTATTCAACTTGACATCTGTATTTGCCATTGAAATTTTAGAAATAGGTCCCAGGGTGATATTGGAGTTGGTATTATTCTTAGATCATGACCAATCCATCTCGCTCCTCTCTTTTCCTGTTATGTCGGTTTTCCACACCTAAAATGACAAAACATGTTTAGCCCAGAAAAAACAAGGTTGTTCAAAGCTGATCCACAGGTTTCTCTGCGTGATCGATATGACACAACCATGTACCGGAAATTGCATCGGATTGCTTGATTAATTAATTTGATATTGGATGGATGGATGGGTAGATACTGAATAGATAGATAGATAGATAGATAGATAGATAGATAGATAGATAGATAGATAGATAGGTAGGTAGGTAGGTATCGGTAGGTATCGGTAAGTGGGTAGAATAGCCAATTGTGAATGACTGATTGATTGATTGGTGGATTGATTTATTGATAGATCGATTGATTGATTGATTAACTGACAGATTTATTGATTAATTGACTGACTGACTGATTAATGTGTGATTCATTTCATGCTTGCTATAAAAGGACATATCGTTGAATTCAATTCAACATAGGTTATCATGGATATTGGAAAATAAAAAAAATTGTACACGTTTTTAAAGAGATTAAAAGACGATACAAATACAGATTAAAATTGCGAATGAAATATATATTTTTTTCTAAATTGCGTGAAATACATTGATAACATACTTTGATAAAATTATCGGTAATAAGTGTCAGATAGCATGTTCAAATATCGTTAAAATACTATCAGTGTACAATAATAAAATGATTAGTATCACAGAAACGGTGGGATGATTATTATAAGCTTTGATCGGTATAATGATTATTGAGTAGATTATAAGAAGGGCACTATTTTGGAATCTGATAGTCCTGTTAGTCCTGCGAGTAAATTCTTGATAATTTCTTACATTTCGTAACTGAATTGAATTTGTTAGTTTTCTTTGAAAGTAACCACGAATGGCACAACATTTTTTTTTTCAAATGAAAGCGCAAAATCTTCAGCTATTTTTTCTCTGTGCGAGACAAAGAGGTGGTAATTATTGTCTTGCTATAAAGGACCTTCTCTGTGTTCGATCGACTGCTACATATTGTAGGAAGGTGGTTATACTTAAATGTACTTCTGAGTAAACAGAATTGTATACCAATACAAAAACTTTGCAAGATCTACTTGCTTGCTTTGCCCATTTGCTTTTTCTTTAAAGTAGAAATTTGATACACTCCCCCCCCCCCCCCCCAATTCGCCAACTCTTGCTAGTGAGGGTTTAAGGGAATAGTGGAATTACTCCTTTAAATAGAAATGGTCATGTTTCACGAACAGTTTACTGAAGGAATCAGGGATGATGAACTGTGTGTAGACCATAGAGTTAACTCTATGGTGTAGACTATTAACAAAGGAGGACAATGCCTTAGAGCTGGTAGTGATAAACAGTGTAAACAATTAATGAGACCCGCGTTTCTTCAGTTGAAGTAATTGCCTACAGTGAACAAAGGACCTGCACAAATCTTGAAGATCATAAATTTTCAAATTTTACAAGCTATTATCTTGAATAAAGTCATAACATCAACTAAATGAACTACATTGCCTGATATTTCCATACAATGCTGGTTAGGCATTTTGAAGGAGTGAAATAAATTCTGACCAAAAAGTTTGTTCACACCGTACTAGAGTTTGTTGACGAGCGAGGGACTCATGAGTTCGGAAAGTTGTTTGACCTATTCTTGGCAGAAAGAGCAAAACCCATCGGAGTGAAAGTCATTGCTAAGGGACATTACACACCAGACATGAGGATTAAAGGCACTGATGTCTGATATAGGACATGAGTATCACATATCTCTAATGAGCATGGGTTCGAGATCATGATATGTCACATTCTTAGCCAGTGATTTGATATTATAAATCTCCCTTTCAATCAAATTACCGTACCCCTCATAAGACGAGGGATTTTTTAACTGCAGAAGGGGACGATTCCGGGGACGATTTTCATACCATGACAGGCATATAGGAAGGATCGGCTATATGGGGTGCACATCCTCTTCACCTCCTGTTGCAGATCTAAAACGACACATTCAATCCACAGTCACTTTCGTTGCCAGGGTCTTCTACACGGGCTTACTATACGAGGGGAGCCCATGGAATTTCTACCTCTCCCTTCCCCTCCCCCCCCCCCCAAACCTCTCTCATTATCTAACACTTTCCGTGCTGGTCGTAAATTGGTCAGTTTCTTTGTGAAGACAAGGCCAAGAAAAAATTGTTTTGATATATCCTGATTTGCCACCATGCATTTGCATGACTGGAAAAACAATATCCCCAAAGGAAATGAAATGAAATAGATATACACTGATATATACAGAGAGAGAAGAGAGAGAGAGAGAGAGAGAGAGAGAGAGGGGGGGGGGGAGACGATGAATCATACGAAATGTAAAAAATTAACCACATCTATGCTTTTGAAATCTTTGGGGGGTAGGGGCTTCTCACTCGCTCACTAGCTGGAATAGAAAATTTGGATTCAGAAAAAACAAATCTTAAATGACGAACGAGCTGTAAATCACGATCGACACCTACTGAAACCTTGCCCTCACATTAAGAAAGAAAGAGAGAGAAAGAGAAAGTTGAGGATTGAATAGAAGATGCATTGGGAGACTTCGGAGAAAGAAATCTGATTTCTTCAGAAGGAAAAAAAACTCACTAAGAAGCACAGGTGCGCCAAGACACAAAATATCGAGCATGCATGGGTTTTAAAGATTTCACTTCCCCACATCGAGCATCAGGAGATGGGCCAAGCAGTTTAAAGCGGCGAAAAAAATCTACCTCTACCCCCTGTTCCCATCGCTTTAAAAGCTTATTCATTTCATTTCTTTCATATTAATTATATTGATAGAATCCTGGCGCAGAAGGATATTATGAACCAAAAAAATATAAAAGAAGTATTAAATACGGATCAACCTTCACCAAAGCACAGGCAAATTATTTCAATGTAAAGTTGTATAGAAAAACTAATTTTATAAATCGGATTACATACTCTAACAGAAAATCAGTGTAATCTAACTGCCTTTAGAGGTTCTTTGATAAGGATTTCATCCGCATTAATGACCCTTTGCAGCCTTATTATCCTGTGATAAACACCGAAAAGGTTATTGTCGAGTTTCACGACCATGACAGCAATGCCTCTGGAAAACTGTATGTGTCAGGACAAGGTAGAAAGACACCAATAAATTACGAGCTTCGTTATTAAGCCTATGCCTCAGAGATACGTAAATGCATGTGAAATGCATCACAATTTTTGAGATTTGTGCCATGCTCCCCTTTTGCAGTTTTACCAAAGTCACAAAGTAATTGGGTAATTCAAACTTGTAAACGAAGATTATTAGCCGGGGGACATCATAAAACTCTAACCCAAACGCCCCGCCCAGTGCCTTTGTAAATGCATTGCTTTAATTTTTAAAATGTTTCTTCATAAACACAATGTATTCTTTTCACATTACAAACTAACTTTATTATACATTATGCACTTAAATGAACTTTGAGCTCAAAACATTTTAAACGCAGAACAGTAACCAAACTGTCTTAAAGGATAAGTTGATTGATGGATTATACTAGTGGCCGGTATCCGTCCCTGGCTCTTAAATCGAGGAATTTAGCCCCGAGTTACATGTTTTTCCTTTTGCTAAACACAAACCATGGACCGAGCGTCCCGCTTGAATTAAACTGAATTCGAAGAAACTGTTATATCTAAATTCAACTACTTAGAACGGAGAGTACAAGAAATGCAGCTTGAGTTTATTACCCTCCAGAAGGAAAAACTTTCAAATTTGAGATTCGTTGAAAGGCTTTACGGTTCACCACGTGGTAAGTCCTAAAGGACTATAGATAAAGTGGATAGAGATGGAGGTGAAATAGAAAGGCGGGAAAGTTGGAGGACAGGGTATTTGAGATTTTTCTGTCCATTGCTTTCTATTCATTTTCATCTCTAACAAGTTGCAAAACACCACTACTAATGCTATTTTTGTAATGATAATAATGATGATGAATGATGATGATGATGATGCTGCTGCTGATGATGATATTGATGATGATAACAAAAACAACTACGATAATAATGATTATGATATAATAATAATAATAATAATAATAATAATAATAATAATAATAATAATAATAATAATAATAATAATATCATCTATCATAAAACACTATACAAAGTGTATCAAATAGGAAAAAAACACACAAGCAAAGAAAGAAAAACAGTATAATATACAAAGTTACACGATAAAATACAGAAGAACGGAAAAGAAAAATAGAAAATAAATTATGTGTTTTCAGATCTTAACTGCTGTTGAGACTTTGACAATTATTTAATTCAAGGGATCTGTTAGGGACAACGACTGAAAACACCCTATCACCTACATGTATTTGTTTACCGATACGAGAAACAGTAAGTGTATACTTAGTGAATGATCATGTATTGAGTTATTGTTGAAATCATGCTAATCAGGTTAATCAGTATAGACGTCTCTTTATAAAGATAACCACTGCATATTTCAGGCTTTGTCTAATTTTCATCTTTAAGTCTAAAATGAGAAGATAAGTGCATGGGGTTTGGGGTTAATGAGCTGAAGAAGAGTCAAGAAGTTCATTATATCCACGAAGAGAAACATATCACAACAGTATCACAGTTCAAATATTTTGCCATCCTCTTCCGAATGAGTCAAGAAGAAGGCCAGCAATATGATGATATCGAGATTGTCTGTCAGTATGGCTGTGTGTACCCCTAACTAAAATGTATGCAATTTTCATTTCATGACCGTTTAAAGTCGATATGATAACAGGAACAGTGATATGCAAACTTGCTATTCTTCTTGGCAATGCTTCTCTCATTATGTCATGTGAACTGCCCTGTGGATGGGCTCTGGACCAATATTAAGCGGCATTGTTTTATCAACATTTTCTTAGTCAAAGCTTTTATTCTGTATAAGCAGAACAAAAGTCATGTCAAATGCCATGTTGAATTATAAAACCGAATAGAATTTGTAAAAAGAAAAATGAATGACAAGAATTACAAGTGTTTGAGCATCCATATGAATGGAAGAGTCAGCCCCGCCCCACCAGCACCGCACATTATCATCACCGCAATCCATAACCATGTTAACAATGCCTTTTAAAATTGGAGGTTCAGTGCATTACATTCAAAGTTAATTTTAGCCACTCTCATAATACAAGGAGCTTAAGAAATAGCTTAAATCAATTAGGACATTAGTTTAAGTAGTATCATCTAGCAAGTTCTCTCGCTACCCCCCCCCCCCCCCGCCTTCTGTGTTTTGTTGTTGTTGTTGTGGGGGTTTTTTTGTTTTTTTTGTTTTTTTGCTGGGGGGGGGGAGGGCGGCGGTGGAACGTGGCATGAGCCACACTAGTTCACTGTATAACATATTTTTTTCTATAGGCATACTATCCTGGTAGCCATAACAGACCAAATAATGGACGGAAGGGTGTGATGGCATTCTTTCGGTTCCCATCCCTGATTCACGGTTATATCAGCACCCAGTATGAATCAGGATAGATCAGATTAACCAGTGATTAATTATTATTAGCTCGATTATCTTCTGGCTAATGTTACTGATTGAATCGATTATATGCCTGAAATCCCCCTTCCGTTTATTGTTCGACTACATTCATAAACAAATTTGAACAATAGGACATTCAACCACTGAACAGGAAGTTCAGTAACCGCGTGCAGGGGCGTCAATATTTTTCAAGGATTTATATATGGGAGACTTTTTAGGGTTGTCCCTGATGATAAGTAGCCAAAATCATATGGGGCACCCTTCCCGATTCTGAGGATTTTTAAGACGGTCCTGCTCAGATCCCACTGGCTGTGTCAATCGGCGCTGGTTGATCATGTTGGTGAGGATATAGTGTTACAAGTATATACTTACGAATTTCCTACCTCTTTATTCTTATTAAATATCGAGTCTGGTTGTCGGCCATGTTTTATTATGTTGGTCTGTGGCAGCCCATCTCCCATCTCCCGTTTCTTTTTCTTCTTTTTTTCTCCTTATTTTCTCGTTCTTTTCTCCTCATTTTCCCCTTATGTTTCTTTTCAGTTTGTCTTGTCTCTTCTTGTCGTGTCCTTCTTTCGTCTTGTCTTCTCTTATCTTGCCTTATCTTGTCCTTCTCCTATTGCCCTTTCCCTTCTTGTCTTGTCTCTAATGCGCAACGCATCCTTCATCTGGCGGAGTCCTCACTGTGTGATTGAACCTCTAACTGTAATATATACTGCTGTTTTACCTTGCTCTGTATCATTTCAATATCTTTTTCTGTTTTCCTTCCTTTTTCTTTTCCTTTCTTGAGGAATCCACGTAATTACAAGCATTGCTTTCTTGTGGATTTCTCTTTTCCAATATTAATTTCCCTTTTTAAATACATTGTGTCAAGCAGACATCTATTTTGTTTTGATGTTTAAAAAAAAGAGGGGGGAAAGATTTCTGTTAATTTACGATATTTTTTTTTTTTAAAGAAAAAAAGAAATTTTATGTATCGTGTTATGATGGAAATAAAACCTGATCTTGAACTTGAACTTGAGCAAGTAAATGAGTAAAAATGTACTCATGATAACCATCTTAAGTGATCTTTGTAGGCTCTCGCCCACCCCATACGATTTACAAAATTTCAGGAAAGCGACGTCTTCGTTGTCTCAAAGATAGGGTCGTCTGCAAAGTTAATAAGCGAAACAGTATACACTGTAAAAAATTACCGTAAAAAACGGTGGAAAGTCGTGCAGGAAGTTGCCACCCAATAATAATATTGCCTTAATTTTTACGGTTGGACTGTATCGTAAACTACGGCTAACCGTGCATATTACATAATAATTACCGTTATTTTAACGGTAAATAAAATAAAATGGACTATTGTTAGCCGTAATATACAATACAGTACAACCGTAAAAATTACGGTGGAAAGTCGTGCAGAAAGTTGCCACCCAATTACCGTAATTTTTACGGGTAATTTTTTTTACAGTGTAGAAACAAATAGCAACAACAAATATAACTATATTGGCATCCTGCAACCGACCATTTGCTGACAGATCGTTGAGCAATACCTCAAGAAACATTTTAGCGTTTGATTTCATTGTGTTAGGGTTATCATTTTGGGGTTCTACACTGTTGCCAGAAAATAATCAACTTCTGTCCCCCCCCCCCCCCCCCCCCTTGATCCCGCCGCTCTGGTTCCGGACTTTCCACTTCAATAATTATTGAAAGAGGTTGTAGGTCCTGAATCCTGACATAACAGGGCCTACAACATCTTGAAATACTTTGTTCAAATCGTAATGGGCGGCAACTTCCCAAATACGCCATGCAGTTTGTCAACGTGATTTTGTAACAGTAACAAAAGAAAAAAACTTCACTAATCTACATAGATAGATTTTTTTTTCTAAGGGAATCTCGCAATTTGGGATTATTTTATTCATGAGGCAATAGCTGCATTAACTTTTGAAAGTACACCTGTAGGGTCAACGGATTCTCGGAATCTGTCGTATACCTACATAACGTACTTATGAACGGAAAAGCCAAAAGTTCAGATCAATAATAACTGTTTAATGTTTGAAACCATGGAAAATCGACGTTTGAAAAATAAAAGTACAATATGAATACATGCTTTATCATGCAAGCAAGTTCTACTGATATTCGGAATGCTGCACAGATCAAATATAGGAGATTATTACCATTAACAATGAATGACTATCATTATGTATCAACTCCTCAGTGCTTCATAAAAAATAAACTAAAAATTTATTTAACCATTTGTTTCAATGTCCATAATAATGATCTTATTTTTCATCTTGCAGATGAGATACATAGGCTACAACTGTATACAAGTGAATCCCACCTCGGTCTTGCTGTCTCTGTCTCTCTGCTCATTTCGTTCCCTACACCTCCTATCTCATTACCCATAACCATTATAACATATACTATATACTCTCTTTCATCTCACCATCCGTTTGTCCTTCCCTTCTTTAATAAAATTATGTACCTCTTTCCAAAGTTTATAATATATCCTTCTTAATTCCACCTCTTCATTTTTATGGACTAAGTGAACTGTTTTAATAAGGTTCCCACGAGAAACTCTGTGAGGAGAACCATTGCATTACATTCATTGACATTGTGTGAAGCTGTGTAGACGGATTAGTCTTTTGAAATAAAAGCAAACTCCCCGCACAGGCGACATTTAATCTTAGAATTAAACAGAATGTTAATCACTTCTGATAATCCTGTTCCTCATTTTAATTCAACGTTATCTCCATGCAGGTATACAATCATACTTTGACCTGTATTATAAACCTTGTCAAATTGTAGTAAAACCATCACTTCACTTAAATCAAAAGCGCTTGTGAAGTACAACCCATGTTTTCCAGCGTATTGATGGTATTTCACGTCCTTTTTTTTTTTTTCAATAGAGATATGCCCGACAACCCATTGGGTTAGACGGCAGATTATGATAACAATATACAATTATAACAATGTACAATAATACAATACAGTTATTATGGTTATAACAATATGCTATATACTAGTAATACTGTTCACTTACATTACATGTGATAACTAAGAGCAAAAGGGTATAGTGATAGAGAAAGAGTATGTAAGCTTGAAAGAAAAAAAAAGAAGATAGGTAAGAAGGGTAACACTGTTATAATAAAGGAAAGTTCAACATGCATATAAAGAATATATATGAATTGCAGGGATATTATGTTGGGGGAATGGGGGGGGGGGGGGGGGGGGAGGGGGTTCTCCCGGGGGCCAGGCAGCATAATTTCCCGTACATGCGCTTGACCACTGGCTTAAAAAAAACCCATCAAACAACCAAACGAGTTTTATCCAATATGTCCATTGATTAAAATCATCCCCTTTGCATTTTATAGCCTCTTCTCTAAAGATTTACCCTCTGAATGGGTTTAACTTCTACGAACCCTATACAAAATATGAGGCTACATAAGGTCCAGACTAAGAATGGAGATAAAGAATAACTTACCCTGTTAATTAAAAAAAAAAAAACAAGCAAACAAACAAACAAAAACAAGAGATATGCACACTCTTATTTCCAAGTGTCAAATTGACTCGGAAACGGCGTCAGCTGGGAGTCAACTCTATTCCGAGTTGAAGTGAATCGGATTCCGAATTAATTTGACTCGGAATGGTGTGGCATTAGCTGAGAATCGACTCAATTCCGAGTCAAAGTAACTATATAGGAAAACGAGTCACTTTAACTCGGAATAGAGTTGACTCCCAGCTGACGCCGTTTCCGAGTCAATTTGACACCGTGGAAATGCCCTTTTCATGATTTTTGGCCTTTTTGACACCCTTTGAACTCGTCATGCGCGTGAGGCGCCTTAAATCGGCAAAACTACCCTTTTCTGGATATTTTGACACTGGCCCCGTGTGTTTTTCCTGCAACATGTGTGTGTGTGTACATAAAGCGAGAGAAAGAAAGAGTACCTTCAATTATATTGTCAAAATATTAACTCCCACAAGACATTGGTTTTCTGTTATCCACAGATAGGAGCATATGGCACGCCATAAGGGAATCAAATTAAAATATATTTCACTTGAACAAATATATGTTTCTTTTTCACTGAACCATTTCACTCCAGCAAATTTATATTTCACTTCTTTAAAAAAAGCATTCCACTTTTCACAAAAATTCGTTTCACATTTTCCACAAAAATATTATTTCACTATTCACAAAAATATATTCCACTTTCTTCCAAAATACATTCCACTTTTTCACAGAAATATATTTTACTCTTCACAAAAATATATTTCACTTTTTTCCCAAATTCGTTCCACTTTTCACAGGAATACATTTCACTTTTAAGAAAAAAAAAATCATTCCTCTTTCTCTCATACTAAAACCTTTTCACTTTCTGCCAAAAATATGTTCCTCTTTTATCTCGGCCTAAAGCGATCTTATCGACCTGGGTGAGCTTAACGGCCTTGGCGAGCTTATCTCTGGCTTAGCTAGCTAGCTCATATACGCGCATTCTATCGACGGTGTACCTAAAATCCATTCCTCTTCTCTCACCGAAACCATTTCACTTTCTCTCAATAATTTATTTCACTCTGCCAAAAAAATACGTTCCTCTTTCTTCTCGGCCTAAAGGAGGCGCTATTGGCGAGTTTTGCTAGCTTGTTAGCTTGGCGCGGGCTATATCTTTTGTCATTTGCTTGTTTAGCATCGGTATTAATGTTTTGTTATTCTATTTGGTCTGATGGGGCTGAAGGGGGGCGGCTTTGAGGCTTCTGCACTTGATTTTGAAGTTCATTAATACATTCAATTTATGCAGGGATATATGCAGGGTGAACAAGGGATGCTACCTCCACAGGCGAACTTTGGTTTTGCTTGTTTTGCCTCTTGGGGCTTGGTGGGGGTTTGGAGTCTTCTGCACATGATTTTGAAGTATGCAAATTTATCAAGGTTTATGCAGGGTGAATAATGGATGCTGCTTCTCCCGTTGGTCTGGCGAGGCTATATAGCTGAGGGAGGGGGGTAAGTTTCTGCACATGATTTTGAATATTCTGCATTAATGTAGCGCCTAAGCTTTCTCTCTGAAATGTGTCTAAGCGCTTTACAGAAATATCATTACCCCGGTCATCGGATTCATGCAAGCTTGCCCGCACACAATGTATGCACTTTCTGCACTCCCAAGGAAGCATTAATTCCAGCCAGTCGCACTCACAATGCTAAACAAATCATCACCATGGAGAGTGGCAAATTTTGGTGCATCTCAGGAATGGAGGGGGGGGGGGGTGGGTACGTTGGACATACATGTAGTATGAAGGTTAGGAATAGGGCCGCATTATCGTAAGGTCACTGGGTTTCGTTTACACGATTTCTTTTATTCTGTTTATGTTCCTTTCAGTTCAGTTTGTGGTAATGTCATGTTTGTTTGTTCATTACTTTTTCTTTCTTTCTCTGGACCTCTAGGAAGAACAGAGCCATTTGAATAATGGCTCTGAATAGAGTTTCCTGCCATCAATACTAATTTTAATTAATTAAAATTTATAATAATTTGATATATTGATCTGCATGTAATTTTGTATTGCTTTTCATATGGAAAATAAAACCAACCAACCAAAGGACACTAGTGCCTCAGCAGGGATTCGAACCCCCGACCTTGTTCAAAGTCAGGAGACTTATTCACTGGGTCACAGCACCTCTACTATGCAAATTTTGTTGGCTGAATTCTCATGAAGTAAAACTTTATGCAAGCTATAATGATAATAATAATGTACAGATTTTATATAGCGCGTATGTATGTCCCTATGCGCTCTAAGAGAGAGAAAAGGGAAAGACATGATTAAAAGATAGGTCACTAAGGTTACTTTGTTAGGCTAAGATATGTTTTGAATGTTAAGTGCAGATTTAAACTTCTCTATCGTGTTGATGTTTCTTAGAGAGTTTGGGAGGTTATTCCATAAAACTGATGCAGCATGAGCAAATGAACGTTCGCCATATGTTTTGTTTGAATAGGAGGTATGATAAACAAATTCTCTTTGCATGATCGAAGTTATCTTGTTGGTTTGTATACAGTTGGAAGAAGGGGGTGGTTGTGTGCAACATGGAATGCAAGTCGTAAGGGGAAATATAAGTAGATAACTTTCAGTAGTTATTCTAGCCTAATTTCTGCGTTTTATTTTCGTACAGGTTGTTATGTACATGCATTTCTCAGATATTCATTATGTTTTGTTATGCATCACAATCTGTATGATCTGTGTCATATCTTCATTATAAATACATGTATGTGTAAAGAGTCCGAAGACAGTTTGTTTTATTATATTCTAAATCGGCTCGTGCAGGTCGTGGGTGTTTCTCTCTCTCTCTCTCTCTCTCTCTCAATCGTGCTATTCTTTTTTGTTCAGTGTTTATGTTTTATGTCCGTTTTTTGTTATTATGTTCTGTTATGTTTTTAGATTGGGAATGTTCCTGAAGGGTTGGATTTAAATCAGTTAATTTTAATTTTAAATTTAAATTTTGAATTTAAATTCATTGCGATCCCTGAAGCTGCCAGTGTACTCCCCCACCCCAATTTAGAAAATATCACAGAACCGCGTCTGGGCCACTGCCACAATAAAATAGACATTTGAACTGGAGTAGAACTGGAAGCAATCGACAAGTTCAAGTTGCAACACTCATGGTCGGGGGAACCGGGGCCGGGGGCCCGGCCCCCCCCCCCCCCAATATTTGGCAGGAAAAAAATGGAAAAATGGGAAAGAAAAGAAAAGACAGAGAAAGAAAAGGAAAGATGTAAGAAAGGACAAAATGGAAGCGCTCGCTCGCATTGTTGGCCTATATGCCATCTATTATAGGCCTACACATTTTAACAAAACAAAATAATTGGTTTGCATCTTGCGTCTCCATCTGATGTTAAACCAATTCTATTCATGAATATAATCATAATTATGGTAGTGATATTATTGCATTTAATGAATCGGGCGGCAAGTTTTGCGAGGAATTACAATACCCTGCACATTTTGGTAACAATAATATGCCGTGACACCCCCTCCCTGCCTCTTCCTCCAATTGGCTTGCATAGAGTTTTACTTTATGAGAATTCAAGCCCCCCCCCCCCCCCCCCAAAAAAAAAAAAAAAAAAAAAAATGCATAGAAGAGATGCTGTGGTCCAGTGGATAATTATCCTTACTTGAGCCACAATGTCCGGGGTGTCCTTCTGCAAGATATGAATTTACGTACATTTGCCACTTTTCACCCATTAAGTGGTATACCCGGTAAGATGCGACGGCCATTGTGATTTGTTTAGCATTGTGAGTGCGACTGGCCGGAATTAATGCTGTGCAGAAAGTGCATACATTGTGTGCGGGCAAGCTCGCATGAATCCGATGACCGGGGTAATGATATTTCTGTAAAGCGCTTAGACACATTTCAGAGAGAAAGCTTAGGCGCTACATTAATGCAGAATATTCAAAATCATGTGCAGAAACTTACCCCCCTCCCTCAGCTATATAGCCTCGCCAGACCAACGGGAGAAGCAGCATCCATCATTCACCCTGCATAAACCTTGATAAATTTGCATACTTCAAAATCATGTGCAGAAGACTCCAAACCCCCACCAAGCCCCAAGAGGCAAAACAAGCAAAACCAAAGTTCGCCTGTGGAGGTAGCATCCCTTGTTCACCCTGCATATATCCCTGCATAAATTGAATGTATTAATGAACTTCAAAATCAAGTGCAGATGCCTCAAAGCCGCCCCCCTTCAGCCCCATCAGACCAAATAGAATAACAAAACATTAATACCGATGCTAAACAAGCAAATGACAAAAGATATAGCCCGCGCCAAGCTAACAAGCTAGCAAAACTAGAGTACCTACATAAAGAGAGTAGCGACAACCCAAGATTTGAACGCCATTTTGTTTCCCTGTTACGCAACATTTCTATTCAATTCCGATAAGCAAACGGGTGTTCGAAATAGAAAGAATTTGAACGCCATTTTGTTTCCCAAGAAGTAGGACGTCTATGTCGCTACTCTCTTTATGTAGGTACTCTAAGCAAAACTCGCCAATAGCGCCTCCTTTAGGCCGAGAAAAAAGAGGAACGTATTTTTTGGCAGAGTGAAATAAATTATTGAGAGAAAGTGAAATGGTTTCGGTGAGAGAAGAGGAATGGATTTTAGGTACACCGTCGATAGAACACGCGTATATGAGCTAGCTAGCTAAGCCAGAGATAAGCTCGCCAAGGCAGTTAAGCTCACCCGGGTCGATAAGATCGCTTTAGGCCGAGATAAAAGAGGAACATATTTTTGGCAGAAAGTGAAAAGGTTTTAGTATGAGAGAAAGAGGAATGATTTTTTTTTTCTTAAAAGTGAAATGTATTCCTGTGAAAAGTGGAACGAATTTGGGAAAAAAGTGAAATATATTTTTGTGAAGAGTAAAATATATTTCTGTGAAAAAGTGGAATGTATTTTGGAAGAAAGTGGAATATATTTTTGTGAATAGTGAAATAATATTTTTGTGGAAAATGTGAAACGAATTTTTGTGAAAAGTGGAATGCTTTTTTTAAAGAAGTGAAATATAAATTTGCTGGAGTGAAATGGTTTAGTGAAAAAGAAACATATATTTGTTCAAGTGAAATATATTTTAATTTGATTCCCTTATGGCGTGCCATAGGAGCACACGCCTTTTATTCGAAATTGTTTAGATTCTTTCTATCAAGAAAGGGTTTAGATGCGCATGCTGATGTAAAAGAATTTATATGCAGGATTATTTTACATATATCCCTGAAGGAACAAAATAGCAGTAGCATATACGGTATATCTCATCCCAGAATATCCCTTCTCTGTGAGATATGTTTAACTTGAAAAAACTTCAGCTCGTCTGAGGCAGTCCAGGATGATTATCCGTAGCTGACCACTGCAAGCTGAATTTCAACTACACTTATATTATGTTGCCCTGTATGCACGGTATAGACTCCTTAATTGACAACCGTTAATCTATTGTTCAAGCTTTTAACATTTCTGCAGGCCTTCTACTCCAAGATTACGGCTGTGGAGTTTATTGTGTGATCGGGTTAGCAACAGCGAACTCCTGCTCCTGCTACATTGGCTCTAGTGTTTATTTTCGCATCATTAGCATACAATGCAGTCAGCTGTTTTGGCTGCTACTCCTCTGACACTCCCTCCCTCTGATGGCGAGTATGCGGCTTTTACTGTCGTGCTGTGGACATTATTATTATTCCAGCGAGGTTGTAAACGGTTATCGTTAGTCTCATTACGCAGTCACCTCCTTTGCTTAAGATTGCAAAACCTTTCGTACTTTTTGTAATCTTTGAACGTTAGGCAAAACTTGTCCAGTGATATTTGTTTTTCTATGGATTATGAAGTGACGATGCAACCTTTTTGTGCCTTAATGTTGATCTCATCTTTGTGAACGTTTCCTATTGAATGAAATCATAATGTCTTGATTGCGAGTGGCTTACAAAAATATTAATTTGCCAACAATGTCTTATAATTTTATTTTCCTTTTCAAATTGGGCAAAATTAAGGCTTTAAGTTACTAGAATTACTATCTAAAACGATGAAAAGTTGTCAATAATTGGGAGATTGCTTGAAATTACAAAACGAAAAAATGAATCGGTTTATTTTGGCAAACTAACTTTATCAAGGTCCACGAACTTTCGCAACTCTTGAACTGTTGGGATGCATCTCGTGTAAACTTTCTCCTCGACAAACTCGGGACTCGGCCTTGGCAAACGTTATCAGGCGCGTGACTGTAGAGATTAGAGAAACAGTGTGATTGATGTATTTTGATAAGGCCTTTGTTCCACAGCTAAAGTACTGCTGTGGTAACAGTGGCCGTGGTACCCTGATCATGATCTCATTTCAGAATGATGGTCTAACCAAGGAGCTTCAAACATTATCTGACAATTAATTGCTTTCAAATTGGTGTCCTATTTGTCATATATTGGGTCTTTTGACTTTGGAGGAATCCAGTGAGTCCAGTAACAAATTGAGGAAGGTGACTGTCTAGATTCATGCATCGTTTGATCCCCAACGCTTGGTGGGTAACTTGCAAGCTAGTACTCCAGGCATTCTCCACATCTTTGGCATCAGTGGCTTCAACTAGGCGGGGGGGGGGGGGGGGAGCATGGGGGCACGTGCCCCCAATCGCCATGCAGCTGGCAAAAAATAAACAATAAAAACATACACACACACTTTTCCAATCGGTGCCCCCGCCCCCACGGTCACCCACGATGTGCCACTGATTGGCATCCAG
Source organism: Echinometra lucunter (assembly GCA_029962745.1). NCBI lineage: Eukaryota > Metazoa > Echinodermata > Echinoidea > Camarodonta > Echinometridae > Echinometra > Echinometra lucunter. The sequence continues at coordinate 7,547,173 of CM057157.1, read as the reverse complement.
GACTAGTTGCGTCAACCCACTTAAAAAAACCCAGTCCTCTCAAGAAAATTCCAGGAGCCCCCCCCCCCCACAACCCTCCAAAACATATGTATATTACCACAGAACAAGGACCCCCCCCCCCCCGAAAAGACAATTGTGACACCTCTAAAACTCTCCCCTCGATAGTGCCCTTCTACAGCAAAAAGGGGGAAAGGGACACCTGCACTACCTATAGTCCTATATATGAACCATATCCTTTATCAATCACATTACTGCAAAAGTCCACTGTCTGTTCAACTATTCATCTTCTATAGGACTGTTGTTTTGCTGATTTCCAAAATACAGTTACATAACCTGGTCAATAATTCCATTTTCTATTCCAATTTATATATACCTAATGCTGTTCATGAACTTAAGTGACTCATATCAGGATAGAGTCACCTTCCCGATTAAGGTGGGGGGGGGGGACAGAATAAAATAAAGATAACCCATGCGAGATTGAAGGTATAAGCGTCATTATTTTACTAAAAGAAAAATGAAAGCTTAAATTGAATTAAATGAATCGAATTTCTTATACGAAATTAGGTAAATTGTCAAATGTCCTGTGGGCAAAGATTCAGCCGAAAGAAAGAGGAAAATGGGCTCCTTTGCATGCACTGTGTTTAGATCATTTTCTAGGATAAGGCCTTCCATTTACTAATGTAATTTGAAGAAGAAGAACAGCAACAAAAACAAAACAAAGATTCATATATATATATATATATATATATATATGGGGAATCCATAAATTAGGGGGCCAAGTTGTGACATTTTTGGTGTCCCAGTTACATAAGGAACTATGAACTATATGCCATCCATTCTGTCATGAAGCTAGTGTGGAGTCTCATCTTAGCTCTAATGAATGAACATTTAGGGCCTACTGTTCAATATAGAACAACTAAACTCTAACTAGTTTCATGACAATTTTGATGGCCTCAATAGTTCAAAGTTCCTTATGTAACTGGGACACCCAAAATATCACCACTTGGACCCATAATTTATGGAATCGCCCACATATATATATATATATATATATATATATATATATATCACCGGCGTAAATCCATTTTGAGGAGTGGGGGGGGGGGATGATCGACTTTTTTGGCGATTTTTTTTTCTGTACAACTCACACTTAAGTATAACCACACACCCTCACCCACCCGCACAGACCCCCTTACAAACGTTCTTATTATTTTGCGAGCGAGCCAAAAGTAACGACTTTTCTTGTTTTTAATCACATTTTCAAATATAAATTATAAAATATGATGAGCGAGCAAAGCAAGCGAGCCAAAAAATAACCACTTTTCTGGCTTTTAATCGCATTTTCATATAGAAATTCTAAAATATGAAGAGCGAGCGAAGCGAGCGAGCCATAAATTAAGCACTTTTCAAATAGATATTCTACAATATGATGAGCGAGCCAAAAAATAACCACTTTTCTGGTTTTCAATTGCATTTTCATATAGAAATTTTAAAATAAGATGGTTATTTATGACAAATTATTAAAAGTTTTACTAACTGATTAATTCGAATATCACTTCCTCCTTAAAAAGTGTGGGGGATGTTTGTACACACCCCCCCCCCTCTCGAAAAAGTGGGGGGGGGGGGATATAAAAAAATGTTAGGGAATCACCACTTAACATTCAGCGATGCTTGGTAAAAAAAAAATCAATGCTTAATCTGAAAAGAAAAATGTTAACACTGCATTATGAATTTTTTTTTCTCTCTGTGTGTGTGTGTGGGGGGGGGGGTGTGCGGGCGTGGGTGTGTGTGTGGGAGGGGGTTGTGTGAGGGTGGGTATGGTGTTGTGGTGTTGTGTGTGGGTGTGTGCACATAAGTTATGACTTCTTTGAAAAATTGTTTTAATCTTCATCCAGCCACTTGGCGCAAGTGATATTTTGCAGTCTTCTAAAGATTGTCTGTTATTCAATAAATAATCAATAAATGCTGGGAGGATAACTCTACCAAGACATATCATGAAACCCATGATTAAAAGTTCATACTTCAAACAAGACAACTTCAAAATGATGGGACATTTATTCTGACTCACTCTGTATTGCTTGAAAACAAATAGGAATCCATGCAGGTATATAGATTTTGGCAATTGTCTATGGATTCCGTAAACAGGAATTATATTTAAACTGAGTATGAGAGTCATCATGTGCAGCAGGATAACTGAACAAGTCATAATTATGAGTCTCCAACATGTAGCCAACTGATGACAGCACTCCCCCCCCCCCCCCCCCCCCCCACTTAAATTCAGCACCTTTCGAAGAATATTGATTTGGGGAGGAGGCACACCACACTGACGTCTCACGGATCAGCTGCGATAAAAAGTGAAGAAAACAAGCAGATACAAAATGTACACTCACCTTTTTTTTTCTTCACCCCGGGAAGCAAAATAAAAAATACTTGAAATCAAAAGGAAAAAAATAAAATCAACAAGACGTCTATCTCCCCCTATCTCCGGGAGGCGCTAAATCAAGCCAGTCATTATACACAAGGCGGGGAGGTGGGGCCGGGGTACCAGAGGTGGGCCAGGTGGTTGATTGACATTGGGCTCTCTTTCTTTGTCCAAGCCCGATGTTTAGCTGCCTATAATTATGACAGGTAGTGGTACTGGAACTGTATCCATTTGAAATTGTGAATAATTGTAAATCTTAACATTCAATGATCGCGGGATCGGAGAAAGGTGGTCTAGCAGGCCTAATTTCATATACAGTTACAAAATGCTATATCAACATGGAGGGGGGGGGGGGGGGGGGGTCGGAGAGACTATATGGCGCGTCCTCGCCGCCAGATAATTTTTCTGCATGGGTGATTCGGGTCGCCTTTCGCAGATCTCGGTTCTTTGGGTCGAAATTTCACTATATTAATTTGAAAATTGAAAATCTTCTCGATCGGTCGCTATTCTCCATCGCATATAAGGATGTGGACGCTCTCTCTCAAAAATGCTCAGATGTCAACTCCTGACTGCCCTTTCCAATGATCGCCCAAAATCGTCAGAATTATAGCTTTGACGGCTTTGACAGTCTTGCCCAAAGTGGAAAAATGTGTGCGTATATTTATACGTTGTTCGATGTATTTTTTATGGGATTGCAAGATATGCTGTGCAAAGTTCCGTATCAAAAAATCGGAGATCTCTTGTTGCTCACAATTAGATCTAGCCGTTCGGCTTATGATGTCGACATAATAGGATTGTGAAACCTAAAAAATGTGCAGTACCTTCCCCAAAGTAGTTAATTCATATTTGTACATAACTCATCCATATCACCCATACATTCATTTTCTCCCCTGTTTTCCATACGTACATCATGTATTATAACACTAGTTCTTCAAGCATTTTTGTAGCTTCCTATTTTATTCCTCAACCCAGGACGAAAATCCAGTTGAATCCCCATTGGAGATCCCCATTGAATACCAATTGGCAATTGGGAGTACATGGAAAGTGAAACAATGGGTCCCCATTGAAATTGACCCATTAAAAACCAATTGGGACCCATTGCCAATGGGGCAATTGGTCCTCATTGGTTTTTAATGGCTCGATTTCAATGGGTTAATGGGGACCAATTGCCAATAGGGACCAATTGGTTTTTAATGGGTCGAATTCAATGGGGCAACGGGGACCTATTTGTTTCAATGGGTCAATTTGTATTTCAATTGGTATTCAATGGGTCAGTTGGTCCAATTGAAACCAATTGAAGTCCCTAAATCATTCATTTTGATTATATATAGCACGATCAGTGTATAGTTAGTAAATCAATCTTTCTGTTGTTGTTTGAAATATGAAATGCAAAATCATTCATTTTGGGGTGAATTTTACAAACATTATTTAGAATAAATATACAAAGAAAGAAATTTTTACTGCATTTGTATTCTATTTTATTTGTTGAATTTTCAATAAAAATAGCAAATATGCAATTGAGGTAAAACCAGTCACGTGATGCCCATTGAAAACTGATTTTTAATTGGTCCGAATTGGTCCCAATTAAAACCAATTGGTCCAAATTCTTCCCCATTGAAACCAATTGGTCCAAATCGTTCCCCATTGAAACCAATTGGCCAATTGTTCGAATTGAACCAATTGACAGTTGGTCCAAATTGGACCTATTGAAATCAACTGTCCCATTGCAATCCCATTGGACCAATTGGGACTGATTGACCCCCAAGGCCGGTAGAAATTTAGGACGTCAACTGAATTCTAATGTTAACTGAAACCTATTAAGACCCATTGGTGCAAACTGAAACCAATTGAACACCAATTGAAATTCAATGGGTATTCAATTGGTATTTTGTCTTGGGAATCGTTTTTGTTTCAAAAGAGCCCACGCTTCGAATATATCAAGGAATATATCAAGGAGTTTATTGTACCTCCTTGAATGTACTTGCCAGTGCCTCCTCTTTCTACGGCCCTCCCCACCAGCTAGCCCCCCCCCCCCCCCTCTAATTCATTGGTACGGTAACGTTTTCAACAAACAAACACGTACGTAGCGTAGGGGACGACACGATCGTTATGGCGATGCCGTCTTACCGCGCCACGAAATTAGCTACTAAGTTTTTGGGGTTTGGGTTGATTTTGATGATATGTGTGAATATATGCAGTTCAAAAATGATATTTCAATTCAACCGGTACCACTACAAAAAGAAGCCAAGATCGGTGAGTACAAAATGTCAATGAAACATGGGCTTCATTTGTCAAATGTTAATACTACAGTCCCAAAGGCTAGGATTTGTGTTAGTTTTAGGGGAGGCAAATGAATTTTGCATGACAAGTGATATGAATGGATGGGTTATCTTGTAAGAAAATATTACTTCGTCACTCTGTCTGTGGGGAAGGAACCATATGATATACATAAAGTATATCATCCTGTATTTTCATATTTCAAGTACAATGTAACATGGTACTGCGTCATTGGATATGAATTCATAACTTATGTAGATCTAGGCATGCTAGGTCTAGATCTATATGATAGTCGGGGAGTCCTAACTGTTAAAGCTACGTGGGTCCTAAAGGCAAAGCTACGCACCATACCAATCACACAGACGCGCAGTGCAACGCATTCAAATCAGGCTAAAATACACATGCGATACACACAGTCAATTTCAATATCAAGATTTGCATTCATTTTATTGCATGTGCGTAGCTTTAGGACCCCTTCATTTTTCAGAACAAAATTTGACACCGACATTGATATCGACCTGGAAATATGCGTTGCTGACATTCACCCATCATAATTTTCTCCACAAATCAACTTTGGAATATGTAGAATCAAGATATAGAAATAAAATTTGCACAAGCCAGTGATTTTTGTGACTTTTGGCTGCTGAAAACAAAGTGCGTAGCTTTAGGTCCCCCATCATACTATATAGGAAAGTTAAGACTAATAAAATTAAAATTGACTGTTGACAGTGTTATCAAGTGTTGTGTTGATATTTTCTTTCAGGAAAACCTTTTCAAACGTGACACAAGGATGTGTGAGAGTGAATGCACATCATTCTATGGCCGAGAACGGACAAACTGCATCAGAAAGTGCATTTCACCAGAATGCTATGATGAGCTCTACAGTTGGGATGAGGTAAGATAAATGAAATAGACACATAGAAATTAGCCATGGATTATTTCATAAGCCTGACCAAAAAATGGAGGCATATTTTGGTGCAGAACATTTTGATATGCTTTTCTGTATGACATCATACCTATTTTTTATGTTATTACCAAGTGGAGGTACTCCATTTCAATTTCATTAGGTTGCTGGACTTTTTGAAAATTGGTAACTTTCTCAATCAATTTTTATCCAATTTCTCTGAAAGTTTCACAGACCTTTTTTTCAGGTTTTCTGTTTCCACCCGAGCCAACTTTTTCTGAATGGTTTCTGTAATTCCTCTTTTATCATCATAATGGTTGGGAGTCCTATGTGATTTGTTCAATGCACTGAACATATGATGTGATTGGTTAATGTGAATGTCACTGGGGTTTGCCCAAAAGAATTGGGAATTTTCCTTCATTTTTTGTGATATTTTTATTTGTTAGAAATCAGGGTGAAATTCATGTCAGTCACTTTCAGAATCAAGATTTGCATTCATTCATTATGTGTGCGTAGCTTTACAACCCCTTCAATGTGTTGAACCAAATTTGACACTTGCATTGATATCGACTTGAAAGTATGCCTCGTTGACATTCATCCATTATGATTTTGTCAATGATTTAACTTCAGAATATGGAGAGCCAAGAAAAAAACAAAGAAATGTGCATAAGCCAATGAATTTAGTGACTTTCAGCTACTGAAAACTTAGTGCGCAGCTTTTGGTACCCCCCCCCCCATCATACTTGTTTTTATGGATTAAAGAATGTCTAATTGCATGTACAGTGTATTTGCAACTTGCATGATACATATTCTTCTTTGATCATATGACAGTTATTCCTTTGTGGTATCAGATCTGCCTTAGATCTGCATTCTGAATCCCACTCATTTTATGTTCCTTTTTCACAGTAATGTTAACTCGTGTCATTTTTATGCTTTCAAATTTCAAATCTTACATTATGCGCAAAGTATGCATTTTCATGTAATTGATAAGTGAAATGAATCTTGAATAAAGTTTATTTCTTGTCTGTTTCCCTTGTTCATTTTTCCAGTTAGAGGAGGGTGAAGTGGACGTGAGATCATCATCGTTCAAAGGCTGTTGGTTGAAGAAGGTCATGAACACACGCTACAGCAAACACCACCTGTAAGTATAATATAAGAACAGTAATGTTAGGCTCATTCATATATCCAGCGGCAACTGCTCACGGAACCCCCTACCCCCCCCCCCCCCCCCCCCCCCGCAGTTTTTTTTACCATACCACGTATGATATTGGGATAGTTTTGCCAAAACTTGAACTTAACAATTTGTGATGTCATAATTTGTGATTACTTTGTAAGAAATTATTTGGTCCATACCTGTTTGCTGCCAAGAGGTAAACAAGATGATTTTTGCCTCAACGTTTCGGGGGGGGGGGGGGGGTTGCCACCTCATGTACCAATTCATTTATGCGCAAAATAATGTGACGGTTTAATGCGGGGGTAGCCACTTCATATGTGAACAAGCCTTAGGATAGAGTAGAAAGAATAGTATGGAGGAGACTCATCTCCAAATGTAATCACTGCTTGGAAATGCAACTCTAAAGTTTTAGAGTTTAAAATTTTATGGCATAAATTTCCAGATCAGTGTTATGGACTGCATGGCTTACATCAAATCATTGCTGTATTGATACGTAGATTGAGTATAAAATTATGCTTTATATCACAATGTATTTGACTGTGCATGTATACTTTCCCATGAGTGAGAGAAGTCTGTGTGAAGTTTGGGTCATGGGAATGTGTTGTTAGGACTTTGAGCCATTCATGTAGATTTCTGCTTGCTTGTTAGCATTTTTTTTCATTGTTAATCCTTACCCCCCCCCCCCCAAAAAAAAAAAAAAAAAACAAAAGAAAAGAAAAACGACATTGCAGTCCTCCTCTAGCCTAATCTTCTTCCATCATCAGCTACATGTTATCAAATGTTACTTTACAGAAGCAGTCATTGAGCAGTGGTATCTGATGCAGTCTGGATGAAGGATTCAAGACTTACTAACAGCAGGGATGATGATTGGAAGAGAAGAGTTGTGTAAGAATCCATCCATCTATCACAACATGTTATTCTATCCTGCTTGTTCTAGATCTTCGAAGAAAGAATTGAATGATGCTGAAGAAATAACTGAGTCTTCAGTAGTTTTACATAGATCTACATGTACAACAAGATGGTGAGAAAGAGAGAGGGGGGGGGGGGTGATATAGGTCATCCTATTCCTGTACACAGATCACATTTGAGAATGAAACAAGAATGCAGTGGTGACAGAGCAATGTAGTGGTAAGTTTTGGAAGTGAAATAATTGTATTTGTTTGATTAAAATGAAATCAGAGTTTGTAGTCAAAAATGCTATGTTCTCAATTAAGTATATTGCTGAGAAAATGAAAAGAGTTTTTCATCAGCAAAGCCCACTCAGGTACATGTATCTCTGTAGAATGACAGAAATGTAAGGAAAACATGTGATCTTGCAATTTTAGACATGAGGAGACTTTGAAGCTAAAGGAAGGAAGAGAGTTTTGTCAGATCTAATACAGAATGACTAGCATGGAAGAAGAAAGAAATGATGGGCACGAACCAAGGATGTTAGGTGAACGCTGTTGAAAAGATCATTCTTGGACAAGGTGGTAATGAGATAAGACAGGGAAAGAGAGAGAGAGAGAGGGGGGGGGGGGAAGGGAGAGAGAAGGATAGAGAAGAAGAGGGAGAGGGAGAGAGGGATAGAAGGAATAAAGGAAGAAGGGAAAGAATATTGTGCAATATGTTCTGTCATCAAAGTGATGTATGGTCAGGACACAGTTTGCATGTGCCCACAACTTTATGTTTGATATTTTATTAGCATTCATTGTTGCTTTAAAGCTTTCATGCCAAATTTAAAACTACATATAGATTAACAAAGCTTGTGCAGTGAATGACAAGTACTGACAGTAAGAACAAAGTGTGTGTGCAAACTGTTATCTACATGTATATAGTTCCTTGTTATTGGAACTTTGAATCACATAAATAGCATGTAATATAGAGTGCAGAAACTATAAGCATATTTAATACTCCGTCGCAAGAGCCCCTGTTGTGCTTGAAACCAGTAGGTACATAAGGTGTGTGAAAAGATTTGCTTTAAAGTAAAAGGCTAACATTGTGAGAATTAAAAAAAAATATACCATTTTGCTTCTTGACAATGGTATAAACACAAGAGATACATGTAGTTTAAAGATACCAGTCTGAAAGTTTCAGAGTATAATATGACGGATAATATTTTTAAATATTAAAAATGTAAACCAATGTTTGAAGAAAATAATGGTCGGTTGCACAGACTGGACATAAGAAGCGTGCATGTGCACAGAGTTCACCTTAACAGTACTGTGTATTTGTGTGTATGCATATCATATATAGTACAGTTGGGTGTGTATGTGTGTGTATGCATATCATGTATAGTACTGGGAGAGAGAGGTGCAGCTATTTTTTTTTTAAACTTGTGGAAAATGCTTCTCTTATTTATTGTCTCTGAGATCGAAAATGATAAAATCGTTGTTTGCATATTACTAACAGTTTTTCATTTCAAATTATGGTTGGTTTCAGGTTTTTTTTAATACAAATACCTGTACAAGGTTTTGTGCACATGTTTCATCTTAGTTTGAGAATTTTTAAAATCAGCTGCTCACAAAGTTAGCCAACACCTTTAAGCTTTGATTTGAAGATATTTAAAGTGAGAAGGAATGTATATTATAACAACTGACAGAGATTTGTGCATAGAAGACAGATTTCCACGGCTGTAGGAAATGATGGCTTTAAAACAGTATGGTTTCTCCTTTGGTTTCTCCTTTCATTTCTCATAGAAACACACTGTATTAGAATAAAGAGAAAGGAAAACGGGTCAAATATCATGTCTGTGAATTTCTAAGGAAGTGTAATGTATACTTGAATTGCGTACTATCATAACCAGCTGAGAAAACAGAACAAACCCTTTTTGAAAATATTTTTAATGCAAATGCCTTCCTCATTGCATGACTCAGATTTGGAATGAATTTTAGGAAACTATGTGTAGAGCCCTGGTCTGATACATGTATATCTCTAAATAATGTGTTATCAAAATCTAAGAAATGCAATTCAGTTTTTAAAATTCCAATGAGTACAATTTGATTTCAGTATAATGTGTTATCAAAATCTAAGAAATGCAATTCAGTTTTTAAAATTCCAATGAGTACAATTCGATTTCAGTATAATGTGTTATCAAAATCTAAGAAATGCAATTCAGTTTTTAAAATTCCAATGAGTACAATTCGATTTCAGTATAATGTGTTATCAAAATCTAAGAAATGCAATTCAGTTTTTAAAATTCCAATGAGTACAATTCGATTTCAGTATAATGTGTTATCAAAATCTAAGAAATGCAATTCAGTTTTTAAAATTCCAATGAGTACAATTCGATTTCAGTATAATGTGTTATCAAAATCTAAGAAATGCAATTCAGTTTTTTAAATTCCAATGAGTACAATTTGATTTCAGTATAACATACATTTTCCATAGATCCTAGCTGGATTTACATTATCTTGAGCTATTCTGCCCTACTTTGACAAAAGGAAGCAAGTGAAAAAAGTGACATTTCCTGTAAAAGAGCAAAATGTATCTGTCATTTACACTGACGCCAGTGTCAAATGTTAAAATTTACCTGCAAGTTTCTGCTGGGCTTGGTAACTTTTGAAGTTTGAACCATAGGCCATTTGTAACAAAATTTGTATGGTAGATGCCTTATAGGGACCTCAGTGTTGTTATTATGGGGTCAAAGGTCTTGTACATAGGTCAGAGGTCCAATGAGGTCAAATATTACTATTTACCTGCGAGAATGATTGCACTCTGATGGGGCAAGACACATAATGGTTATGGATTTGTTTTTTAAACTATTTCAAGAGAAATATTACATTTCTGTATGTTTCAGTGCCAAGTTTGATTGCATAATTTTTCCTTGTATTGCACCTTTTGGATTTCCCTGTGTAACATCGTATGTAAGGATTTCCTTTGGGGGAAAACCGCTACTTGAATCATAACAAGTAATAAAAAAGTGAAATGTATAACATGTCAGTATGTGCATTCATATGAAGGCTAGGACTTCTCTGGATACATTGTAATTGTGAAATTAAACGTGGGAAGAAAAAAAAAAGCATCACGTGTCAAAAACATATATTGTGGAACAATTAAACCCATTTTTTTTTTCATGGTTCATCATGATGCCAACATTGTTTCATGACATCTAGTTTAATAGGGTAGGTGGTTGTTTCAAAATCAAATGTACTTATATGTTAAGTATTATTTGCAATTAATCTCACTGCCTGGATATATTCGTATTCCATACCTTTTGTATGTTCCTTATCTGTTGTCTGATATTTTACTATCATCACCAAAATACTCCTTTTCTACATTGTTTACTTTGCAGAAGTATTGAGTTTTGTATTTCTAAAGAAGCACTATGTGCAGGGATAAGATCAAATTTTCATTCAATTTAACAAAAGTTAACTTTTATTGAATATAACAAACATTTATTGCCCGAATGGCATTTTTATCTTGCTCAATATTGTATAGCTTCTAACACAAGGCTAGTTTGACAGAAACCTTGATACAATTGTATGTTGAGTAATAATTGCTTAATAATCAGTGTTTTGTCATGCTATGACCTCACTTTAAAGGCCAATCAAGAAGGCTTATGAGATAGATGTGTCAGGAATCCCATGTACTGTTGTATTGCCTTGGTAAGTACATGCATGTAGATAACTTCCCAGACTGTTGACTCATGTTGCAGAAAGGCTATCTTGATAAATGTTTTGTTTGAATTTGAATTAAAATGTGACATTCGTAAGCTCCAGTCTACTGCATTAGGTGACCTTAACCTGTTGCAGACAGAAGCAAGTGGCTGTTGTATTACAGTGTACCATTCACCTGAGGAAAAAAATAGTTTTAACTCCATACATGTATGTTAGAAATAGAAATAACCTCTTCCCCCCCCCCTTCCCCCGTAAAAATGAAATAAACTACCCAGCATTCTATTAAGGGGGAATAGTTAAGGATTTTGGAGAAAATCAAGGATAGCATACACATGTAAGACCACAAGTAGAATAGAATGGCAGTTTGATTCTGTAAATGCCCAGTTTCATGGGCTCACATATGTGCACGTTGACTATCCTACTCACTGGGCATTTTTATACCCCCGCCAAACAAAGTTTGAAGAGGGTGTATATAGGAATCGACAGTCGGTCCATTGTAAGTCTTAACTACTTTCTCATTTTTCGAGCAATGCTAATGAAATTTGGCACACACATTGGTCTTGGGATGGAGATGTGCAAGACATATATTCTGAATGTGTTGGAGACTCAGTTGCCATGGTAATGGCATATTATGACACTAAATCAGTTGGGAATCTTGCAAATCGAACTACTTCCTCATTTTTCAAGCAATGCTCATGGAATTTGGCACATAAATTGGTCTTGGGATGAGGATGTGGAAGACTTATTCTGAATGTGTTGGAAACTGCATTGCCATGGTAATGGCATCATGGCAACGGCATATTATGGCAGTAAATCAATGGGGAATCTTGCGGATCAAACTACTTTCTCATTTTTTGAGCAATGCTTATGCAATGTGGCACACACATTGGTCGTGGGATTAAAATGTGCAAGACATATGTTTTGAATGTGCCGGAAATTGTGTTGCCAAGACATATGTTTTGAATGTGCCGGAAATTGTGTTGCCATGGTAACAGCATAGCAACAGCATATTATGGCAATAAATCAGAAATATGCAGGATCGAACTACTTCCTCATTTTTTGAGCAGTGCTGAGGAAATTTAGCACACACATTGGGGCGGGGGTATTAATCATCTTTAGTGATATTTCTCATTTTTACTGGGATTCTATTTAACCAGCCTTTTTATAAGAGTGGTGGTCCATGCTCTCATTTTTTTATGTATAGTATAGTGACATAGAACCCCTAGCATACAGAGCAATATGTCTATTGGTGATGCTGATGGTACTCTTCAAGCCTATAGGAATGATAGAATTCACTAGTCATTGTTTAGAGTATAGGGGTTAAAGTGAGGCATTATGCAAAATTAGAGAAGTTGAAATGCATTGCTGGTTGTATTTAGTTGTGACATGAAATAAAACTATGAATAAATGGAAATTGTCTCATTTGAATGATCTAGGATCATGTTTTGTGTGTATGAGTGCTGTAGACTAATCAAAACTAAAGGTGTTGATGAAAAATTATTTACTTATTCACTTGACAAAGTTGAGCAGCAGCCAATGAAACGTCGTGACTCTCTTTACAAGTTTCAACCGCTTCGCGAGACAACTGAGTATAGTTCAGCTCTATTAAAATTATTTATGTTTGAAAGTAAGTGCTGGATATCATTAACATTACAAGAAGATGAATTTCCTTGTCCTCTTTTCAAATTTGTATGAAATGAAGAACTCGTGAAACCTTAACCATAAGAACAGTAGATGACACTGCATCGAGATCTTGTAGTTTTTCCTCTCTCTCTCTCTCTTCTCTCTCTCTCTCTCTCCCTCTCCCCCTCTCTCTCTCTCTCTCTTCTCTCTTCTCTCTCTCTCTCTCTCTCCCTCTCCCCCCTCTCTCTCTCTCTCTCTCTCTCTCTCAGCCAACTCTTAATGGAAGATAGCATGTATATTCTGTGTACATGATATGAACAACCAGATTTTGCATAAAGTTTGTGCATAATAGGTGTGTTTAAAGTTACAAACAGCACGTGCCAACAAGTTCAAGGATCGGACTGACAGATTATGTAAAGTAGGTCAGTCCTGCAAGTGATTTAGGAAGAAAATAACATGTTATGGAAGCAGTCCGTCATTGCCCTTAGGAAACAAATGCTAGTAATTTACCCAGAAGAATAACAAATAACTTCAAAAAGTTTGCTTGGATTTGAGTTGAGTTTGAAGTGGATTAAGGATGCTCCAATGTGGTTGTGACAACATGCTCAGGAGTTGAACAATGGATAAGAATAACTTATGGAACAAAGAAGTGCAATCAACTGCTGCTTAAAGAATGTTAAAAGAACAATATAATGTGCTATCCTGATCCCTTCCTATGTTAAGTACCTTTGAAATGATGATTATCGACGTGCATGTTCTCTGTGGGCATAAATTAAGCTTCAATTATGATGTGGTTATGTTAGTTTTATAGCTTACCAGGGGAGGGGGGGGGGGGGTCAAACCTGGTTTAGTGAACACCTCTATGGAAAGACCACCTGTCTACAGAGATTTTTGTCTGCCATGAATATTTTTCCCCACTGAAACATACAAGGATAGGCCAAAGACAGATCACGTGACATAAATGCTTCCACCATGAAGAAAATTTGAATATAATGAACAGGTAGTGGATATACCTTATTTGATGTTGCAGATATCGATTTGGCAGGTATTGCCATCAAGTCACCAAGGCAGTGTTGTCTGTATTTGACTGGTAAGTGATACTAGTAGTTCATCCAACCTACTTTATGTTCAAGATGCTAGGGGGAAAATGAATCATCTTTAGTCCCCCCCCCCCCACCCTCCTTCCCCCCATTGCCGAGTGAAAACTGTCCATCACTGAACTTGGTCCACTTTACCAAACTTTTGAATCAAGTATTTGTACAAGGCATAAACATATCTGGGATCCGGAAGAGTTGGTTTCTATTTGCCTTTTGTCCTTGTTTTATGTGGCTCTATCTATATCCTGTTCTTTTGAAATAACCATATTTGTCTGTCTGTATATCCTTTATTATATTCAATGGATTCTACAAATACATGTAGTTTCTATACTGTTTCAGCAACTTAATTTTCATGTTAACCCATTCGTTACAGAGGTCCACATTTTGTGTTTTGGCCTAATATCTTTTGATGCAAAGCCCTAAAAATCATAGCAAATACATGAGCAGAAAGAGCAAAAAATCCTACACAAACTGTGCCCATTTTGGTTGCATCAATTTTCGTTGTTTGATGCTGAAAATCTTTTTAAGGAAAATGAGCATTAAAATCCTTAAATTGGCAATGTGATAGAAAGTTTAAAATCACTATTTTCCCTGCAAATTGGCAACTCTTTGACTTCTCATCATAATTTCTGTGAATTTATATTCAATTCAGATACATGACATTTTATAAGAAAAATGTAGTAATAAAATAAGAATGTTGGTGTTGCCAATTTGAAGAATAAAAGGTGATCAAATTAGGCTTTAAATAATTAATGTCACGAATGGGTTAATCTAACTTTTATTTTATTTTAATATCCATTCATGTTATCATAAAGCTTTTCTGTATTTGGAAATTTGCCTAAATGCAACAGGAGCTACTTTGAGTAAATATGAAAATCAAGTTTCATCTGCACCAACTCTCTGGTATTTGCCAATCTCTTCACATATATATCAATCATGACACTGGTCTATCTTATTACCACAGTATATAAAGACAAAAAACAAGCTTTATAGGGGTTTTGTTTACAAATATACAAAATGTGCAAGACTTTAATAATCTACATTTTGGTCCATACACACAAGCAACAGACAGGTATTTCAATCACCAATCTTTTTTTCTACAAGGCAATTCCAGCATCATAAATATCATATCGAGATATCACATCATGTCTGATGACACCATATTTTATCATCTTTTGGAATACTAGCTTCCCCTTCATTTTCTTTCCCAAAGTCTCTTTCAACCATCACTCAAAACTGTAATTGACTACATGTATTCATATTGACATCTGACTATGGTTACAAAGAATATTGAATTGACAAGTATTTTTATGTACATGGCTGAGAAATATCAGTATTAATTCTGTACACACCCACATATTCAAATGTCCTTCAGTACACTGTAGGAAAATCCGATCTTAATTCCAAGGCTGTCCAATGACTTTTCCATCCAAATTTACTCTTAATATTTCATGACAAAGTCTTGTATTTAGGGATTGTTCATATACTTTTGCCATTGAATATTAGGATTAAAACAAGACTATTCAAACATTTGTGCCCACTGCATATTTTAATACAATGTCCACACCATACTTTATACATCTATTTACAAAGAAAATGAAGTGTAAATCATGAATTTTCCACATAATACAAGTACGCCTACAAAGGTAATCTAAACCACACTCCTAATTTACAATCAAAAGAGTCTATTTACACAGCTCGCAATATGATCTTATGTACAATGAGATTACAGTCAAAGGGGAAAAAAAAAGCGAAAATGGAATAGTTTTCATTAGGAAGTATTTTCACATCCCCTCCGCATGACAGAAGCTTGCAAAAGACAACATGAGGGTAAAAAAAATTTACATTGTCACTTTTCCTAGTACATGTAATATAACGGAATTCCCACAATAAGAACAAATCCGTAACAGGAAGAAGTAGGATTGACACAGATCACAAGGTCATATAAACATCTCCATGGCAACAGGGCTTTCAATGGAGCATGTGTATATAACACTTTGAACTATCTCTCCATAAATGTAACAAATTCTGATGGGAATGGGACAAGCAGAATAGGTTGGATTTCATCAATATTGTTGAATCCTTGTCAAATCCAAAGTTTTCAAAAGTCACTGAAGGATGATTTAATACAAGGCAATATGCATTTCCTGCTCATTGACTCAAATGATATACCATACTTACATATACATAGGAGGACAGCTAACTAAAAAAGATTACCGGTATCTGATGTATTTTACCTTGAAAACATTCTTGTGATATAGTTATATTTGACCAGTTTTGATTGTACAGTCTAACATTTTTAATATTAAGTCCATTCATATATAACTGACTTTAAGTTTCTTATTGTCAACTTGATATAAATTGGAAGTAAAATGAAAATGGAATGAAAACAAAACTATAAGCAAATTTAGCAAATTAAGGACGTAAAACTGATAATGAATAACAAACGCCATTTCACCACATGAGCACATATTTCACAAAGCAGATAAAACTGATAAAACTGATAATGAATAACAAACGCCATTTCACCACATGAGCACATATTTCACAAAGCAGCACGGCCATAAGAAGGCAAAACAACGTATGTCGCATTTTTTGCAAAATTGACTTTTTGTCGTATTTGGGTATGTACAAGTATAATCAAACTAGGAATGAAATATTGAAACCGGAATAACCCCCGTTTCTGAAATATGGCTACCCCTCCCCAGAAAAAAAAGTCAACATTTGATGGTAAAACGACGTAAGCGGAGATACGCGGGCTTCTTCTAAGCACACGGCCGCGGTGTTGACGGCAAAACAACGTAAGTGTCACATAAACTCTGCTGCACATGCGCACAATGGCGCGCATGCGTGATGCGCGTAAGACATACGTTGTTCTGCCATAGCCAACGCTTTAGTTTGTGCATGCAGCAAAACAACGTATGTTTTAATGTATGCAAATTATTCAAGTATGTGCAGGACTTTTGGATTTTTTTTTTACTGTGTGTAACAATGATCGATTTATCAATTATAAGTCGGAGTTTGAAATAGACCCCGATCTGACATTCATTGACTGTCCGAGCCATCGCGAAGAAATGAGATACGTTATTTTGGCGTAACTTCGTAATTGATTAAGACAACCATAGCTAAAGGTTAATTTGTGCATGCAGCAAAATAGCAAATCTTTTAATTTATGCAAATTATTCAAGTATGTAGGACTTTTTAAAGATTTTTTTTTTTATTGTGTGTAAACAATGATCAATTTATCAATTTTCAATATGAGTTCCAAATACTTAACCAAGCTTCAGACTAAACTGCACGTCAGTGAAGTTCTAGAATATATTTACTCAAAACGATGCCATGTGTAGATACGTGGTTTTGCCTTAGCACGGCCAAGCACAAGCCACCAGTCAAATATGTCAAGAGATTTGGGTTGATTAGAGATTAATCTTTCAGCAACCTGATTGATGATCTAAAGATAGACTCTCCTATCTGTTTGCTATGCACCCTAGTTATCCAAACTGGTAAGGGTTATATCAATCTGGAGTTGACACAAAGACTCAATGAAGTCAGGTGTGTGGAGACTTTGACCTGATAAGACCTGACATGGTTACAGTTCATTAGGCTGGGTTCGCACCTTTGGAATAAAGACGGTGAAACCACTTCTGCCCTAATTAATACAGCATATAGATCAATCAAAAGACCATAAATAGTAATATAAAGATTGATGACCGATTGTGTGAAGTTCATAAACTGAATATCTTAAAACTGGTAAATAAGCACAGGTAAACACGAGGAAATGAAATTAAATGAATATACACTGTATTATGAAAACCAGGAACTTTTGAGATTGTGAAATGTAGACAACAGCTGTTTGTAAATTTCTATGAAAAAAAAAAAAATTGTGTTCCAGAAAGCAAATTCTGTGTCAGTTGCGATTTAAATTATTTCAATGCATATAAAACTACCCGAGAGTCTGAACTCATTGTGAAATTAGCAAAAGATTCTAGTTTAACATTAACTGCTTACAACTGAAATGCATACACCAGGAAATTGTGCAAAAGAAAGATTGGTTTACAATGCAACATTGTAATCCTGCAGACATGTGGTATCAAAGAACACCTGTAAATCAGTGATTCTGGAAGAAATCATGGAATAAAGGCTTGCCCCTGAATCAGCACTATTCCCATCCTTGTTATAGGAGACTCCAGTATTTACATTGCCTTGCTTGCTATCACGTCATCGCTGATATCCTATCATCATGTTTTGACAATTGTGGTTATCATTATCTCTGGCTGCACACTCATCTTACCTGCTTCTTATCATCAATTGTTTGATTCAGAACCCCGTTGCATAAAACTTGTTATCAATAACAAGTTGCAATAACTGTTATAAGTTACTGAAATCCTTGGATCTGATTGGCTGAGAGCAAATTTGTCATAGTAATGTGGCATTTGTTACTGATAACAAGTTTTATGAAACAGGGCCCAGACTCCAATTGTCAAATTCTGACAGCACTGAACCTGTAGAGACCTCAAAAAGGCAGATACCCCTAATCTCAAGATGTCTAAGCTTGGACTGTTATCGAAAATACTGATAGCTCTGGCCATATTCTGATGAATCAGTCAACTTCTAACCCATATGTCAGCGAAATGCAATCTTTAATCGTAAGTAGGCAAGGTTGATAGGGTTCAATTGCTTTGGAAAACTGATATAATTATATCATGTGCCTCTCAGAAGTTTGAGAGGCTATTGGCCTTGGAAGATACAGAAAATCTAACAAACTATTTTATTTTCAAAGGGAACTATAATTTAGCTTTTGTTGCAGCTAATACCTGCTGCAAGCCTATGCTATTTTTGCTTGAATGAAGAGCATGCCTACAAATTGCCTACAACCTCTACAACCCATTTATTCTTCTCATTTATGTATCTATATTTACGCATTCTATTTTCCCTACTCATTTCTGTGCTATGTCAAGACATTTGTAATACACTATATACAACAAATGCATGGCAAATCTGAATAATAAAAAGATATCACTATTTACAAAGGACCACTCACATATGAATGAAGTTAAATATTTACATCATCCATTGCTGAGAATATCACTGCTCTGGTTGATTATTGACCTAAGAAGACTCTTGATTAACGAGACTATACAGTACATTTGAAGGTTTGGATGTCACAACCATATTTGTCACTAGAAATATATTATTACTGATAACATTATAAGAATCACAATTAAACATAAATCAGATTTTAGTTTGAAAAATTCTTCTGGTAGAAATATTTGAAGCCAGAATGAAAACATATGAAGACGAACACCACTAGTGTGCAAGAAATAGTTCTTTGTATCCTATTGGGTACTTTTCAGATTCAAGATGGAATCAGTTAGCTTTCTCTGTCAGGGGTTCTGTCCTAGCCCTCTTAGCAGTTGTCTTCTTGGTGGTGGTGGTCTTACCCCGGGCGAAGGATGCAGGAAGGGCTGGTGGGATTGACGACTGCTGCTGAGCATAGCGTGTTACTGTGGATACACCATCAACAAACTTGGTCTTAAATAGGACGTTGGCATTGTTGAACATTCCATCCTTGAGGGACACAACGATGAACTGTAGAGAGACAAGAAGTATATGGGAACTGAATGTTTTCACACAATTACCAAATTTGAGGTGATTTTAAATAAATTTGTTTTAATCAACTACTACTATATTTCCCAATAACTACAATCTGTGACTGTTCCTGAATCTTGAGTAACATAGTGTATTTCATTAGAACTTTCTGGCCTTTTCAGAATATTCATAGAAACATGTCACCAGGGGACTGTTTCATGAAAGGTGTCAGTCACTGATAGTTACCATAGTAACAGTCAGTGATCAGTGCTTCTCAGCCAATCAAAACCAAGGATTTCACTGAAATTGTCAGTGAATGACAACTTATCAGGGCTGACAACTTTCATGAAATTCTCCCCTGAGCCCCAATTTTTCAATCCTCTTTAGCCTAGAATATTGCACATACTTCTAATAATCACTTACAAATGCAATCAACGTTTCATGCAGTGGGTAATAACACAATGTGGGCTATTTTAGGGATGAGGAAAAAAAGTGTTAAAGTATCACACATTAATATGTAATTATGCAGGACTTTCCCAAAGCCCTTCATCTTTCTATAAACTTGTTCTTTGGGCATATCTATATCAAGTTGCTTTATTAACATTATCAATGCAGACTTCCATATCTGAGAATTCAGGTTTAAAGACAGCTCATATGAATTATCCAAGAATCAAGCAAACAATTACACACACACACACACACACACCAAAAAACAAAAAAAATCATGATATAATTTACATATAGTAGAAGACTACTGACCTGTGAGTGTTTGAAATGCGTCCTCAGCATTTGACCAATGTTCTGTGTATGAGACAGATCAAGGGCAGCATCGACTTCATCCAAGATGTAGAGAGGAGCAGGCTTGAAGAGCAGTAGGGACAGGATCAAAGACAAGGCAACCAAAGACCTACAAGAAATGGGCATGGATTGGTTTATAAGTGACATTTCTCTTCCAAATTGATGATCGCTAGCTTACATTTCATCATCAGTTTTATGAACCGGCGAATCCATACATGGTGCGCAGAAACATGATTTGGAGGAAAATGTATTTATAGAATTATGCGCAGAAACGTGAATTAGAGGAAAACGCATTTATAGATTTATGCGCAGAAACACAGATAGGAGGAAAATGCAATTATAGATTTAGGTGTCCTGAAATAACAGAATTTGCTTTCTTTGCATAATTTCATGTATCGATATATACATTTAAAGAAAACTTATGACTTTAATTGTAAGATGGTATATATTACAACGTACATTAATACAGAATAAGGAAGCACTGGCCATTCAAACACGATTCAACGGTTGGTAAAAACATTTTCTGCA
The DNA here is from genome assembly GCA_029962745.1 of Echinometra lucunter. Classification (NCBI taxonomy): domain Eukaryota; kingdom Metazoa; phylum Echinodermata; class Echinoidea; order Camarodonta; family Echinometridae; genus Echinometra; species Echinometra lucunter. The sequence goes on along the minus strand of CM057157.1, from coordinate 7,526,163 downwards.
ACGCACATTTCTTGGATTTCTGGGATATTGGATTCGCCACTTTGTAAAGATGACAACGATTTGCACAAAAATTCTGTTTTCCTGCAACAAAAACAAAACAAAACAAAAACAAAAAAGATCCACAATTCTGCATGTTTTTCTCTTTCAGACCCAAATGACAAAGTCTTTTATCCACAGAAATGTATATGACAATGTTGCCATAGAGATGCACAGTTCTGTTTAGTGGAAATCTCACTATTTAGAGCAGAAAGTGACCAACTGCTGAATGATCCTTGCCAAGTTTCCATGATGTACAATAAAGTAATTCCATTTATCTAGATAGCAATAGCTTCCAAATATAACATTCTCCATCATAAACTGACCTTTGACCTCCACTGAGTTCCTGAAGACTTTCCTTCCAGACATCCCCAAAGGCTACCTTGACCTCCAGGCCATCCAAGATACCCATACCCTCTGGTGGAGTCAACTTGGCCGATGTACCAGGCAGCAAGGTGGAGAAAATGGAACCAAAATCCTATAAAGATAGATCAACAAATATGACGAGTCAAGGAAGTTGTGATGTACACTTAAAACATGGACAAAACAGAGGAAGTAGATTTAAGGTCACACCGAATACAAAAACAAAAACAAACAAAAAACAAATAAAAGACAAAAACAAAGAACAAAACAAATTCAAATACAAAAACACAAAACACAAAACACAAACAAAAACAAAGGAACATGCTGCTAGTACCATATTACAGATTAAATGCCTTCATTATCAACAGTTGTTCAAGATAAGTCAACTTTCTCACTTCGCTTATCATAGCCTGGCAAGTACAGTAATTCCACCCCTACCAATAAGCTGGCACAGCCCAGTTTCTTTAATGAATACGAGAAAATATATGTGTAGCTTCCCTCTCCCCACCCTTATCCCCCCCCCCCCCAAAAAAAAAAAAAAAAAAAAAACACAGAAGGATGTTTGATGCAGGAGTGTGGATCTACAATTCTGGTGCCATGGAAAGAGAGCTGACTACGCTTTAAGGCTTGTTCACATACAATGTATGAAGCGGCAATCCCCCGCTGTAAAGGCCCAAGGGTTATTTTTAGCAAAAGTGAATGGTGTATGAGGCAGCGAATAAAACAAACACACAAAAAAAAATGACATCTCACCTTGTTGACTTGTTGCCAAGCTTTCTTGAGAGCTTCATTCTTCTTCTCATCCAGTTCTTTAATGGTATCCATGATCTTCTGTTTATCATTCTCCACAATACGTTTCTTCTTCATTAGTTCATTGTACTAGGGGTAAGATCAAGATTATACAAGTGTAAAAAATGGGAAATGGAGTAAATAACCCAGAGGAGGAAAAGTAAAATGCCCTGTAAAGAATCTGACACAAAATTCAGTCATATTCTCAGAAGCAAAAGTCCATCAAATTAACATTGCTCTTTCAATGACATCACTTCTCAACAATAATGCAGAATACTTGAGTTTTCACAACATTGCATTTTCCCCTAAATTTTACACAACTGATACCCACCAAAAAAAAAAATCTCCTTCCTTCAAAGTTATCATCACTAATCGGTTGATATACATTGTTTAGAGATGTTTAGTATACTCTTTTTCACTTCAGTTCCAGTTTGCTCACATAATTGTTTGCTATGTGTACAGAAGGTACTTTATGACAAGTGAATTCTTGAACAAAATATTGATAATGAATTCAGTGTAGTATGACATTTTTGTTAAAGCCAATGTAACCCATTCTCTGTAGGACTATTCTACTATTCCAGTATTCTCCTATTATACCATTCCACTAATACGTTTGTATTTATTTCACTACTTTACTATTCTACTATTCCACAATTCTGTTATACATTTTTTCACTATTCCAATATGCTATTATTCCAGTATTCTACTATGCTATCATTCCAGTATTCTACTATTCTACTATTCTATTCTACTATTTCACTCTTTTACTATTCTTCAGTTCTCCTACTCTACTATTCCACTATTCTACTTTTCTATTCTACTTTTCTGTTATTTTACTTCAAGTAACTCACTTTCTCTTCTGCCTTGCTGAGCATGTTCATAGCTCTCATATTCACACTCTTTCCTAGTTTCTCCTTGGTTTCTTGAAGCTTCTGTAGCCTGCGTGCATTCTCCTTAGGATCGGAGCTGCTGAAGTCATAAGCCGTGTTGGGCTGACCGAAGAACTGGCGTTCTGAGGCTATCCATTCATATTTGGCCATCAGATTCTCAACCTGATGAAAGGGAAGTGAAATTAATGTGGGAAGTAGAATAAATTAATGATTAGTGTTGGATTCAAGGGGGAAAAATGTGACAATTCTGGTGTAATGGAAGCTTCACCCATTCATCAATTCTTTGTCTAAGTAACCTACAGAACTCCCCTCACAAATATGCACCATACACTGTTCGACTCTGAATGGACCTCTGAAGATTTCGCCTGCTCCCAGGCAGTTGTGATGTGCATCACAAGAAGACATTGCCTCTGTTCCTAAACCCTGAAAGATAAACTGGAGTTCTGGTCACGCAGTCATAATGTGAAAGAAACTGTTCCATCGCAACTGGGAGAGTCAGATTAGTTGTATATAAACACAGGTATCTAGTGTAAGATTATCCAATTGATAAGAAATTCACTTACTTTCCCCAAAACATACTTGCACTGCACTAAGAAGTGAGTATATGGGTCCACACACAAATCTGGCATGAATGTTATCCCCCAACTTTAAAGCTTTTTCTTCTCATATTTCCAATATGAGGGCATTTGAAGAGCAGTCCTTTCTAGGGGACATTTTTACTATGATATTCTTCCTAACTGACATGGAAAGAAAGAGAAAGCTCACAAATTATATTTCACCTTTCCCAGAACTCCAGCTTTTCTCTAAACCATTACTACAGCAAAAGAGCTGTTACCCACCCTGTGTACAGCATCAGCACTATCTCTCTGGATCTTAGCTGCGACATGTTCCTGTTCCTTGATCTGGAGCTGAGTATCTTGGTCTTCTTTCTTCAGTGATTCCCTCTCGCTGCTCTTGGCCTTGATGTCTTGGTTCTTCTCTTTCAGTTTCTCCTTCTGTCTGTCAAGCTCCTTCTTGGTCTCCTTCACCTTGTCCTGGGGTGATTGAGAATGAATGTATCATTAATTGCTAAGTAAGATTCCTGCTTTATATCAGGTTTATTACTGTCCTTTTCACTGTCTATTACCCTTCTTTATGAAGTGCATTCTTCTAAGATCAGAAACAAGGTTATATCATTAAAACTGTGTGGAAAGACAAACAATTCTAACTTTATATAAATTTTTTATGCAAGAGGCCCCAGGTCTTGTTTTATTTTGATCTTCCGAGCACAGCTCATCTGCCTCCCACCCCTAAAAAATATGCACACTGGTAATGAGTTTGAAGTTTAACTATTGAACTGCTTGAGACAGTGGGATTGTAAGACAGATGGCTGAATAAAGAGACAAATCAAAACGGTGTTTATAACACCACCTTTAGAGAAAGCTGCATATACATGTACATCAGGTCCCTGTTTCATAAAACTTTTATCAGTATCAACTGCCACATTTCTATGACAAATTTTCTCTCATCAAATCAGATGCAAGGATTTCAGTAGCTCATAACAGTTTCTGCAATTTGTTATAAATAATAAGTTTTATGAAACGGGGCCCTGAAGTATGTACAGTGTAACATCAAAAGGCCCATTTCAATGTACTTTTCCTCCAAAGTTCAAGATAAAGAGTTCACAATGTGATGTGATTGCATACCTTTGACTCTTTGGCTTGCTGTTCCATCTCTTCTTGCTGAGCCTGAATGGCTTCAATGGCCTGGTCACTGGCAGTCAGCTGGTCATCATACTTGGCCAGTTCTTGCTTCAGGTTATCTACCTCAAACTGAAGACTGTTCATCTCCTGCATAGGTACATCAACAGAAATTCAATAATAAATACAATTAATGCCCATTCAAAATGTATTAGTGTATGCAAAACTCTCACTTTAAATTGAAATGTTAAAGGATGGAACATGACCTGAGTTCAAGTGACCAAATACCTTGCTTTTGCCCATTTCTCTTCCTTTCTAGTATGTCTTCATATTTTTCAATCTCTTTTTTTTTTTTTTTTCCTTTGGTTACCTTTCCCCCCTAAGCATTCCCCCCCCCTCTCTCTCTCTAGCCATCTCCTTTCTCTATGTTTAGCTTTATATCCCACTCTCATCCTGTGGCTATAAAGTCTCATCATCACTGTTACAAACCTGTTGTTTCTGTTTCATCTGTTTATTAGTCTCCTCAGCCTTCTTCTTTGCTTTAGTAACCTCCTGTTCTGCTGCTTTGAGTTCCCTCTCTCTGACGGCTGCGGCATCCTTGATCTTCTCCTCAAGACTTTTGGTCTTCTCTGCCATCTCCTTCTGCTTAGTCTTGGCCTCACCAATCATCTTCTCTTGCTCCTCTGTAATTACATCAATATTAACGTTCATTCAGACATCCTGCAGCAAACCCTCACATTTTAAAAAATTATTATTATTATTATTATCATTATCATCATTATTTAATTTAATCATAACTTATTATTATCTGTATAGAGCATTTTAGCGGCGCATTAAAAACACATATTTTTTGTCTGCATGATTTGTCTGTGCAATATCAGAGCATATCGTATAAAACGCCGAATTCCCCATAGGCTCATGTACAGATTTGCCGTGCAATATTATGCGATATTGCATGGTCTCTTCACGTGCATGCAATAAAACAAACATGCACAATAATAAAGATCACAACGCGCGGATACGCAATACACGCAATGCACAAACGACACTTTGATGACGTCATAAAGAGGTAAGCCAAACTTGTGTGATCAAAATAAATGTATGATGGGGGACCTTTTTAGTTGCTGAAATGACTTTGATTGAATTTTAAATCCCTTTCCTGTTGGGTATAGATAATAATAATTATATTGGATGTCTTTATTTCATGGAATACCAGGAATATTCCACTCGTTAGAGCCAATATTGCACTCATCTTCGATTCGTGCAATATTGGCCCTAATTCGTGGAATATTCTCTGGTATCCCATTCAGAGCCATCCAATATAATAATAATAATAATAATAATAACAATAATAATAATAATAATAATAATAATAATAATAATAATAACAATAATAATAATAATAACTATAATAATAATAATAATAATAATAATAATAACAATAATAATAATAATAATAATAATAATAATAATAATAATAATAATAATAATAACAATAATAATAATAATAATAACAACAATCATCATCATCATTTTTATCAACATCATTATTATCATCATCATCATCATCATCATCATCATCATCATCATCATCATCTTCTCTTGCTCCTCTGTAATTACATAAATGTTAAGGTTCATTCAGACATTCACCAGCAAACCCTCACATTTTATTTTTACCGTGACACTTATAATAATGAGATGAGCATTAATAAGTCAATGGTAATTTATGCAATCAAGAGAGAGTTCTGCCAAACAGGCCTTAAATTTCAACAATTTTAGGGCAAGGCCATTTTTCTGCAGGGCATATTCCTATATCACAGCATAAATAGGAAGAATTAGAAAGGGCACCAAAAATCTCCAAGGCCAATAAGAGGGGCATCCATGGCCATGGCCTTGGTGGCCTTCGATTAATTTAAGCCCTGCTGCCAAAAGTTGCCAAGACAAACTCGTGACATCAAATTTTGCATTAACCTTATAAGAAATTGATTGGTCCACATCTTTTGCCGCCAGGAGGCAAAAAAAGATGCTTTTCATATTGATATTGAATCTACTTGGAAACAAGACTGTGCTGATCCGCATCTCCTATTTTGTGTACTAACAAATAATATTTTAAAAACAATACTCCAATGTTTTCTATGACCTTCATATTCATGAATATTCATGTAGTATTTTCAGGAGTACATGAGGCAATAATTTAGCAATTAATTTACCAATCAAAAAGCCTATTAATTCTTTCTTTTCTTTATCTGTAAAGAGTATGAAAGACAATGATCTTAAAGGTTGTTCTGAAATCTTGCTAACAGTATACCTTAAATATGATATATCATGCAAAACACAGTTTCCAAAAAGTTCCTCCAGAATTTCATGTTACTTAGTTCAATATCTAATACTGTTATCCTGCTACAAAATTTTATTAACAATAACTTACTCAAAAGATAAAATCTTACAGTTTGCCACCACAAAATAAACAATACATGGTACAAACCAACTGAGGTTTTGAGAGCATTGATTTCCTCTAGTTTGCTGTGATGTGTGCCTTGTTTCAATCTTTCTTCCAGGAGTTGAGCCTCATGGACCTTCAAGTCATACTGATCCTTCAGGGCTCGCATCCTACAAAACAAAGAACAGAAAATCATATATGCAGTATATTATGATATAATATTATGATTGTGGTAATGGTTATGATGACAAGAATATCAGTCATATTGATGTTGATGGTGTTGAATACAGACAGGATGATAATATTCACGATTTCGAAAAGAGTATCACCGTACTAGTGTTATTCATAAGAAAAGTTAGATAACTATTCTTAAGGATGTAATTTCAAAATAAACACATTATGCAAGGTATATCTACTCAATCTAAAATAAAAGAAGCCATATTATTAACTATCATGGTACCTTATCTGGAATTAACTTTTAAAACACTTTAAGAAAAATAGAAACATAAAACAATGCTCACTTACATACCTTACATAAGTCGGTTTGTTCCATGTGTGATTTTAATTTACTCATATGACTCAATAAACTGTCTAGAAGTTCACAAAAGCTTGTACATTGATAAGGTGTAATTCTTAGTTTGTAAATGCGCTCTTACTTGTCAGCAGATCCCCTGATCTTGGCCAGTTCTTTCTTGACAGCATTCAGTTTCTCCTGCTCGACAAACAATGCTTCCTCAGCCTCCTGGAGCTCAGCTAGCTTGCGTAACACCGAAGAACTGTTGTTACGAGCACCTGGGAAACAGTGACACACATGCAAGGGTAAATGAGTGAACCATATATGATATCCATGCGAATTTGTGGTTGTAAAGCAAAGCTTATATTGTAGCTCTTTGAGTTGGTATTTTCCAAAAGTGTCTGTATAAACGTTATGTCATCTATAATTCTGCATAATCTTTTGGCACATCGTAATTTCACTAATTTTTTTTTCTTTTTTTCACATACACATGCACTGAATATACTCTGTAATTGAAATTTATCTATAATAGTTGGAAACATGAAAAAGTTTACATCTCGGTTCATTTTGATGGATTCTTTCTCTCTAGATATTGTTTAACATACAATTTCACATTTTAGAAAAAGCAGACAAAGAATAAGTCATCATGATGATGACAAACATTCATCCTGCAGCTCTAAACTTTTTGGCATTTTTTTTTGGTTGGAATGAGCTGGTTTTAACCTACCTCCAGTCAAGGTTCCTGATGGGTCAAAGGTATCTCCAGCAAGGGTCACTGTCCTTGTCCTGACCTTAGGGTCAAATGTCACCTACAACAAAAGGGTGCAAAGGATCATCACACTCTTCATTCTTGTAAACTAAGTTGTAAAAGTCAATACTAACAATATCATTACCATGCTTATCAGCAACACTGACTTGCCATATCCAGTTAAATTCCTTTAAAATGTCTGTATTGCTGATTTTAAAAATCCATCCAAAAAAGTAACAAAAGACTAAACATTTGATGCATAAAATACCAGGGAGGATTTGTTATATCAATCATCTAAAATAGAAGGCCAATATTTTAGAGGAGAAAATGCAAAGAGCTAAATGGCAGCACTTAGCATATGAATTCTCATTACAGTTATTACAGTTATTAACTCCACACTTTACAAATTTAATTTGCGCTTAATACAATTTCATTCTCGTAGCAAAGGTTTTGTTACAATTACTCAGCAACGAAAACTCAACAGAACAACATTACACTGCTGACAAGAAAAAGTTATATCATTAATATCACAATAAATTGTGTTCAGTGAATCAGAGATAAATCCAGATTCAATGAAGAAAAATAATGACTTTTTTTCTCTTTCAAACTGGTTCAGGGTACAAAGTTTATCACTGAAATGTACAAAGTCTGGGTATTTTCTTGTAGTGGTGCATACCTTCTTAGCATGTGCCATGTCATTGCAGACCAAACTTGATCCAAAGACAAACTCCATTGCTGCTTGAACATCCTTCTCGTACCCTACAAGGGTCAGTGCAGTGCGAACATTATCCTTACCAACCTGCAAACCAAAATCAATCCAAAATGTCAATAATGGCACACGAAGCAAAAAATGAATATATGAATAAAAACCTAGAACTCTTTTTATTTTGCTCTAGGATGAAATCTATATAAATATAAGGCTACAGACACATAGTAGAAAACAGAGTAAATCAAGAGGGAAATTCAAGACAAAAAATTATCATTTGGCTTTAACAAGCCTTTTCATTCATACTAAGTGATTAGTTCCACCACATTCATATTTGCTGAAAAATGCTCAAAGATACATGACTCAGACAAAATTTTAATCATGTTATTAAAGACATTTAAATTAATGATACCTGCCAAATTTCTCTACAATTCAAAGAGTAATTACTAAATTGTTAGCAAAATAATAATATACTTTTTCATTATCGCACAACTGACAGTATCAAATAATTTTTACTTTTCACAGTACAATTTTTAAAGCAAGTTCCAACAGTCAAGGAATCATTTCTTCAACTAAACACAGTTTGAGGTCATATGGTGTAGTACTGACCAGGTTTTGTGCTGCTTTGACTGTATCTCCTGAGATGGATTTGGCTGCAATCTTGTTGAGGGGTATGATGGTATAACGACGCTTCAGCTCTCCCTTCTGTAGGAGCTTCTTACCAGTCTGCTCAGTATCTACAACTACATTGTACAGCTGATAGGATTACACAATAACAGGCAGTATTAGCAAGTTATATGCATGCAGGAATTTGCTTGACGGACTCGGGAAAGAGCATGTAATCCTTCAGACAAGAAATTTAAGCAAAAGGGCGATTCAGTACCTATCGCTGGGCAGGCTATACAGTAATAATAATAATGATAATAATAATGATAATAATAATAATGATAATAACAATAATACTACTAATAATGATGAAAATAATATCAACATTTATATAGCACTTATTAGAAATTCTCTCTAAGCATTTTACATAATAAAATAAGTAAACTTAAACTACTGCATAATTAACAAAACTATAACCTACACGAGTAATTAATCACTTGAATAATAATTACATAATTACACACATTCATTTATGTAATCTAAAATAGGTAACATAATGAAAAACTGCAACCCGCAATGCCTTCAAAAGGCTGATTACATTTGAGAGTTAACATATCCTGAAGGCAATGGGTGAGCAAACTGTAACTTCCTACACGCTGTCCATTAACGTTATGTCCACCCCCCCCCCCCCCCCCCTCCCCCACCAAACAGTTGTCGGCTCAATGGTCCCAGGAGATCACAAGCAACATTATGGTATGATTAAGAATGACATGCATTCCATATCTTCTAAATTAATTCATAATATGCTAGATATTTTGTTTCATGACTCCCACATATAATATGTAGATCTCAAGATCTGCTTTGAAATACCTTTCAAGAAATTTACATTAGAAAATCATTTCAAATATTATGAAGTCTTGAATTCACTTACTTTTCGTCCCGCAGTGACCTCTAGTGATGTGGCATACTTGACATCCGAGACTTTGACTAGCCTTGCCACCAGACCATGGACCTTGGAACGATCAAAGTTCTTCTCAGGATCCTTGTATTCAAACTGGAGATTGGGGAATCTATGAATTTAAAAAAAAAAAAAAAAAAAAAAAAAAAAGCAAAGGACATGGCACATAGTACAATGATCAAAAAATTGAAATTCAGAAAAAATAATTTCACAACTGAGAAGAAATAAGAATACACACAAGAGTGTCCAAAACATGGTCTGGATTGCCAAATGAAAGGAGCCTTGTCATCTTGCAGTAAAATACTAGTGCTAGCTAAACAACATTTTATTCTTCAATCTAAAAATAAAAAACATAACAAAACAAAAAAACTATCATCTGCAACTAGCATACCTATAGTCAGCACAACAATCAAAAGATTTTACTGTTCTGAATGAATGAAATAGTGATAGCAGCAAGAGGCATCTGTGGTTCAGTGCAACTGTGTTTTTACATTAGACTTCATCAGGCTCTTCTTTGGTGTAAGAGTGCACTTAAATGAAAAAAATTAAGTCTTGTTCAGATATAAAGTGCCAAACCCCAGTGATAAACCCCCCTGCGTTTTTCATGTACAAGTGAATAGGATACGAGGAGGCAAAAAAAAACCACAAAAAAAAACCAACAAACAAACAAACAAAAACAAACAAACAAACACCGAGGCGGGAGGCATATTTTTGGCCCCTGGAGGCAAAAAGCTGTGGACCAATCATATTCTTTTTTTAAAAAAATCAGCGCAAAATATGATGAGTGTGTCTGTGCAACTTTGGGCAAAACTCTCTTTTATTTGAGCTTTGACGTGTTAATGTGCGTTAATTAGCCATATGTGAACACTAAAAAACACTGCGAGGGTTTGTAACCGGGGTTTCCCTCTTCATATTTGAACAAGCTTTTACTGGAACTACATGTACGTACCTAGATGTAAGTGCATTGACCTTATCTGAAAGTTTATCGACACTGGCCGAGAGTGTCTTGTGCTGGTTCTCGAGGTCCTCTTCCTTGCCATCCTCAAAACCAAGCTTCTTCATCTCATCCTGATGGAAAAGTAAAACATAAACTTACTTTCAAGCTTCAGTAGATCATCTTAGGGCTCCTCTCCATATAACTTTATCATCAGTGTCATTCCTGTATCTTTTTCACTATATCCTTCTCTTTCAGCTAAGCATTATAGTCCTCATCAACAATGTCCTCCTCCTCTCTCTCACAATCATAGTTTTTTTTCTCATTATTACTTTGAAAGCAATCAATATCACTGTGACCTTCATAATCATCATAATCATTATCACCATAATCATTATCATCATCATCATCATCATAATCATCATCATCCTCACCACCATCATAATCACCATCTGTGGACCCCTTTGAAAATCAACTTCTGTGGAAAGGGCTATCGACCCTATTTGAGGGGGAAAAAAATCATCATCATCATCATCATCATCACCCTGTGCACTATCCTCATGATCATCATCATATCAGCTTTCTCCTATAGATATTACCTCTAGTTTAGTCTTGCTCTTGAGCACTGCTTCCATGTTAGCTTTATCTTTCTCATATTCCTTGGCTGTCTTCTTGAGCTCTGTTTCTTTCTTCTTCAGTTCAGCCTGGTCACTCTTCAGTGTGCTCTGGGCCTGCTTCAGGTTTGTCTCTGCAGCCTTCATCTCAGCCTTGCAACCTGGAAAAAGAATTCATTCAAACCTTACTCTCTATATCACACCCAATATCCTTTTCTGTCTGCATTGTAATAGTATCATTTCACAGCAAAAACTAGAGTTAGGTCAATCCTGCAAATAAACAAGTCAGACATAAAATTGGTTCAAATTTTGCTCTCTATATCACACCCAATATCTGTTTCTACCAGTCTGTAATTGCATTAGTTCATGCAAAAATTACAGCAAGGTCAATCCTTCAAATTTAAAAGTCATTTTTTCTTTACTGCAGTTTTCTCCAATATTCTTTTGTTATTCATGGTCTACGAAGGCACTCTCATGGGCAAAGTCTAAAAGAAAATGATAAAAATCTGTATTTTTGGAAACTGCAAGCATATGAAAAATTATAACTGTACTTCACTTTTGGGGTGAAAATGCAACTAAAAAAAGTATAAAATGATATTAGAGTTCATGGTTTGTTCTTCTGCAATTCATCTTGAAAGATGTGCACAATCTGACAGAAAAGAATAAGGAAGTAAGTGCACACAGGCAATCAAGAATCTTGTTCCAGGTCCATTTGCTTGTGGAAACTGAAGTTAATGACTGGAATTAGAGAGAGCGATAAGGCTTACTCATAAGCTGATCAGCCAGAGTCTTATCCTCCCCACCATCGTCACTGCTAGAAAGCCCAGCAGACACGGCCTGGTAATGCTTCTGTGCGTGGGCCACACCCTCCTGGTTCTCCTTGCATTTCTCTTCTAGCTTAGTGAAGCTTCCACTCAGCTTCTCTATCTCCTTCTCCTTGGATTTCAGTGTTGCTTGATCCTGGAAAAAACAAACAAAAATAGCATTAGATTGATTCATGACTGTTTAAGAAAAGGTAAACTTGGAAGGTAATGTGGAGATTTATGAAGGGTTATAGAAATCGATGAACTTCTCAAAAAGACATTTCGAAGTTTATTTATTCTAAAGGCTCCCAGGGCATCAAGCTTCTGCTTATCCTGGAGCCCAATAGTTCTGTTGGAAATAAGTTTCTGCGATCATATAAAATTGTATACTATGTACTTGTATTTCTGTTGAGAACTGAATAAAAATGAATAAATGAATGAATAAAAATGAATAAATGAATGAATGAAAAGTTTGTGAACCAGACCAAATAGCAAAGGACAAACACAAAAACATATCTGTTTCACTCTTGTTAAAAGATCTACATGAAAATATGCATTACGATTCAATGATACATTTTATGCTATGTCAATTTAGAAAAAAAAAAAGACTGTAAAAAAAAAAAAAAAAAAAAAAAAAAAAAACAATGGGATAATGCTATCTCTCTTCAAATAAGTAGGCTCATGTTAAATTTCATCACTGGATAAAATTTGATTTTCCTTAAACAATAGCCCAAGTTATCTTGTGCCTAGTATTCAACAGGTAAAGAGGGTGATCAGAGTTTGGACCTTACATAAATAGTATCAAGTTATCTAAAAGTTCAAATTCATTGTTACCATATTTACGTACCGTAGATTAGTCAGAATTCAGACAGTTTTCAGTTTTTTGCAAATAATTTTGCTCTCGGTTATTTTTTCATGAATGTTTAACAACTATCTTGAAACAAATATCACACTTTTGATTCCTGTGGTATTTTGGGTTCTCATAGACTTTGCACTCCGACGTAGAAAACAGATTACCAAACCCTTGCGCAATCCCAGTTTTCACACAAGATCCTCAGAATTCAGACACTAGAGGAAGGCATATTATATCGGGCTTTCTCTTCGCCATGTACAAACTTTCTGCACTTTTCAAAAAAGATTGGTATCTTGAGCAATAGGTATTCAAATATTCTTAAATTTCTCCAAACTCCCATCTACCTATACACCTTCTTATTGCCTTCTCTCTCTAAAGTGAATCCACTTATCTTTTCCGTTCTCTCTCTCTCTTTCTCTTGCCTCCATCTGTTAAAATGAGGCTATCCGTAGTAAATAGAACTTGCCTCTCTCTAGATATCTTACATATCATTCAAGATTACATCCTCTTTCTTTATCTCCTGTCACCAAGTTCTTCCTCCCTGTACTTCCATGCCCATCATCTAGTTCTGCCAGAGCTAATTCAGAATATATCATCATCACCTTCTTCATTAACATGATCATCATCACCACCAGAATACATCTTTGTATGTTCCAAATTACTTGTAACTAGAATACACTTTAAAATGCATGATAAATGATAGCAAAAGTGAAGAAAGCAGAAGAGATTAAGAGATAAAAGTGAAAGAGAGAGAGGAGTACAAGAAGGAAAAATGAAAATGCATTATGATAATATAGTAAATTGTTTTTACATTTTCTTTACCAAATAAAAATAAGTAAACTCTGCATAAACTAAGTCAAATTTCTTTGTAATTATTTCAAATAATTTGACATAGGAAATGTAAATAAATAAGTTGGTAGCAATATTTAATAGATTAATTTGAAATAAAAAATGTCAGAAAAATATTTACGGCTTCTTTTTTGTTGACAGAATTTGCCACAGAAATTTACAGCCATAGGCATATGGAGAATGGAAATGAGGCACAGTAATTGAGTTTCCTAAGATTAAGTTGCAGGTTGACTAAATATCCAAGTACGTTACCATGGACATGGACCTATATGAAGAAGGGTGTATAATAAATCATCAAAAGTCAAAGAGAAATTTAGATAAATACCATTTAGGTGTGATATGTGACCATCAATATGAAGATGTAATGCAAGAAAAAATGCTAGGTTCATTGGCCAACCAAAGGTAATTCTAGTAGTATAAAGATCTTTATATGCTACCAAAGTTCAATATACAAGTAGAGCCCCCTTTCCTTCAAATGAATTTTCTATGTAATATTTTAGAAAAAGAATTCTGATTTATGAAATAGTAACAACTCACAATACATAACTACATTTTAGTGCAATGCTAATCGATTATTTGTGGAGTTGCCTGTTGTTTTAAAGTTGTAACCGAGCTGGTGTCTCCATACGCTGATGGCAGAGGGGTCCACTGTTGAGAAGTTGTAGCAAGGCTGGTGTCTCCATAGTCATACGTTGATGGTGGGGCACAAGATTTTTCAGAAGTTGATGCTTTGTCATCTTCAGGGTCTTCCTGACATTCACTTGTTGCTCCATCAAAAGTGGTAGACACTGGAAGGCATCAGGTGGTCCTTCTCCTAAGCCCTAGTGTACAAGCCTGCTGCCTTGAAGTTTTCCCATCGCACCTGTTTAGGTTCAGTTAAATTGGTTGACGATAAGGCAGCGAATTGCATTTAAGATTGTTAACAAAGCACTGAATGGTCAAGCTCCTAATTACTTGTCTGATTTGATATCAATTAGGTCACATTCATATGCACGAAAGGGAAAAAAAGGACAAGCTACTTCTAAAGCTACCTTACATAAAAACAAAAGTAACTCTTGGGGATTGTGCTTTCAGTTGTGCTGCTCCAAATCTTTGGAATAAACTGCCACTTGAAATAAGAAAAACCCCATATGTTACTATCTTCAAAGTTTTGTTGAAGACTCACCTTTTTTTCATAAGTTTTGATTACGGGTAGTTTTTATATGTACATGTATGTTTAAGCAGTAGCGTGATACATCACAGTGCAGGAGAGTATATTTATATATTAAAGGCATTGGTTAACATTGTTATGATTTTAAAAAATCTCATTTTGTTACTTGAAAATGGGATAAAGATAGGGGTTATAGTGTAAAAATACCAGTCTGAAAGCTTCAGAGTATAATATCCACAGGAAGTATTATTAAATAATAGAAATGTGAACCAAAGTTTGAAAAATATATGAGGGTCAGTTGCACAGACCAGATATAAAGAGTGCGCATGCGCGGATGGCTGAACGGACCGCACTGTGAGTATTGGCGTATCACGCGGCGGAAGGCACATAACGTTATTTTTGAATTCGTGCAAACGGTCCTCTTAGTTCACTGTCTCTCGAGACGAAAGCTAATTAAATCGCGGTTTGCGTCTAACTTACAGTTTTTCATTCCAAATTATGGTTGGTTTCAGGGTTTTTTAGTACAAATACAAGTACTCATACACGTGTTTCATCTCAGTTTGAAATTTTTTTAAATCAGCTGCTCACAAAGTTAACCAATGCCTTTAACTGTGCTATAGAAACTTATCTAATTATTATCATTATTATTTTATTAAGTCACTGATTGCAAAAGATGGTCTTCAGGTTACCTTTTCCTATGTTTGACAGAAGACTGATGCAAAGATCCTGCAGGTCTCGAACTCTCCTGGATGTCCTCTCCTATACTTCTGTTCAGCTAGGTACCATTGTGCCTTGAGAGTCTTAAATACTGGTACGTCACATGCTTGCATAACCTGAGTTGCATTCAGAGGCAGGCGATACAGCAAGATGCCATTCTCAAGGCATAATTCTGCCACCTGAAGTGACTGGTGGGTGCAGTGTCTGTCCACAAACAAGATCAATGGTTTGGGTACCCTATGCTGTACAATGAATAGATGGAACATGTCGGCGACAAAGCTAAAGAAGGAACTGCTGTCAATCCAGCCATTCTCCGTACGCACAAAATATGTTCCTCTTGGGGCTCCCAGCATGTGTTGATAATGTGCTTCAACACTTCTTCCAGGTAATATTATTAATGGGGGAAGAAATGTGCCAGCAGCACTGAAAGTGGCCAAGACAGTGACTTGGGACTTGTCACTGTTCTGCAGTTTATGTACAACATTGCCACCCTTTTCCGCAAGAACCCTCATTCCAGTCTTGCCACCAATGGCAAAACCACTCTCGTCGCAGTTGGAAATTCTGCGGTCATCTTCCATGACACTACGTGCTCCTATCTTACTTAGATGTATTTCAAGATCATCAAACCATTTCTCAATATGAGCAGGAGTGACAATGGTTCCTTCATCATGGCTTGGGGAGTTTGGAGTAAGCACTTTGAGTGCCGTTTTTTAACACAGTGAACGTTTCTCCAAGCCTGTTGTTACAGAATCGATTTGGTTGACCATCTTTTTCAAGTATGTTTCTCACCATCTGTATATAAACAGTAAGAGCAATAAGGATGGAAGAGTGAGTTGTTTTGAATTTGAATTTCTTATTAGTAATGTTGACAACTTAATTCTAATTTCACATATATAATTGAAGTTAGAATTCTCTAAGCACCAATAGAAAGAAATTAATTTGTTTACAGTATAAACCTGATAGTAGACATAATCCATGGATAGAATTTAATATAGAAAGCATTATTTTTCAAAATCAGTATTATATCTCAAAATGAAATCAATAACATTGCTCTGATTTGTAAAAAAATTATTTAAAACTGGTAACAGAAGTTTTATAAACAACATAAAAAATGGGGAGTATGTTACATGCATGTATGATGTAGCACACTAACATATTGAAAGATATGAATGATAATACTTGTGCATGAGAAGGAAATTTATCTAAATTTCCAAAGAAATTTGCATGTCTTTCCAAAGGAGAGGGAGGAGGGAGAGGGAAATATATGTAGTTCTTTTGCTTCCAAAAACTTACCACTTACAGGTTTTCTTTGGTTTCACAAAGGCCAACCTTTGCCATGTCAAGAAACCAACTGCACAAGACTTCTTCTTCAGCACTTGTAAGGCAGGGATCTGGCCTTGATCTTGTACGTCTTGACCTCCTTTTAGTGACTCTCTCGTGAAGAGTTTCAGGAGGCACATTGTAAGCCGTTGTAGCCTTTCTGATGGTCACTTCTTCCAGTTCAACATGCCGGAGGGCCCTCTCCATGTCATCCTGATGCAATTATTTTTGGTAATTAATCATATATGAATGTGGAAAGCTTACTTAGAAGAATCAACCTGGATAGGAGGAAAGAATGAAAGATCACGTTATTCAAAACTGCAAGATATAAAGATTGCTTTTTAAACTACAAATATATGATTGGAAAAAAATGCTGCAGGAATCCTCCCCCCACACCAATGGGAGCTTGGACTGGGAATGGAGGGGAGCAGATCGGATTTTCCCCGCATCAATTAAAAACAGAATTGTTCTATTCTGATCAGATTGTTGATTCCTTGTTTTTCTTACCAATAAATATTAAGAAATTTACAGACAAAACAAGCCTACCTGTTGATTACAGGTCATTTCATGAAAACAGGTTCCACCAGTGGACAAAGACAGAATGCCCATAAAGCGTACATGTAGAAGATTTGACCTGTATCGAAAAAAAGAATGAATGGTCTGGAAATTTAAAAATTACTGCATGAGACAACATTCCACTGTGGACTTTATTAGGTCTTCATTCCCCTTTCCCTAAAACTTAGTATATCCAGACATTGTGTGTCAGGACAGGTTGTGTTTCTGGAGAAAACAGCAATTTGAAGAAGTTTGCCTGCAATGTTTCATAAATATTACAATGCACAGATATTCATGACGATAAAGTGCTATTTAAAGCACTTTAAAAAAAAATAATAAAATCCAAAGGCAACGAGTAGGGTTTATTTTTCTTAAGTGTTCGGACACACAACCGCCACCCTAATCATTACAATTGTATTGAATACACATATTATTCATTTTCAAAATGTTAAGAAATTATTGAATAATTCTTAATAAAATCATTTGTTTCTTTCGAGGAAGACAAAATGAGTAATTGATTGTATAATTTCAAACTGTCCTTCCCACATGGCCAACAATGCCTCTCTCTCTTACACTCTTCCCTACTTCATTTAAGTGGAGCCCTTTCTTAGATATAAAATATTCATACTTACACCGCACCCTTGATTAAACATCCAAATTATGGCACAAATGTCAAACACATTTGAATAACACAAATCATATTATTCCTTTTTTTTAAGCACTTCTTTAATACGTGCTCTTCAGAGTCTAGGATCAGACAATTCTGTAATATTAATATTTGTTACAATAACAGAAAAGGGAGAAAGAGAGGGGGAAAAAGGAAATAGTTCCACATGTACCATCCGCTAAAATTGATATATTAGTCTAATCCTAACCCTTTCAGTAACCCCAACACTAATCCTAACCCTAACCCTGACCCTAACCCTTTTTTTTAAATTTTAGTGGGGGGTACATATGGAACTCTAGTCTAATCTTAATTAGAACACTTAGAGGTCAATAATCGCATCAAATTTTAAAACATGCCAGTAGATCTACATGTATCTCTGATACTGCATCAGGCCTTAAATTTCGATAATTTTAGGGCAAGGCCACTTTTCTGGAGGCACATTCCTATATTACAGCATAAATAGGAAGAATTAGAAATGGCACAAATAATCTCCAAGGCCAATGAGAGGGGCACTGAGGCCAGTCAAAAGGGCATCCACGGCCATGGCCTTGGTGGCTTTCGATTAATTTAAGCCCTGCTGCATACCGTAACCTACATTCCCCACCACCTACACTCCCTCAAAACAGTATTTGTAAATTGACATGAGTGCCAGCTTTCGAACATCCAATGCTACTTTCGCCCTTATCATATCATTTAGGCCGTGCAGTAAACGAGTTCACACTTTGGACTTATACGCTACGACAAACGCAAGAATTTTGTGAATACAAGGAGAAAAACAAAGTGAATTTAGAGGAAAAAAATTGAAATTAACTTACAATTGAACAAGGCTGACATCAGAGGTCTTCGCAGAAAACCGTTGCATTCAAAGGTGAATATTTCATGACGATTGTACTGTTATCGATCAGGATCTTGCACTGTAGTGACTTAGAACTACCTGTGTACATGGGTGTGTAATGAATGCGCAGAGAGTTACAGTGCGTGCGCTCGAAGCAGAAAAGCAGGTTGATGTCAAATTCAACAATGTCTGAATTCTTACAAACCTACGGTACTTTTTCACTGTTGGATCCCCCATCCCTCACCTCTGTGTAGCTTTTCTCAATAGCTTTCTTGTTCTTTTTCTCCTTGGTGACTGCCTCTTTTTTGTGTTGCAGTGAACTCTGGATCTTGGTGTCAGCATTCTGTGCCTCCACCAGACGCTTCTCAATCTCCTTCTGGACTCCTCCTGCCTCTTCATCTCTTTCCTTCTCCAATGCCTGGATCGTAGCAGTCAGCTCCACAACTTTGTCATCAATCTACAAGAGATATCACATCCACAAAATAAAATTCATTGATTTATTACTATTGGAATCAATAGTAATATTAAAAGCGGAATCAGTTTTTTTCTACTTTTCTAACTTAAGATGGCACCAGTCAACTTGACGAACATTGTTATTCATATAATGTGTGATTATATTCACTTCTATTGAGAATGAAATAGAAAGCACAGTTACTTCTCCCCTCCTTCCCTCTCAAAACATATGTATCCAAGTCAGAATTTTGTTATTTATCCCAAAAGGTAACAGAAAGCGCAGTTACTTCTCCCCTCCTTCCCTCTCAAAATATATGTATCCAAGTCAGAATTTTGTTATTTATCCCAAAAGGTAACTTAATTCAATAAGAATCCTTATAACTTCATGAACTCTAAACATCTTTTACTGATGACATAGAAAAGCAGAATTAGCCCCCCCCCCACACATTACAGTATCCGTGGTCATATCGATGAGCAAAATAATCTAGAGAACCTATGAAAGTGTTCATTTTCATGGTCTCAATAGCATGAAGATACAGCTGCACTTTACATTTGTAGAAAGCATTGAATTGCTTGCATGCTTTTATGTAAGTGATCAAAAATTCCAACATCACTCACCTCTCTCATCCTCTGCCTGAGAGCAGTGGTAGCCTCAGCAATCTTAGCCAGCTCCTGCTCAGACTCCTTAGAGAGCTTCTCAGCGGAGACATACTGGTATGCCACATGGAGCTTGGTAAGATGATCCAGCTCCCTCAAGACCTTCTGGTACTCCAGGTAGGAGGAGCGTTCCTCGTTGAGACGGGTCAGAGTGGGGGTAATCTCTTCATTCAACACCTGGAATAGAGTATGAAAATAGGGTATATATATATAAATATATCTAAAAGGATCCACAGAAATTCAGATCTACTAGGAATGTGACTGGGAAAAATACTAGCCACTTTGAATGGAGACAGAATGGGTTCAGTTGCCTTTATATTTTAGAACAACTGCATATTCATAATAGTTTGTACAACATATGGCGCTAAATCGCCAGAATTCAGGAGATTGGCACAAATAAGCGTATACATTGTTTACAATATGGCAGCCTCCAGACAACGAACAACATCGTAGACACCTATAAATTCAAGCAAGAAATCTGCCCGCTAATTGTACTTCCACAGTTCCATTTCATTGATTTAAGGGTTTGAAGCATGATATCGTGTGAAAGTTGTAACAGAAATAAAGAAATTTATTTTTTCAACCGGCTGAATTTCAAAGTCTTTTGACACTGTCATTTTCTTATGTATTTCTTTATTTCATTGGTACTGGTCTCCAACCAGAAAAACACCGCCAGGCATTGGTCAGAAAGTAACCGGCATGACTCAGCCCTAGAGAAAATGCATAAAGTGACTTACAGATTCAATCTCTTTGAGCTTAGCATCTTTCTTCTCTATAGTCTTTTGAGCTGAGGCTTTCTTGTTTTCATACATGCGTGTTCCTGCTGCTTCCTCAATCATGGATAAGATCTTGGGTAATAAAAAAGGATTTAAAACATAATGTCAAGATAAAATTTGTCATGAAAATCAATACTGAATGAAATATGCTTAAGAATACAGGGTGCTGTTGCATAAAACTTGCTATTATAGTAACTTTGCTATTACAGTAATTTTTTATGGAATACTGGATTTTGATTGGCTGTTGAGCACTGTTACCATGGTAGTTACCATTGATAGCAAAGTTACTATTGAAGAAGTTCTTGTAAGGGTATGAATAAATCATATTCTAATTCATAAGTACTTTTGTGATTACAATTATAAAGACAATCGTTTGTAGGTAATGATGGGGCAGGTCTAGGCCCATCGATTTCAAAATTTTCACATCTGTCAACTTTCCAAATTTATTCATTTATGACAATCTTTATGCCATAATTTCTGTGATAAAGCATTTACATAGCTATTCCTTTGCATTTGTTCATTACTAATGTCATTCCAATCCACATCCAACTAAACTTGAAAGAACTACACTTGAAACAAGAACTTGCCAAATAAAAATTTAAATGATACATTAGACTATATACAATAAGTTTGTCTCAAGAAACACATCTTGTTCATTAGAATAACTCACCTCAGGAGGTTTCATGTTCAGTACTTTGGTAATTCTCCCCTGAAAGAAAACATCAAGAAGATCACGGCTTGTCAATGAAATTATGAAATGGTTCAAACGGAAATAAATATAAACATTTTATGTGACGAGTATCTCCTAATTTTTTTGTTTTTAATACTTGTTTAATATTACAATGTTGTTTTCCCATACAGGTGTCTGTAAAATTATGTAACACTCAAAAGTCAATTTGCATCATTCTATGGTAGGCAAGTTGTAATCTCAAAAACTGCAATGCATAACAAAAATACTGACCAGGGGAGGGTTTCATGAAGAGTTTTGTCGGTGATTTTCACTGACTAATTTGCTTTCAGCCAATTAGATGCGAGGATTTTCAGTAGCTTATAACATTTGTCGGTGATTTTCACCAACAAAGCTCTTCATGAAACACTCCCCAGGGGGAAAATCCTCGCATCTGATTGACTGAAAGCAAATTAGTCAGTGAAAATCACCGACAAAACTCTTCATAAAACGCTCGACAGGTGTCATCTCCATGGCACTCAAAAACTACAGAATTTGAACTACCAATGGATATTCCTACTATTATGCGAGTAGAAATAAGACTACACAATTTCCGGATGAAGCTGTATGGTTGAAAATTTGAACTCTTGAATTTGTAGGGAATCTTTCTTGCCCCTGTTTTCTACAAGATAATAAGACTTCAAACCAGGGTTTATGTAAATAAATAAGCGTATGTGAGCGTATAAAAGCGCATTACTGCCTGCCCACTGGACAAGGGGACATGCATGTTTTACGCTTTTGGAGGTTTGAAGGCATTGGCTAACTTTGTGAGCAGCTGATTTAAAAATTCTCCAACTAAGATGAAACATGTGTATGAGTACTTGTATTTGTACTAAAAAACCCTGAAACCAACCATAATTCAAAATGAAAAACTGTAAGTTAGACGCAAACCGCGATTTTATTAGTTTTCGTCTCGAGAGACAATAAACTAAGAGGACCGTTTACACAAATTAACAAAATACCGCTATCTGCCTTCCGCCGCGTGATACGCCAATACACACAGTACGGTCCGTTGAGCCATGCGCGCATGTGTGCTCCTTATGTCTGGTCTGTGCAACCCGAAACATTGGTTCACATTTCTAATATTTAAAAATACTTCCTGTGGATATTATGCTCTGAAACTTTCAAACTGGTATTTTCACACTATAACCCTTATGTTTATCCCATTTTCAAGTAACAAAATGAGATTTTTAAAAATCATAACAATGTTAACCACTGTCCTTAACCATACTTTGAATCTAAACCATGGTTCAAATATAAACCTCTTTTGTAACTATGGGCCTATATATTTACCTGCATGATGAGGAAGTGTGGGTTATTGACATTGAGCTGGACACTGCAGAAGAGATCTTGTACTCGGCTGTTGTTTGCATTGCTGCCATTGATCAGGTACTTGTTCCTGCCTCCTATAACAACCTGTACATTACAGATGAAAACATTCAATGTTTAGTATCTCATGTGAAATTCACTACTTCTACAAAACACAAACACACAAACAAACAAACAAAAATTGACAAAGTCTTAATAAAGAACTTCCTGCATGGCTATCCACACATCTAAAGGAAAGTATCTTAATATAAATCTACTATGTATCCCTCATAAAATTTGTAAAATAAACCAGAATTTATATACAGTACACTGTATTTTCAAACATAAGGATATGCATATCGATAAATGAAGTTCAATATCAATTTGAATTAAACAAAAAATTATTCTTCCAAAACTATCAATTTAGAAAACTCTGCTGACCCTATTGCAAACTGAGTTCTTTCATTCTCATAACCTAAATATAGGAACCACCTACAAATGCAGATCCTTAGCTTTGGCAATGGGTAAAAAGTAAAAAGCCCACTTGGAATCAAAGTATAGTCCATTGACACTTTTTTCATGAGCTCTACCTTAAACTTATTGTGACAACTGATGGTGTTTCACAAAGCTGTGTGTAAAGCTATGCATGTTTTTTTTTAAGAATAACTTCACAATGAACAGCCAAATAGAATGCCAAAGTTTTTCCTTTTCTTTCAATAAAGTGTGACTGTATTTCCTACAATCTCAATAAACTGTTGGCAAAAACTATACTTCACATTAAAAATGTTTTGTTGCTAAGATTAATGTTAATCTACGTAATGCACATATGTTAACTTTAGCTAATTCAGTTAAATATATGATTGAGAATCCCATTTGGCTTTCCACATTCAAGCGTAACTTTGCACACAACTTTGTGAAACAACCCCCTGGGCCCCCGTTGCATGAAATTTACCATCGATTGTAACTTGGGCATCAATGGTAACTTCCATGGAAACCTTGAATTTGATAGGCTGTTTAGCAATGTAACCATGGTACTTACCATTGTCTTTGATGACAGAAACCATTAATGGCATGTTTTATACAACAGGGCCCTGGTCTCGAAAATAACACTACATTTGTTTACTCCAAAACAGTTGGATGTTAATGTCTAAATTTACCTGTCGAGAAACTGTGAATTCATCAAAGCTGTCATAACCCACAGGACTCTGCTTCTTATCTCTATTGTCAAATACAATGGTTACGGTTGCCTTTGTGACACCTGCTTGCCCCCCTTTGTACACCAGTTCTTGGAGACTGCCAGCTCGAACCTGATACAATGACAGATATAAAACATGTTCACGATCGAGTAAATATTAGAAGTACTGTCGGAGTTGCAAATTTTTCACCTCTGCAGATATCATTAAGAGTTAAAATTATATTATGAGGATCAATTCCACATTGACAAACTCATGAATATTTAGACTCTAATTGCTATTTCAAAGGAGAAAATAAATTGCATATCAAATGAACTTTGGCAACAAAAATTCTGTAATTTGAAGTGGGACAGCAAACAAACAAAATTTCACAAATTGTGAAATTGCATTTTTGAAATTCCAATTCATTAAAAAAATCAAGGATTAACATTTAGCTTATGCCTTTATGGACAGGGATCCTAAACTATGCAGTTTCAAAAGCTACACACCCTGCAATACATGCAATACAACGTACAATGTATTCAGTGGCAATGCATCAAACTTCCAATATGACTGAGCGACAATTATCAGGTTTGCCAGAAACAATTTTACAGTATTTCTTGTGATATCATCATTTGTCAGATATCATGGTAAAATTCACAGCAGTCAACTAAGTCAAAATTTACAATGCTTTCTTTTTTTACGTGTCATGATGTGTGTAGCTTTAGGACCCCTTCTTTTAGCCGAACAAAATTTGACACTACATGTATATTGGTTTGAAAATATGGGTCCAGAGACTCTAGACAGCTCACCCAATGGCCAGTCCGACCCTCCTCGACAACCCATTCACACCATGGACAACTCGCTATGGTCAAGTTGTCCAGGGTGGAGTGCTTCGCTGGACAACTCACAACACTTTTTTGTCCTCATGATTTCATGACGTAAATTAAGGTTAAAATGCCATTTAAGTGGTGCATTGTTATTAGGTAAAGTAATTTCCCTTGCAATGAGGATATATTTTGATGAAGGACAGATCAGCGGAAAGGAGCGGAAACATTTTTTAAAAAAATGTTTGTGAAGCGGAAACATTTTTATATGTATGTCTCAAGAAAGACTTTATACTTTTAGTGAACCTTTCTTCTTCCTCTGCAAGATTTTTGCCTGTCTTTAGATTTTTGCTGAACATGAAAATTGATATTAGTGTTGTGATTGAGATTGATATATAGATCTATATAGGCTAATTTATAGGCCAATATGGTCTTGGATGTGAATGTGCTGGTGTATGAGGCTGAGCAATGCAAGGAGTCTCTTGTTTAAATGAGGGGATTTTATGCAAATAAAATCAAATCAAATTCTTTGTACATAATAAAATCCTGACAAAACAAACAAAACAAAGCAAAACATAATATGCAATTATGCACCAATGTCAAACAATATCAAATAAAATAGACTGTAGCATATATCACAATGTCAATGAAATCCAGTAGGCTAGTAGGCCTATCATGAGAAGAAAAGTGTGGGAAGCTCACAGCTGTCTAGCAATGGTATGCATCTCATCCTGGCCTACAGGCTACAGCTAGACCATGTGGAGTTGTCCAGGGTGGTGGACAGATTGTCAAGGGTCAGGCTGTCCGTTGTCTAAGACTCTAAGTTACGATTCATAACATCATGAACATTCGTCGAGTCAATTTCAACAATGATTCATTGAACAATGATTCGTTCACTTTCAATTCAATTTACTTTTCAGAATACCCAGTCCCAGACCCACACAGAGCTACATTGGTATGCTGAGCTGTGCAAATCTATGTGACATGCTGCCCTCTATAGTCAAAAACTGAAATCACTAAAATAATCAATAGTAATACTAACTATAATGTGAGTGTCCCAGACCTAGACAGACAAAAGTGGCCATATCGTCATGATCGTGGTTTAGGAAACCACTCGTTCATTTGACGCACTGCACGCACTAGTGTACAAAACAAAGAAAATGGAGGTGGAAATAGCCAAATACATAGGAAACCAATGCATGTGAGTGACTGAATTAATTTATAGTGAATAAAGTCATGAAAGTGCTGCTGTACAAAGTGAACGGTGGTTTCCTATTTCACGATAATGCCACAAAAGTCATGAATGAAAGTCATTAGAGGTCTAAACTTTAAAGTCAGAAAGATATTAGCGAAAGAACATGAAGAAATAAGCACAAACATGATAGGCCCCTAAACCATTTTACTTTTTAGATCTAGGCCTAGAATCTAGATTTTTAAATTAAACTTCTACTCTCATGACTCTAGACTAGACTCTAGATCTAGACCTACAGCAATTCACTGAACTAATTTTTATTCATTGAAAAATGTGACTTATTACTTGTCAGGTCTAAATATTAAATCGTAACGTAGCCAAGAATGACAATCAAGATTCTAACTTTATGTTATCAATCTCAATTCAGATACAAATCTGGTACCAGGCATAGTCCCACCTGTGTTAAATTTGAGATGCCCAGCAGAAAACATATCGAATCGAGGATGTTAGATTTTCCAGAGCCGTTGAGTCCAGTAATTGCGTTGAAGAGAGGGTCGAACCCCTTGATTTCAGTCCTTTGGGCATATGACTTAAATCCGTCGATGATTATTTCTTTGATATACATTTTGTATATCTTAAATTTAGCCCGAAAATAATGAATGACAAAAGTCTCGTTGGCACTGTGTTCAAAGCGCCCGGCTATTTGGCGGTTGATGTCTGCGCATGCGTCGCAGTCGGCTGGCTTGCTGCTAGTTGTTGTCGTTATGTTACGGTAGAATATTAAGGTGCCAGGCTGGGCGCTCATGAATAAACATTACACGATGACGTCACGAATCGCCTTAAGTTAATATAGAAAAAGGTGCCAGGCTGGACGGTGAGGTGCTAGGCTGGATGGAGTTGGTGCAATGAGAGAAAGAGATCATGCACTGGTATAAATGGAGTTAATGTGAGCCTTAAGTTAATATAGAAAAAGGTGCCAGGCTGGACGGTGAGGTGCTAGGCTGGATGGAGTTGGTGCAATGAGAGAAAGAGATCATGCACTGGTATAAATGGAGTTAATGTGAGCCTTAAGTTAATATAGAAAAAGGTGCCAGGCTGGACGGAGAGGTGCTAGGCTGGATGGAGTTGGTGCAATGAGAGAAAGAGATCATGCACTGGTATAAATGGAGTTAATGTGAGCCTTAAGTTAATATAGAAAAAGGTGCCAGGCTGGACGGAGAGGTGCTGGGCTGGATGGAGTTGGTGCAATGAGAGAAAGAGATCATGCACTGGTATAAATGGAGTTAATGTTAGCCTTAAGTTAATATAGAAAAAGGTGCCAGGCTGGACGGAGAGGTGCTAGGCTGGACGAAGGACTGAGGGAGGTACGGTCTATATACCAGTGCATGATCTCATGACCTGCAGCAAACCAGCACTGTGGTGATCTGTATCAGGGGCGTAGACAGCGGGGGGGGGGATGAGGGGTATGCATCCCCCCCACCTTGTGAGGTGGGGGGGGGGGGGGATGACATGTACAATCATCCCCCCCCCAGGTTTTAGGGAAGGATGTTTGCTTACAATTAAACTGAATTAACATGTTTAGAAATGATAGGAACAGCAATAATAATAATTATTATTATTATCATTATAACAACAACAATAACAACAACAACAACAATGATAATAATAATAATAGTAATAATAATAACAATACTACTACTACTAATAATAATAATTAGTAATGTATTATTATCATGCTTATGATAATAATGATAGTTATCATCATCATCATCATCATCATCATCATCATCATCGTTAATGTGACTGAAATGACGATTACTATCATAACTATATCGATCATTATTCTGATTTATGTACTTATGTATATTACTTTAAGGTAATTTCGGCGCCGTCACAGTTTTTCTGAAGTGGTGTAACAACAAAATGAAAAAAAAAATTATATATATAGCGTGATGCAAATATGCAGTAATGTGTGTCATATTCTATATTCGTTTGTCACGGTGCGTATATCTTCTATTTATGTCTGTGCATTCGGGTGTATGTGTGTGGGTGTGTGGGTGCATGGCCGTAGCAGCGGGGGGGGGGGCAGAAATTTTGAAAACTTACATTTTTTTACTGAAAATTTTCACAAAATTCAACAAAAGTGTGCACCAAATCCTTCAATTTCATTTTTTAAAATGCAAAAGCGCCCCTATGAAAAGCTCGGTCGCTTCGCTCCCTCGCTTTCGAGTTTCTTCGAAAATTTTTACGCATCTTGCCCCCCAGGAAAAAATTTCTGCGTACGGCCCTGTGTGGGTGTGGGAGTGCGTGTGCGTGTATCTGTATACAAAATTGATCCTCTGTTTCTCGTGAACAGCAAATCATCCCCCCCAGGTGTAAGAACCTGTCTACGCCACTGATCTGTATTATTATGGAGGGGTCTTTCACAGCTTGATGAGTAAGATGATGATAGTCAGGTCCAAAGGGTTAGAATCCCCGTAGAAGCCTGTGATTCCAAAAAAAAAAAAAAAAAAGAAAGAAAAGAAAAGAATTTTAAATAGTGCAAATGCTTTCAAACTGAGCTTGACTAAGGAGAATTGCCGCAGACTTTACAAAAAAATGTCATTTAGCATAAATGTCTGAGAATGGGAGCCCTCAGGGACTCAAGAGCTTACAAGTATTGATCATCAGATTTTTAAAACCTATAATTTATAACAGTATTTGTTTGCAATTCACACAGGAAAAATAAAGTAATTTATTTTCCGTAGCTTCCCTCCCCCCTCTCCGCCCCTCACCCGCTCTCTCCCCCGTCTGTCATCTCTCACTCTAGCTCATCTAGCATCTCTCTTTCACTCACTGTCTCTCCCTTTAAAACACTCCTTTTCTGCCCCCCTCTCCTTTCTTTCTTTCTCCCTCCCCTCTCTCCCTCTCCCCTTCTCATTCCATTTCTCTTTCCCCTCTCTAGCTCATCACATCACTAAATCATCCCAAATAGGCCTATCTTTTTTTAAATCCTAAAAATATTGAGGTTTAATGGTCATGGGTAAAAGTAACTTGCTCATTCCACACACAATAGCAGTAAGACAGACAGAAAATAATAGAAAATTATATGTAAACAGAAGCTGGTAGTTCAGTTTGACAAGGCAACAAATTATTTTATTAGGCTTACAAGTACATAATCATAGTTAACCATTCACCGCGAACAACAATGAAAGATAAAAAATATCTGCACTGCTCCACACTGGCGTATACCAAGAAAGATGCATGAAGTACACTTATGTCATACCTGTAGGAGTATGAAAATAATGGGTGATTTATATTAAGGGCATAATCCTTACCAATATGACTTTTGTTTGAAAGTTGGAGGAATCGGTCTTAATATTTACATGTATACTCAAGTATGACAAATGTATTTTCTATGCTAAACATGACAGTTGATAATTCTCACTGCACACCACACCTACTGATTACAAACAGACAACACGGTGAGCTAGCTCTGTTGCGACCATTATCTAGCCGTTTTTTCTCTGTTCTGTCTCTCTTTTCTGAGAGAAGCAAGGATAGAGGAAACAGCAATGACACGGCTACAAAATAAGGTCATAAAACGGCTACAAAACAGCGACAAAATGGTGACAGCTATGAAACAGGATGTGAGGGTGTAGCCATTTTGTAGCTTAAAATTCTCCATGTTATAGCTGTTTTGTAGCCATTTAAAAAATGGCTAATTTGTGCAATACCATTTCTCCATATGAAATAACACAGGAAAAGGCTACAAAACGGCTAATTTTAGGCACTTGGCACATTTCGGTTCACTGTGCAAGTATACTGGTATTTTTATGAAATATTTGCACACTTTAAGTACTTTGACAGACTTTTCCCAAATCATACTTAATTCAAAAGATTTTCCTCACGTCTCTTTTCAAAGGAAAAAAAAAATGAAATTTCCACTTTTCTATGCTAAATAGATTGCGTGGAAGATTAGAGTACACTTTGACAGACTTTTCCCAAATCATACTGAATTAAAAAGATTTTCGATGTGTCTCTTTTCAAAGGAAAAACAAAACATCAACAGACAAATTTTGCACTTCAAACATTTCAAATTCAAGCATAAACATGTAGAGAGTATATACTAATACAGCATACATGTACTTCAGGGACCATATATTTCATGACCCCTATTCTCTATATCTACAATTGAACAACATACAGATGGTGTCATAAAGTGTTACAAAGGATAATGTGTTTACTGAAAAGCTCACTGAGACAAGAAAACTACCAGGCTTAAAACAGGAGATCTACAACCAGAAAACTTCATTCTTCCAACTGTCTAATGAAAAATACATACACATATACAGCAAAAGGAAAGCCCTCATAATGCAAAGATATGTACTTTGAAAAGTATGATCAGAATACTCATAATACAGGTACATACTACTTATAAGCACTTGCAATATCAACAAATTAATTAAACAATCGTGATCATCATTTGAAGGAAAATTTTGGTATCAACCAAACATGAAAATGAAAACAAAGAAATAATATGGAATATGATATAAATGTATGATTCGTAAGGAACTTTTGTAATAATACGAAGTCATAATGATAAATATGATTGACTGAATATATCAAATATACTTCTAAATACTCCCTATTTTATGATAAAGATCCATGCTACGATTCCTAAAAGTTTTCCTTTGGATTATAGACGATCAGAGCATTTTCGTTTTGTGAGCTTTCTCCCAAATTAAGAATACAGTATGCCTGCATATCACATTCTTTGTTCAGCAGTAGTAAGTGTGACAGCCTTTTATCTAAAAAATAGGGCAATTACTGTCTCCTTAATTGCACATTATACCATAATTTGGAGCAATGCCAGAGCCAGAGACAGAGACGCAATTGATCTAATGAATGCAGTAATGTAGGTATTACAAGACTGTACATATAAATGTCAGCTATTACATCTGAGGCAATGGTATATTTCACATTGGCAATAAATTGTAACATTGTAGCATACAAACATACAAATGATTTCTGAGACTGGTTATTAGTATGATTTCAAATAAACAAATTAATGAGGAATTTTTTCGCCGATAAAAACTGGAGAGATTAAATAACAAGCAATTAACCCGTTTAAGCCGGTAAAGCTAAAGCCGCTTCCCGCCCTGTGGACGGTAAAAGTTCAGGCCGAGCTCAATGGAGCGTGGTTGTCAAGAGGGGCGCGGCCTACTGCGTTCATAGCCAATCAGTGCTTTGTTCGCGGGTGCCGTCGGCTTATTGAATATGCATGATACAGCCACTCGAAAAGAGAGCAAAAGGACATGAATTATTCATATTCTGGGTTGCTCATTGGCTCATCGCCGCGGAGCTAATGAATTATTTATGAGATTCTGGTGTTTCGAACCAAACTCCGCACGCTTTCTCTCTGTCTCTCTCTTGATGAAGAATGAAAAGCGGGGACGGAAATTAAAAGAAAAAAAAGGAGGAGAGTATAAGCCAACTTTATCCTCCCCTTTATTTTTCATTCTTTCTTGAAAATCATTTGTTCTTCCTTTGAATTTTTTACACTTTTTCTTCTTCGAATCATTTCTCGCGTGCTATGTCTACCAATGCCGATTTTTCGTAGTATTGTTTTTATTCCTTTTCAGATGCTATAGCAACCATGATTTTGGGTTATCATATTTTGTTATTTATAATTCTAACGATTTTATTTTCTATTCATTTTTTGTGTACTTGAATAAAAAATGAAATATTCAATCTCGCTTACTTAAATCACAAGATGGATACTCTTTATTTGGTATTCAAATTCTATTGTTATCCTTACTATTTTTTTTTCAAACATGGTTTCATTACTAGAATTATTGTCATTTATATCATGATGGATTACTCTTAGATTTAAGAATTAGTTCTGTAATTATCTTACAAAACTACACACCCCGCGCATCTCCGATTCCTTGTGCATTTTCCCAGTTGTTGTCATTCAAGTTGTTCACTTCTCTTGATGTATGATATTGATGATTATTACCTGATTTTTATTTATTTTTAATGAAAGCTTTGCCGTCGCGTCACTTTCACAGGTCATGTGATTCTTTATTTTGTACGTCTTTTCCAAAATAACTGTATTATGGATTTTTTTTAGCTTTGTAGTGAGATCTCCATCACTCTTTGTTGTATTTACTCACAGAGATCGGATTCGAAGAAAAAATAATTTAGAGAATAAGAACCGTAAATCGGTTTCTCGCTTCTTGAATTCTAAAATCTGAACGCCACAGAAAATGGTTCAATAAATAACTTGAGAAAAATCTTTGCCCTACGATCATGTTACACTCATCTGTCTGTTTAAAAAACATTCTCCTATAACAGCAAGAACAGATGAGTACCATTTTTCAAGCTGGTTTTTGCATGTAGGTCTTTCGCTTATCTAAATTATCGTGGCGGCCATAGGGATTTAAAAAAATAATTATACTGATTTTTGCCAAAGAATCCCCGACAAAAAATGATAATCAATTGTAGCCCTAGATCAAACTCCAGCATCATTATTACTATTTTTATTATAATTATTGTCATTGTTGTTGTTATCATTGTCATCAACATCATGCATTATTCGGCAATTCACCAAAACTATTACAAGAGAATATAGAAGAAAAATATAAATTTTGAAAAATATATCAATACAAAGAGGGTGTTATACTCTTACAAGTTCAGGCTACCTGGGAATTAAATGGATGCTCGTTTCGTAGACCCGCTTGCTGAGTTAAATATGGCCATCACAATGATATCTCGGGGACCACTGTCATCATAGTCATTACAAGGTGTGTATTTCAAAATGGACCATAAATAAAAATAGTATACTTCGAACTGAGACCACCGCAAACCAGTATATTTACAAAAAAAAAATCTCATATCTATCCAGCCTAAATCTGCAGGGGGTTATGTCAACAGGATGAAAAAGGTGCCTTTTTTCTACTTGTCTCTGTACCTGTTTTTTGAAATATAGCTCTACATATCGCCAGTCAGTCAGAAACAACTCTTATAACATTTGTATTTCCCGTAAGTAAGGTCCGATTTGTATCCGCACAGTTTTTATGGAATATTGGTATCCAGTAAGGGGGGCCAATGTCATTGAAAGGTGGACACCATGATGCTTGTACATGGGATTTCAAATAATACAATAAACCTGTAATCATCAATCGATCTCAAAATACCTATAACAAGTATATTTTCGTGT
The DNA here is from genome assembly GCA_029962745.1 of Echinometra lucunter. Classification (NCBI taxonomy): domain Eukaryota; kingdom Metazoa; phylum Echinodermata; class Echinoidea; order Camarodonta; family Echinometridae; genus Echinometra; species Echinometra lucunter. The sequence continues at coordinate 7,492,821 of CM057157.1, read as the reverse complement.
TTTTTTATACCTAAGCAATGCATCAAATATTTAATTTTCATTTTAGGGGTGAAATAGACAGTGGCCTTTTTTCTTGTTGTTTGCGTTTTGATATGCCCTTTTCTCTTACGCGCGTACATCGAACGACTGTGAAAAACAACTTTTTTACGTGCTTTTGGGCATGGTGTCCACCTTCCAGTGGAAGTGCCTCCCCCCCCCCCCCCCCGGTAAAATGCCTTGATTGCAAGAGATCCTATAATGATAGGGATTATCCGAACGGTTTATTGTAGAGCCTCTATTTCTTTTGTTCCCATCTCCGATGAAAAGACAGGAAATGCTTTCATGCTTTTGAATTTTTTGAACCCAAGATGCGCTCAGGTCATCACTTATATTGTATAGCGACTTGCAGAATGGTGAATAAAGTTTGTGAAAACACGCTTTTTATAACCTTACTCCCGGATTTTATTCAGAATTAGGCGGATGATACATACATGCATGATACTGATAATGAAAAATAAGGAAATATAATGAAATCCATATGTTGATGAAAATATAATTTCATAACAAGTATTTATGTTACTTTCTTGAATGTTTTTGACATGTTACAGATATTTTTCAAATTCAAAAAGTCATTGTCAAAAGGTATGTCTTGTATTATCTCTGTTATACGTCTATTTTACAAGAACTTTGTACTTATTACGAATGCAGAAGAAAATAAATAAACAAACAAATTTTCATTCAATGTCTACTGAGAAGAAATATTGCCCCCCCCCCCCCCGGGAAGGGTCATCAGCTCTAAACGTTGTGTCTATCTTTTTGACGAAAAATTATTTGGGGGCACATACACATTTTCATTATCGGGTCAGTTCGAAAAAAATCATTTGGGGCCCAGCACCCGACCTGCCATCTGGTTCCGCTGGTATACAGCTTGTATTATAATTGTTGGGAGGATCATTTCTTTGAGTTCTACTTCAGATTTTTATTCTAAATGAAACCTCATTTTATGTTTACATATTTTCAACTACGAGTAATATGGCAACTAAAATTAATCTCAAAACAATGGTGATCATTTAAAATTTTCTTTTCTTATATATAATTATACCAAGTTGGCATCTTGTGGGACCTAGGCCTATAGTCTGCTTGAAAAGCTTGAATCAGCCATTGCATACCCGGTAAAAGCTACACTTCTTTATAGTTAGATTACATGCCCTTGCTTCATGGCTTTCCATATAGCCAAGGCCTATTTACGTGCACACTATTCGTAACAGTTTGCTTTGAAAGGGTGGATCGGAGAGTGTATTCAAGATTATTGATTTAGGGGGCAGACAATCCCTCGTAAGCTTCGCCAACCGCTAAAACTTCACATCCTGCTCATTGTAAAAAAGTTGAGAAGGTGCGTGAGTTGAGCGCTGTCTGGATTGTTACCTCGAATGTTTGCATAAGCGAGAACAAAAGTCGGATTACTCCGTCTGTAGAGGCTTTTATTTATAGATTTTGCCATTCATTTGTAGCGAAATAGTGTATCCATGACCCTGCAAGAACTTGGAAACAACACACTGATTTGAAACACAATGAGTTAAGAAAAAAGGGAATGATTTATATGATTGATATATATACATATTCATCACCAGGGGCATGTATGTTGGAGGGGGTGGACGAGGGAAGAACCAGTAAAATGATAAGGGAATTATACATTATACAGTTATATTACCAAGATCTCTCTTTTTTTTTTTTGGTCCTCTGACTACACTCTCTTTATCCCTAGCCCCTCCATTTCCTTTCAGCTAAATTACACTCCGTTGATCTGAAGTTTAATTCATAAAGAGAATTTCGAACTTCACACCATAACGTCATTCTGTTATTATCATTATCATCATTCTTATTTTTTATTAATTCGTTTTTTCTCCACACTCAAACTATGCAGCCCCCCCCCCAAGAGCCTCGATGATAAATTTTGCTTGCCCCGCTCCAGGAAACTTGTCAGGTGCTCCCAGGGAATCATTTTCATTTATTGTGTGTGTGTGTGTGTGTGTGTGTGTGTGTGTGTTTGTCAAGAATGTCAATTTGTTCCATTGTAATTGTATGTTTATCTTTGATTTGCTGAATAAAATGATGATAATGTCAATGATATTGATAATAATAATTATGATGTTGCTGTTGCTGCTGCTGAATATTATTATAATTGCTATTGTTATTATAGTTATTATTATCATTATTATAATCATTATCGTCATCATCATCATTATCATCATCGTTATTGCTGTTGTTGTCGAAGAGTTCGGAATATTTTGATCCTTTTTCTTATCCCTCCCTTTCTAAAAACTTCTCTTTCTTATTTCAACAATTTTTCTTGTTTCTCTCCAATCATTTTCCGATTTGCAAGGGATGTCACCCCCAAAGACCATTCATGCACGTTGTCATGTTTGTATGTAGGCCTAATGGTACATTTTCTTGCTCATAGTTCTGTCAGCTTCGCTCCAAACCATAAACACTAATACTCGGTGGAAAGAAACGAAAATGGAAAGCACTTATTTGAAAATCAACTCGAAAGTCAGAGAAGAGTTTGCGTTGGTGCTCCATGCAGTGACGGAGCTTCGAGTGGCGGCGTCAGGCTGTTTTTTTAGGGGCAAGATGAGATCATGCATTATTTTTTTTTCCCATTAAATCACAAGCATAAATTAGGGAAATACGACCAAGACTTTAAAAAAAAAAAACTTTTTACACTCTTCCTTCTCATTTTCCCCTTTTCTTCCTCTTTTCTTCCACTTTTCTTCATTTCCTCCCTCTTATTTCCTTTTCTTCAATGCCTGGGGGGGGGGGGGGGGGACCCAAAGGGGTTGTCGCCCGCCTCCCTGTAGCGTTGCCACTGCTATAAAGTGGCAATTGATCCAAGTTGCATAAAACATGCTAATTAAATTTTAAAATGTGTGCAAAACCCATAAACGTACGAGTCGACGGGGGGAGGGGGGGGGGAGCTCTGTTTGTTTTGGTTTGTTATTGCGATTTTTTTACAAGTCATTGTTTTTGTTTTGCCTTTTTTTTGGGGGGGGGGGCACGGCACATGATAATCAGCAGAAGCCCTCCACGCCTCCTAAATAAAATTTAGCCCGTTTGTCCATGTGCACAAGCCTACTCCGACTGGTCACTTCTTGGTATGAGAGCATGGATCACTCTTCGAGTCGAGTTCTACATTGGAAATAATTAGTTCTTGAAACGCTTTTCTACCTCCAAATCGTTGTCATTTGAATACAAATCAAAACTTTACAGTCGAGGAAAGGGATATTTCATATCTCTCTCTCTTCACTTTTCTTTGTGTTTTTTTTTTCTCTTCTTTTTTTTCTTTCCCCATTTTTTTCTCCTTATTTTTCTCTTTTATCTTCTCTTTACTTTTTCTTTTTCTTCCTTTTTTTCCGCCGTAGCTCCTTTCCGCGACAGTGGCATAGTGCATCGGGCACCGGTGGCGCACGCGCCATGATATGACGTCAAGACCAAAAGTTCAAAGTTCAAATTCTACTTCCTCAAATTTGCTCTGTCGTCAGCAAAGTCAAATTATAGATAATGATAACCTAGAAAACAATCCCCCAAACCTCGATGAAAATATTCTGAATCTAAAATTCAATATAAATTATGTAAACTAAAATGTATGGTGGCAATGGAGAGTCAGCGTTCGCATATCAGTGAGGTACAGAAATGAAGCCACAATAAAGCCCGGCACGCGAGGTGGTCAATCGATCTAATTTGCATAGAATATGCAAATACGAAAGAGCGAGCGTGAGATCGAGGGTAGCGTAATTCATATGGAAATTAGAAAGAGCGTGCCTATTCTGATTGGTCGGTTCTCGGCGGAGATCATGAACGTTGCTATGCGCACTCTTCGACTCGAGTTTGATTGGAAATGTGTTTTATAAACTGTGTTTTCTACCGCAAATCGTTATCTTTTCACATTAAAACAGAGCAAACCACTTCGTAAAATCTTTGATCAATCGAATCATTAAGGATCTATGTTCACCCATGAAGTAATGATTTAGATAGAAGGTATGAAAGTGGGCTCGTCTCTCCGATTTTCTCAGCCCGCATATATGCGGGCTCAGTCCACGAGTGGAGAAAACTCAGCCCGCATATATGCGGGCTCAGTCCGGAACGGGTTAACAGTTCAAACTATCCTGTTTATATACAATTTACATTTAGAATACTTAAACATAAATCTCTATGTTACAATTATTAAATCATTTTGCTCAATAGGGAAAAAATTCTACAGCAAACAGTGTACATAAATGTAATTATGAACAATTAAAACATTCATGGTACATTTCTGTATTTCACGGATTTAAGCAAAAGGTACAAGCAATGACAAATTTCAACTTCTATGATCATGTTACAAATTTAAAAGTTTAAGATATAATACATAACTGTATCCCTTAAAACAAAATATAGAATTTCTTATGTGAAAGTTAAATAATTGACTATCATTTCACCATCTTTCATTCTGTCCAGCAGACTCCTTTTATCATTCAATAATCTATCAAAAATATCATTCTTGTCTATCTGCAACTATACAAACTACAGTATTTTCAATTACCTGATCTACCACGGTTTTAGCATGAAAAACCACTTACATTCAGCTTGATACAAAACAAGCCAATTACTTATAAAACATTGCACAAAGGTCAAAGTGGTGACAACCCTCATAATGCAATATCCTGAAGAAAAATAAATATAATCAAATATCATTTTATAAGAAAATTTGAATAACATGAGAGAAAAAAAAAGGCAAAACGATAATTTTAAAAAAGCTAAAATGGAAAAAATTGTTTCACACGCTTGACTTTACATAGCCAGACAAAAGTATACATAGATTTACATGTGCTTCATTTCAACTGAAGTATACCATTTTAATCAGTCTGACTTGAATGATCTTATGGCAATTACCAAGACATGGTTTAATATGGGGAACACACTGCACACTTGACAGGTCTGCTTACCCTATTACCATGTATCAGACAATTCTGAAGCATTCAGATAATACTCGGGAATAATTGCAAATTTGAAATTTGCACGGGCCACAGCTGCTGGAGATTTAAACCTCAGTACAGTCCTTGAAAAAATATTACCAGTATTCAATAAAGGAGAAAATAAAATAAAACATCTAAAAATGTATTTATGCTCAATGTCCTAACATACAGTTATATTTTTTAAATCAAGGTAAATTTAGCTTAACAATACCTACATGTGACATGTCTTGAAATATTAATAAAGATTTACAAATATCACCTAAATAGTACTGCTACATACTGTACATATATCACATGATTAATACTCAGTGACACTAATGCAATGACTCCCAGAATACACATAGGCTACTACAACATCTAAAATCACTTCCACACCTTTCTGAGTAGACTTTACACAATTTGTGCACAATAAATTGATATCCTAGCTCAGGGTAATGTTTCAGAATAATTTTTAATCAACAGCAAGTCACAATAAATGATGCAAGCTTTTAGCATCACTTTTTTGGCTTTGAGCATATACATTATCATAGACAGCAGTGTGGCAGTTGCTAGATTCAACAAGATTTATGGAAACAAAGCCTGCAAATCAATTGTTTCCATAATAAGCACATTTCACATAGGAACAAACAACCATACGCAGAGTATTACTAGTAATTTCACAGGAACCATGCTCCACACAGATTGCAATGACAGATTACACTATCAGAAAGAATAGTCAATGCTTTTGAAGGCAGATCTACATATTGCCATGAATAATAAGGTTGAAATTACAAGTTATATTGAATGATTAATGACAATCAATATGGATTATTCCCTTCAGTTGGAAGAATAACAAAACAAAAAAAAAACAAAACAAAACAATTCATATCAACAAATTCAAACCTCTTATTTCAAGTTTCTGAGATGACATTCACAAAATGCATTTATGATTTCAGATAGATTATATATACAGAATAAGAACACTCACAAAGACAAATAACCTTGCAGTAGAGTGAACACAATATAAATTTTACAGTCATGACAAAGAGGTAAGGCATATAGATTGCCCTTTGGAAAATGTACTCGTAAATACAAGAGCATACTGTATAACAATATGCTCAAGAAAGAAAAGGACAAGAAAATTTACATTTTAGATAAAACATGTAGCCAAGAATCATGAGAGTCTGTATATTTTCTTTTTAAAACTGTAAAAGATGTGGGAGAGCACTAGCTGTCCATTTTCATGTACAATGTTTTGGTATTACAATGCAAAGCATATAGAGCAGCAAAGTGCAGATAAATACAGCAACATGCACTGAATCATCACCATGGCAGAAAGACTTTACCTTACATTACAATGTATGGACCAGTCAGTCACAAACACATGAGCGTGGTTGTTTGTTATCTAATATTTGCTTTGCTGTGTGAACCTTTGTAATACTTTCAATTTGCTTGCTTGATCCTCTCAAACAAACTATGATAACAGTGACATTGGTTTACATAATTTTGCAGACCTTATTTAGCCCTTCCACATGTTTGAGCTGGCCCCATAACAGAAAAGTTGGATCTTGCCATTTACTAGCTGAAATAAAAGGAATTGGACAAAAGATTTGGAGGCCTTATCAGAACTTGGTCCTACATTAACTGAATCAGGCCTTCCCAGTACATTACCTGAGTTAGCTTTTCTGAGACGTTCACATAGTAGATTTGGTCAAAAGAAAGTGAACACCTGAGGGTAAATAGAATGCAGCCCATCTGGGACAATTTCTGGAATGATCAAATTTAGAAGGAATTAATCTATAGTCTACAAAATAATTGAATATCAAATTAAATACTATATCATGATTCATCACAGTTTATTTTCCTTTCCCATATTTTGCTCTTCTTTTGTCATACTTTTCTTAAATTCATCATCATACTCCATTGTACAATAAAATACTGATTGAGTCCCTGACAAAGAAAAAAAAAATGGCATTCTAACATGAATGGAAACTGCCAGTCATACACGTGAAAGCTCTTGTGATTGTTAGATAGAGCTATTCCTCTGCTTGGTCCAACTATCAATTCATGAACCAAAACCTGATACACAGATCTTTGGTTACTAGATTAGGAATATCCTTACTGACCAAGGATGTGAAACACCATACATATTGACCTTAAGCATGCAGCAGGTTTGGGCTCTAAAGCAAGCAGCATAAAAGACACTGGCCAACAAACAATTTTTAGGACATCTGTCAAAACACATACTCCCTTTATACAAATATTCCGTGCCAAATGAATACATTTCAACCATAAATATCATTTTGATGTGGAAGCAAAGAAAGTAATAAAATGATAACGGTATACTGGTTATAAAAGACAAGGTCACAATCTAATCTAACATCTCCTCATTGCATCTACATTTACTTTTGCACAAGTTGCTCCTTGAGCATTTGATTTCATGTGTATTTGTCACATTACAAATTTCATATGTCATAATTATTATCATTTTCTTTGATTCATGTACATCGCTTGTCATAACTGGTATAATGATAAAAACAAAAAAGTAATAAATGCATCGATGCATAATACCTTATAATCAAGTATTCATGAAAGGATTATTGCAAAGAAGACAAAGGATAGTAGCCTTTGTTATTTGAAAAAAAAAATAATAATTGCGAGAGAAGTGAGAATACAACAGTAGCAAAATAATATGACCACCTATGAGTACAAGAAGCAATGAGCACAAACCAAGTCATATTGTCATCATGTCTGTGATGCAGATAAATAAAAAATCCCAATCCTTCTGAAGAGGCCAACTCTTGGCCATGAAAGTCTTTTTGAATTCATTCTAGTACAGTGTCACACACACATATAGTGCTCAGAAGTTCAAGGCATGAATGCTTTATAAATGATGGCATTTCAACACTGAGATGACAGATCAATTTCCTCCATCTGAAGACCGCCCTCTCGGGTCACACCTGAGTCAGTTGAAGCAAACGTGATTACAGGTTCTGTCGGTGGGCCGCTGCTGCTATCATACATTGGATTACTGTAGCCTGCGTATTGCGTCATGATCTTGTTAGTGTTCTGTGGATGCGCTGACGCTACCGGTGATGAGGCAGCCATCGGTTGAGGGGGTGGGGTCGAGAAGAGAGAATTGACGGTGACTTTGTCTAGCTGACCACTGCGTTGTCTTTGATGTCTCATGTTGGTGTTCTTAGGCTGGAGGGGGACATCGTTGCTGTTAATACTGGTCAACTCGTGAGGTGTAGGAATGTATCGGGCTGTAGCTCCATCTGTAGGGGCAAAACACATTCACAATTTAAACTTTCTGTAAGTCATTGATTCAAGAATGCATGCCAGACAATACAGGATGTTAAGATATTTCCCCCCATGATCAGCATGAATGACCAACATTACAGAGATTTTTTGAGCTACATGTATATACACGTATATACTGATGTATGCTAAGAATCTTGTTTACTAATTTTCTTTCCTTGAAGCTCAAAATCTCCCCTATTCCAAGAAGATCAAAGTAAATATAAAATAAAATAAAAATGTTCAAAGGGAAATAAACCTTATCATCAATCATGTAAACAGGACACAATGTGAGTACTTTTAATGCACTGGAAATGTGAATACTTTTAATGCACTGGAAATGCGATAAAATCTTATTTTATGTATCAATATTCATTCAACCTTCCTAAAATAAAATTGGTTGTAGTAGCTCATGGAAGTGTAGATATATGTTATAAATCATGCTCACATTGCCAGCTCCCCGTATAAGCTCATTATCACTAAATGTAAACAGCAGATTGTGTATATCATTTCTCACCTGTTGAAAGTGCTACTCTATTGTTAGCTTGGATGTTATTAGCTTGAGGTGGGTAAAGAGTTAACTCCACAACAGTCTCATCTCCTGTCCTCTGTTGGCTGGCAAAGTTGATGAATACCTGAAGAGATTACATATAAGCTCAAAGATAAAAGTAATACATGCTTTTCCGAAAATTTTAGTGAAAAACATCACTAAAATAATTCATTCACCATAACCTTTTACCTTCGAATTGCATATATCTTTGAAATCAAACATATGAAAAACAAGCCAATAGCAAGAATGTGTCTCGCCCACCCGTGACTAAATAACACGAAAGTTTCCCCAAGTATATCCCTAACCAAGTTTGATGTCACAAGAAAGTCTTGCAGGTAAACTTTAATGTCTGACCTAAAATGACCTTTAACCTTACCATGTGACCTGACGGCACAATAGCATGAATGTACCCCTAGTGCATCTATCACCCAAAGTTGGTTGCTATTGCAGCAACATGTGTCAAGTTATGTGTCATAAGAGAGTCTTGCAGGTAAACTTTAACGTTGAAATACAAGTTCAGAAGCGTCACCTATGATTATCAGTTGAGCAATCAGATTCAACACTGGACAAGAAATGACAGAGGAAAAGCAAATTCAAGAATTTGAAAACATCTGTAACATATGACCTCCAATGACCTTTCACCTTATCATGTGAAGTCCAACAGAATGATAACATGCACTTCCCCTTAGTGATCTGCAACCCAAGTTTGACTGAAAAGTGTGACACGGTTGCAAAGTTTTGTGTCATAAGAGAGTCTTGCACGTAAACTTTAAACCGTTCAACGTTTGACCTGTAATGACCTTTGACCTGACCATGTGACCTCTGACTGGACCATAACATGCAGGTCCCCTTAGTGCATCTACAACCCAAGTTTGATAGATAAGTGTCACACGGTTGCAGAGTTTTGTGTCATAAGAGAGTCTTGCACGTAAACTTCAACGTTTGACCTGAAATGACCTTTGACCTTACCATGTGACCTATGACTGGACCATAACATGCAGGTCCCCTTAGTGCATCGACAACCCAAGTTTGATAGATAAGTGTCACACGGTTGCAGAGTTTTGAGTCATAAGAGAGTCTTGCACGTAAACTTCAACGTTTGACCTGAAATGACCTTTGACCTTACCATGTGACCTCTGACTGGACCATAACATGCAGGTCCCCTCAGTGCATCTACAACCCAAGTTTGGTTGAAAAGTGAGTCACGGTTGCAAAGTTATGTGTGATAAGAGAGTCTTGCACGTCAACTTTAACATTTGACCTGAAATGACCTTTGACCTTACCATGTGACCTCTGACTGGACAATAAGATGCAGGTCCCCTTAGTGCATCTACAACCCAAGTTTGATTGAACAGTGTCACACAGTTGCAGAGTTTTGTGTCATAAGAGAGTCTTGCACGTAAATTTTAACGTTTGACCTAAAATGACCTTTGACCTTACCATGTGACCTCTGACTAGAGCATAACATGCAGGTCCGCTTAGGGCATCTACAACCCAAGTTTGGTTGAAAAGTGAGTCACGGTTGCAGAGTTTTGTGTCATAAGAGAGTCTTGCACGTAAACTTTAACGTTTGACCTGAAATGACCTTTGACCTTACCATGTGACCTCTGACTGGACCATAACATGCAGGTCCCCTTAGTGCATCTACAACCCAAGTTTGGTTGAAAAGTGAGTCACGGTTGCCAAGTTATCTTTCATAACGTTTGTGACGGACGGACGGACGACGGACGGACGACGGACGGACGACGGACGTACGACGGACGGACGACGGACGGACGACGGACGGACGACGGACGGACGACATTTGGATCCCTTAGTCTCGCCTTCACCTCCGGTGGGCGAGACAAAAATGAATGGTACATGTACTTTCTCAAATTCATAAAATTCATGAAATGTTTTGACCACAATAGAAGGAAAATTCATGGTAAGAATGATTAGCTCAAAGGATTTATTTTTCATTATTGTGCCACAAATGGCTAAAACAAAGGGCTAATGTCAGAGTTGTCTACATCCTGACTAGTTCCAAACCCTGCATTACTGAATTAGCACTAACAAGGGTCTGCATCAGAAGACTAACCTGATCTAATGTGGTCTGGCTGACAGAGTAATCCTCAATGTTGAACCTTGACCTCTTATCCTCTAGATACTGGAAGACTTTGGAGAGGATGGTGTCGGACGATGAAAGCTGGAACTCTACCATGTTGAAATGCTGCTCTCGTAGAGTGGAGCTAGGGAACTCCACTGCCATGAAGTCTATGAGGGCAGCAGTCTGTGGGACTTCTCCTCCTAGGCGGATGGTTAGGGTGTAACCATCACCAAATCTTAGGGAAAGAGGAGAAAACGTAATGCATTGAGTTAATTTGATATTGATAAAGGATGGAATTCAATTTAATCTTTCATTCTGAGAAAACCACTATGCACATGGATCTTACTCCGAATTTCCATGCCTACATGAAATTCCTTGAATGCTGTGAGCACTGAAATTGGTAGCCTAGCTGAGCCGCTGTATTATTGCAGACATGTCAAGTCTCAGGCATTAGGTGTGAGACTCCCACATTGGGGGCTCTTGCTCATCGCCAAAAATCTCTTTCTCACGCCTACATCACAGCCTATCCCCATATATATTATGCCTGGCGATCTCGTGGTTTCCTGCCTAAAATCTTACGCATTGCTGGTCTTTGACCTTGGCGTCTGTTATGGAAGTGCCTTGAGCACCTTGTTTGGTGGATATGTGCACTGTATAAATATCCAATATTATTATTATCATTACAGGTACATGTATTCAGCCACAGCGTCCAACGACCCCAATTAACTGCCCCAAAGCTTTTGTTCCGTCCAGCCTAATTTGCATAAAATAAACAATTTGTTTACACAAAACTGCTATGGAAGAGTCTTGGCTAAACTGTAAAATCTCACCTTACAAATCACCAAATGAAATCAATCAGACTTCAAATTAAAGAATGAGAGTTGTTCTTTCGCGCCATTATAACTATTTGTAGCAGAGTCATGTTTTAAAATATGAAAAATTAGTGAAATGAGATGCCCTCCCTTTTTTTTTAGTCAGCAAAAGTTACATTACTTTTCATATTTTCCGTTGTTGCCCAAGATCGAAGCTTGCATATATGAACAATCAAAGTATATCAAAACTCCCCTCTGAATATCTTTTCAAAATTTATTGTCAAACGGTTATGTCCGGAAAAAATCCAAGGCAATGTCATTCATGAACCCTTCAAGATTCATCTCCTGTAGTCCCATGTACTACGGTTCATGCATGCGCATGTCATCATTCACACTGTACTGCACAGTGTGACTGTGCAAAACTAACTGAACTATCTGTGGTGCAAATCATACGAGACCTGTACACTTCTAGGAAGTTCTAGCTGAAATTAATAGCTCCGAAAACACAGAACGAAGTATGTCACAGTTAGAAAATAATGAACAGTTTTACAGAAAGGAAATTTGGAAGAAAATTATGTGCATACATTATTTTGGCCTTGCATAAACAGCGAAAAACTTGCTGCTTGCTGGGCTGCTAGTATAGTCCATCGACGGCCGCTTACAGTACATACAGCGGTGCATAACGTAATGCGCTCGACATGTAGCTCATGCATGGAAAAAGTCGAGTCGAAAAAAATTCAAGAGGTTGTATTTTCAAGGATTCATTGATCCTCTCTCAGGGAGGCGTTTGGTAGCCGTTACGAATTCAAAAGCTTTTATGTGTTTCCGGGGATTTAATTGAGTCCTACGCTGTGGCTGTATTTGCAGGATGAGTAACTGTAGTTTATAATACATTTGTAAAACTTACTGTTAACCTCATGCAATTTTTAAGTCTGCTGACCTTACATTTGAAAGATAATACTATTATATATCTTATAAGACTTTGCACTTCTTTTATTTTTACATATATTTAACCACTTTAAGGCAAGAATGTGATGTGCCTACTAAGTATCTGAAGGGTGTTATCTCTGTAACATAGGATTCATGTTAATGCCTTTTTGGCCTAAGAAGACAACATAAAAACTTTAAACAAACTGTTCTTGTATAAAACACATCAGCACTAGTAAGTTATAGGTTAAATGGAAGACGAGTACAATATTGAGATATATGAGATACTTACTTGTTTTTCAGATGCTGTGTGCTGCCTAGACATTTGAATTTACCATTCACCATGATGGCTAGTCTTGTACACAGAGCTTCACACTCCTCCATGCTGTAAACAAACAAACAAACAAATAAAAAATTTCCTTTCATCATGCTTTTGAAAAAAAAGAGGAAATAATGACTTGCACAGGTTTGTATTTGTAAGCATTCTAAGAATGTGGGTAAAAGTAGATACACATGTATATGTATATTTTCATTTACATCTCACAAAATTATTTCAATCAATAAATGGACATTTCATATAAAATGTAAAAAGAAATATCTTAAATACATGTTTTCTTTGGTAAATGTTACAATCCTTGAAAACACATGCCCCTTTTGCATTTTAATCATCTCCTTTTGAGTCAAAGTAGAAAATTATTTGAAATTTGTTAGTGAGAAGGAATCCAAAGATAATATCCCATGTATGCTCTTGAACACAGCAAGTGTCAGTTGAAATGTACATCAAGCTGGGGAGCATTTCATGAAATGTCTTGTTTTTTACTGACAAATTTGCTCTCAGCCTATCAGATGCAAGGATTTCAGTAGCTTATATCAGTTGTCAGTAAAAAATCATTGACAAGACACTTCATGAAACACTCCCCTGAAGTAAGAAAGGCTGAGGTACATGTACGATACCTGTGTGAAGTCAGTACAACTGATCTACCCTCCTTCACTATACTAGTGATACAATTCCAGAGGAACCTTCTGGACTTGGGATCCATCCCTGTAGTTGGCTCATCCTAAAACAAAAGAGGAAAGTGAGTTGATAAACATCAACATAAACAGCATCAAGAATGGAAGCATGTGGAATGTGTACATGCAGGGATGGCAATCATGTAGTATTGAAAGCATTGAAGTACTTTGAGGGATGAAAATAAAGTATTTTAGATGGAAAAAACAGTTGTATTTTCACCTTCTCTGCAGTAGACATGTGTAGTAATACAATTTTTGGAAAAAAAGTATTTTCCATGAAACCTGCTGTATTTTTGATAAAAAGCAGTATAAATACTGCAAAAAAGGAATAGTTGGCATCTCTGTACATGTGATGAAAGAAAGGGCCAAAGTAAAATGCAAATGGATGGCAAAATATTTATCTGTGATTGAGATCCTTTTTCTCCACATCTAATGCACTTTACTTTGGAAAACAAGGTTTCACTGTAAATGCATACTGAATGTGCTGAAAAGACTGCAGGGTACTGTGGGATAGTGGTTAGTAATTTCCACTCTCAGTGAGAAAGGTTTGAGGTTCAAATCTTATACTAAGGCTGTTGTGAGGGATTAATTCAATTAACATAACAACTGAGAACATGTTCCTTCAACCAAACTAGTGACATGCAATTATCCTGAGCCAATTTGTGTACATCCCTCTATTAAGCTGATAAGGATGAATTGTGGTTTATTGGCCCATGTACATCAACAGAAAATTTCTGTATGGCTAAAGACAACATATCATTTATGCACATTCATGTAGCAGTGTGGTGGAGTCTACTACATCAATTTTGATGGAGGGTGACAAAGTTCAACAATAGCCATGAAAATAGTGAAATGTTATGCCCATTATCAGGTGATATACAAATGTTTCAATTACACATTTTACTTACCAGGAAAATAGTGAAATACACCTTTTATCAACTGATACACAAATGTTTTAAAAACAAATTTTACTTACCAGGAAAATAACAGGTGGATTTCCTATCAGAGCAATAGCTGTAGAGAGCTTTCTCTTATTACCGCCACTGTATGTCCCAGCAGATCGATCTCTGTACTCAGTCAGACCAAGCTTGCGTATACCCCAATCTGCTACCTATATGTTTAACATTCACAGATGTACAATATAATATGATACTTTAGGGGAATGAGCTTTATGCATTGATATCACTACTTCTATGCACACCAAAATATGTAGAACAAAGAAGAGGTCTCATTATCAAAAGCCTTTTCTTGAAAGTGATGAACGGTAAAGGTACAATTTTATACAGTTGCAAAGTGTGTGATGGAGTTTCTAAGTCCAATAACCTCATCATTCACAGGGAAAACACAACTTTTGAGTAAACTTGTCAAAGTGGGAAAGTAAATAGTAAATAAGAGATGAATGTTGCTGTCAGTGATCGTGTCATTGAAGGGCTACATGTAGACTTCCTCCATAGAGATCGAACCTACCTTCCGGACCTCTTCCTCGACGACCCCTCTCACTCTAGCGTAGAATTCCAGATGCTCCTGACCAGTCAGGAGATCATCCAAGGCATCGAACTGTGGACAGTAACCCATGGACCTGTTCACATCCTGCATAGCCTCCAGGATACTGAAGGTATTGATGTGAGCGGTCCCACTCGTCACACTGGTATCCCCTGTTAACATCTTGAAGGTTGTTGTCTTGCCTGCTCCGTTAACACCCAATAAGCCAAAACACTGCGGGATCAAATGCATACAGACAGATTCTCAGTATCATAATAACTTGAATAAAGCAGATAAAAGGACATCTTTTATATGTTTTATGTGTAATGATATAAGAAGCACATACATATTCATATCATTTTATACCATCATTCAGTCAAGCTTCAATCAGTATTTTCAGAGATTTTTTTGTGATAGTAAAGAAGTGACCATTTTGGGAGTTCACGAAAAAAACTGTAACAAAGCAAGACTATCACTTAAAATCTAACATTTTGAAACCTTTTCGAAAGAGAAAACTTACCTCTCCTTTTGGAATGCCCACACACATTTTATCAACTGCTGTCATGGGTCCTCGGCTAGTACTGTAAACCTACAGAGAGCGAGAGAGAGCGAGTAAGGAAGACAGAGTTACAGGGAGAGAGATAAGTAGAGAGACAGAGATGTGACATGTTAGGTAAATCCATACTAGGTAAAACCATCTTGATCACGGACATACAAACACACCCATTATGTGAATATTAATTTAATATCAACAAATTAATTGATAAGAGTAAGCATGATGATAATCATATCAACTAACTGATTGCCTATATACAGACACTATAATATCTAATTATACATGCAGCTTTTTAAAATGATTGTATCTGAGTAAGTCATTCATGTTTCTTTCATGTATAAACTATTAATGTAGGAGATATAAATCTTACTTTGGTGAGGTTCTCAATGCGAATGACATCATTCCTTGCTCTTCCTGTCAGAACCCTCTGTTTCTCTCGTAAAACATCGTCATCCTCTTGCTCAGACAAAGTGGGTGGAGGATTCACTTGCCTGACATGGCAGCAAGAACATTAATAATAAAGGATAAATTATTACCACTAGAAATATATTAAGCTACGTGTACACACTTGAACACAATTAACATTATCCCCCTCTCCTACAAGATTTGTTTATAAAAGCTCAATCTATTCAAATTACATCACTTGATTTAAACTTCATGTCAGAAGGGGCACTAAAGTCCAGAGAAACAAATAAGCATCATGGTGCACCACGGTTAGAAAGTGTATAAAGGAAAATGGAATTTGGTGCAAATGATCTTCATCAGCGTATCCCAAACTGAAATCATGAATGGTTTATTCACACTCACCTAGGTTTGATGAAGAACCTATACTCCAGGAGGAGAGTGAAAACAAAGAAAACAAATCCCTCTAGAAAGAGGGCAAACAGGTGCTTGCCAAGTTGAGCCCACTGCAATGGATCTGGTGCTACGTAATCTAGAAACCAGAATAAAACGGACAAAAAATGGTGACAGGGTACATGTATATATTTGACTAAAAGAGTAGCTTTAACCTGTACAACTAGTATGTAACCTTCCACATCCATGACGATTCTCAAAAAAACAACAACGACAATAAACAAAATTTCATGTAACTCTGGAATTTATCTCTAATGGCGTGAAATTGTCAGAATGTACAAATGCACATGTACATATGCACTCTCTTTTTACAAAAATTTCATTATTTTTCATTACTTTTTGGTTGTTGTCAGGTTAAGAACTTCATCAGTACCATTTTGGCATAACATAATTTTGACAACTGTACTATCACTTTTTGTTAACCTATGTTCCTGTTTTTGACTGATTTTTGTATGATTCCATAAATGGCATTTCTGCACTAATCTTAAAACATGTCCATAAAATGCTACTTACCTGTATATTCACTGAGTACATCAGCCATGAGCTGATTGGATGCCATATCCATCAGGCCACGCCCCAGACAGTAAGGAGGGAACAGGAGGAATACCTTCTTCAAAACCTCATTCACATTTTGCAGATACTGAAAAGAACACAGAAATACTTGCAAGGTTATTCTTGATGGCACAGGCAACATGGTGGCAATATTTTTTGGTAAAGAAATCACAATAAAAGTGCAACTGTGGTGGAAAATGAGAAATAAACAAAGATAAACTAAAAGGCAAACAAACAAACAAACAAACATAAACACAAAAACAAATAAGAAGACAAGTTAGAAAAGTTTGCATTATCTCTATCAAGGAATTCTGAATGTATTTTGCTACCAATATAATTTGAAATATTTAAGTTTAATCTCTGAATTACAAACAAATAAACAAATAAACATACAAATAAATAAAAATACAAATGGAAAAAAGAGACAAACCAGAAGCACTCACTTGATCATCTTGTCCAAGGTAGTCTAGAATGTATGTTGATAGTACTGTAGTGATGCCAACTAACATATTACCACATGCCATGGATAGATAGGCAGTACTGGGTACCTTGAAAATGAATGCTGCTGGATATGTCATTGGGGTTATGGCCCACCTGGGATATCAAACAGAGAGAAAAGAATGAAAAAAAAAAATGGGAGTGAAATCTTGACTTGAAGAACGTCTTCAACCCCTGCCTCTATACAAAACTATCACAGAGATATAAAAAAGTAACCTTAGTTGTGTCATAAAGAAAACTAAACTTTCAATGTTGGGAGCGCTGTTACATCACAGCAGAGTAGAATATATTGATAAAGTAATTGCACTATATAAGTATATTAAATATCTAATTATTACAATTATTATCTTCTTGTTGACAATGCATTGGCACATTGAGACAAATTACTGGTCCATACAACTTGCAACTTACGGAAATTCGCAATGAAATTTTATATCTACCCAATTTCATTTACAAATTTTTTAATGGAATATTTCACCAGATCTATTTCATCACCACCACTAACATCATCATCATTTAAGAAAGTCAGCAATTTTTCTCTTATGAGGGTTACTGACTTTCCCCACTATTTCTTTTACATGTAGATACAGAAGATCTATATATTATTATTTTTTTTTAAAGAAAACCTGGGAGTTAGTGTCCTTATCAATTTCAAGGTAATTTCATCTCTCTTGCACAAACTGAAGTGATTCTTACCCATATAGCACCAAGAGAAGGATTACAGTCGGTAAGCTATCTCCGTTGGTGAATGCTGTCATTCTGAAGGCAAGGAAGATGATCACTGTTAGGATAGCTGGGATCATGTAATTCACCTGTATGGACAGGAATTAAGAGGGAGAAAAATAAAACATGTGATGAGTGTAAGAGTGATTGTCTGACAGAGAGAATACTAATTGCATGATATGTACGTCTAGAGAGTATTCTTATTTCTTTGACCACCTAAATATGACCACGAAATATGAACATCTTACACAAAATATGAATATCTTAGACACATTTTATGTTACTAACTACATGTTGAAAGAATGATGTGAGCTCTACGTAGTTTTATATACTTTAATCTAAGTACAGAATCATTCATGTTCTTGCACGAAGATAGAAAAACTGATACACAAAAGTAGGAGAGGAATGATAGTTGTGTTTAAAATGTCTTACATGTTGCTAAATCCTGATTAAGTGTCTTCATCTGATATGTCCAAAACAGAAAACTACTAACGTTACTACTACCAGTAATTACAATGATAATAATCATCACCATCATCATCATCATCATCATCATCATCATCGTCATCATCGTCATCATCATCGTCGTCATCATCATCAGGATGGTAACATAAAAATAAAACATATGTTATAACAGTTACACATTACTTACCATATCCCAGCAGAAACTACTGATCCAGTACACTGTAGGATTGATCCCACTAACCATCTGAAGATGTTTGGCTTTGGATGTACGCTCACTGATTAGGAATACTACAAAGCTGGCTGGAACAAAGGCTAGCGCAAACATGACAAACATGGCCACTGCCAAATTGACGGATGACTTGGACCTGTAAATTCACAAAAAAAAAAGAAAAACAAGAAAGGGTTGATTACTGCATGTAGATCATTTCACTAGTTTGATAACCTGACTACTAAATGCATAATCATAATATTGCTTATTTTTGTTCATGTTAAAATGTTGAGAAAGTCTTTGGCATATTTCAGAGCTGAAAATCAAAAGACTAACCTTAACCACAAACATTAACACTACTTTGAGGGCACATGGTATGACATCTAATATTGCAATTTTGGCTGTTGGCATAATGACACCTTCTTGAAACTGAAAATGTTTTCTCCAGTATCCAGCTTTGAAAGAATATTGTCATCAACATCAAGCACTGGCATAAATTCAATTAAGCCTCATAACCTTTAGCATGTACATCTAAACATAATCAAAGAAGTAATTGTAAATAGTGTTGAGTTATATCTCTGTGCTGTAAACACACACATTTCATCGCAACAGTGCAATTCTGTAATCCTACCTGATTTCATCATCTATCTGACTGCTGGTGAAATTGATAGGATGGTTGGTGACTGTGAAACCATGATAAAGACTGCTGTTGGTTGAATCAATGTGTGCCCTCAGGAGCAGGTTGTTCATGACATTCATAAATATGGGCAGTGCATGCCATCCATTGTTATCCCACCATACCTGGAAATAAGAAAAAAGAGGAGGGGCTATCAACCCGTTGAACACTATCGACCAAGATTACTTGGGCTAGGGCCAATGGAAAATGTGTGTCATGCTGAAATAAAATCATGCTCAGTAGGTTAAACTGCACATGTGAATATGTTTCTTATATCCTTGCATGCCATTGAAGGGTTTCTTCATGGTGAGATACATTTACATTTCACAAACACTGCAATCTACAAAAACGGCAAAACTATATAATACACATTGTACATGTACATGTATTTTGCCTTCTTTTGCTAACTCATCAATTATCTAGACCCTTTACAGAGACCAAGAGGGGTTTGTTTAGGCACCTGAAAGGTCACATGAAACCTTATGCAATCATAAAAACAATACAGAATAAAGTATTAACACAAAATGATGGCAGTAAATAAGCATCAACAATATCACAAGATTTGTAATTCAAACTCTACAGGTATTCATCAACTGTTCAATTGTCAGAAAAGGCAAAGTCTTCATATCTTCTTGTGGGCATGCAACATGACAAAGGGACATTAAATATACAAGCACACATTGTAAAAACGGCCTGAGCAGATACACAAGTCAGTGCACAAAGGTCGGGTATTCTTACCTTTACATTAGACGGAGTAGTGAGTGAGGTAAGGACTTCATAGATCTCTTGGATGGTATCTGCAGAAGGGAGGAACTCCTGCAACAAAAATACACAAGAATTTGAAGTTTTTGGAATCATATTGACTCTTTACATACAATGTACATGTATCAAAATATAGAGTACAACAGGGAAACAAAGAAATTCCTAGTATGTAAATGATAACTACATGCCTTGTACATTCATGAAACGCTACATTAATCCGAACCAAGAGATAGTCTGGGTATTTGCCAGTCATTTGCATCAACCTCACTCTATAAAAATACATGTACACCAATACACATAGAGTGAACATCTAAGAAGCTATTAAGTATTGAAAAACAAATATATCTTCACATCATATACCCAATCACTGCATCAGGACTGACAGCAGAAAATGCAGACAGATTTTCTTGGCTTTAGTGTCTGAGCTAGCATTAAAACATGATCCCACTGATCCATAGTCCGGTAACATACTCACTAGTGCGAGAAACCTCAACAACACCTCTACTTACCCTATTTGGATCGCCGCCTCCTGGTGTAGTAGAAGTATTTCCTCTCATCCATTCACCAATCAACTGCCTACTCTTATTGATGGATAGGATAGCATCTTCATTATCCTCAATGAAACTCATTCCACCAAATCTAAAAGGAATCATTCATAAAAAATACTTCATATTCCAACATGCTGGTACATGTATATTAACCCAATGGCTTAAGGGAATCGGGTGACCCCTGTACTAAGTCTAGGGAATATGATAATTCAGTTGTCAATGAAGTTAAACCTACTTTTTATACTTGGTATTTAGGTATCAACAGTATCTGTAGTACAATGTATAGCCTGCATGTTAAAAATGACATAGCAGCATTCTTGCATTACCAATGAGACAACACAGTCTCAAGAAAGGTACTGGAAAGTAAGATGGAACTTCGCCCACATGTATGTAACAAACCTGACCTGACTCATCAGCAAAACTTGCAAAAACAACACTCGATACGATGGTACATCCACAAGAACTGAAAAACCTCCCAATTTCCATGTAGTAACATATATCAATACTCGTTACTAATGCAAAATGTATATACATGTACCTACATGCACAAAAAAAACCCAGCTAGAACCCTTAGAACCAGATGGACTTACCTATTGAGAATGAAATCTTCCATTGTTTTGACCAGGTAGTGACTGATATTCACACTAGTCATGTTCTGCAGGTAATCTGTGGTAGCTTCCATTCTTGTTGGTGGGGGTGGTCCTTCAGCTCCTACATCACATGACTGGAACCCTCTCTCACAAGTACAGGTGAGATTCCTAGACTCATAGTCATCGTACAGATAGTCTGGGAAGGCTGGCTTGGCGGGCTTCCCCCAAGGTGTGGCTCTGTTGGGCTCACATGGGTAACTTCAGAACAATGGAAAGCAACAGAAAAAAATGCACAAAAGTAAATGCACGATACAATCACAAATGTATATGCAATATACTAATTACTGTGCTTTGCATCCAAACTTCTCACTCACACATTTTCCACAGAACCTCTAGCATCAAAACCATTTGAATTTTGGTGAACTATTTTTCAAAACATGAAGGGGGCTATGCCTAAATCTACAGTTTTAAGCACAAGAAATTCATCCAATACAAATTGGACATTCATAAACTAGATTCATCTTTCTCTTAATCACTGTTTCTGAATTTTTTGTAGGTCATTTGTAGGTCTCCAATGCAAATTATAAAATGTATCATAACTTCTCACCATTCATGAAATGTCACTCACCCAATGTCAGAGTTTGGCATACACCTCACACCAATCCCTGGTCCATTCACCAAGGCATCCTCCATCCTGGCAGAGACTGGGTTGTTAGCATTGTCTTGACTGTAGAAGACATAGTTCTCAGAGCCATAGAGCCATGGGACAAGCTGGAGGGCTGATGGTTGCTGGATGGGTGGGATCAAGGTTGCAAACAGCATGGAGAAACAGACGAAGATGACTGGAAGTATCACCTGGGGGTCAAAAGAGATAAAGAAGCAGATTTTTAGATCAAAGTCATAGCACATTAATTCACTGTCAACAGAGATAAAAGGACAATAAAGAATGTATAACTGCATAGTGAAATCTAATCTTCACTTCAATCACTGGGGGCCCATTTCAATTGAATGAATTGAAAACATCCTGTTTTGTACTTACTGCAAACTTCCTAATACCCAAGAAGCAAAATGAAGAATTTTGATATCAATAGACGAATGTGACTGTAACCAATCATGCTATTTTAATATTTCCACTGCATTTGTAATCAAACATAAATTGCAAGTTTAGATAAAATCTTGGCTATAACTGTAATCAACTCTCCATCTCATAAGACATTATAAACAATGCAATTTAATACAAATTGGAAATGAGTTTGATCATTTATTGGTCAGTTAATGGTAGGAAAAATTCATCTCACAGTAATTTTAGCAAACAAAATCTCTTTTCCTAAAACTTATAAATTGGTGGCAGCGGTGGGATAGGTCAACCTAATCGACATAGTTCAGAGCAAAAAGGGGCATTAATGCAATTTAAAAAGGATAAGAATTAAAGTCATTCTGACTCTCAGAATACCTGAGCAAGGAAACCCTTCTTGCTGCGTCGAGCATGGTGGAATCTCTTGAAAAAGAGGGCAGCAAACTGTCGTCTGACCAATGAGAATCCTGTCACTCTCTTGTCGCTGAGATCCAGGACTTCTTGTACATGGACTGGAGGAGCAAGGATGGTGGCTGAAAACAAAAAAATATATGAACCGGGTTTTCATGGGGAGTGAATCACAATTTGCTGACACCAGACTTTGTGAAAAGCACTGGCAATACCTGTAATAGAGCTACATATCTGGAGCGCAGCAAAACAAGGTGTCCCACCATAAACATTCTTCGGCCTGCTTCGGGTATTCTCGGGCCAGGGAAAGTGAGATAATGACTTTGCCATATGGGCCAAAGGGTGGAATATACAGAGCATTACATAAGGTCTGCTAGTCATAAAACTCATAGTGATGGACAACACCTGTTACTGGGTAAGCACCGATGGTATCAAATTCCCCATGAAAGCCCACGACAGAGCCTCTTTAATATATCAATCTAACTGCACTTCTGTCATTGTTTAGTAACATTGAGCATCTGATGAAACAAAATTGAATAAACATTTTTTTAAATGATGAAGCACTGTCTTTCCCTTATCCTTGTAAGGATATATGCATTATATGTATATATTTATAGATGTTTTACAATAGAACTTTGTATACATACATTTTTTAAAATCTATGATGAAGCTTGCCTTGACTACAGCATTTTTAGAATATACACCTGTATGTAAATTTGCAGTAAAAAATCATTTGACACTGATGCAGAAAAACATAGCAACATATCCCTATTATTCAAACAAACAAATTTCAAATAAGTCAATTAGAGTAAACACTGTTAGAAATGAAAAACAATCTTATGTTACTCTGGATTCCATATGCATGAACACTATGAAATCTTAATCGGAAATTACAGAAATAGTTCAATAACTATTTCTTCATGAATAGCAGAAATTAGAATGATAAAAAAGCATTTCAAAAAGACAATCAATCAGAATGATCAGAATGATTATATCTTTAAAATTGAGAATGAATATGCATATATGACAAATGTATAAAAATGAGCCGAGATTTACTCATATGCAGCGATGGGTGATCTACAAACAGATGGTATGAGTAGGAACACGCCACTATGTCAAGCATGAATGGAAACAAACCAAGGCTGGGTACTAGAAAACAAAAATCAACACATGAAGGCTTGTTCACATATGCAGCAGCAAATTCCCTCGGTGTTTGAGGGGGCAACCCCCCCCCCCCCCTTAAGCAAAAATGATCATTTTGGCCTCCTGTCAGCAAAAAGGTGTAGACCAATCAA
This sequence comes from Echinometra lucunter, assembly GCA_029962745.1. Taxonomy (NCBI): domain Eukaryota; kingdom Metazoa; phylum Echinodermata; class Echinoidea; order Camarodonta; family Echinometridae; genus Echinometra; species Echinometra lucunter. The sequence goes on along the minus strand of CM057157.1, from coordinate 7,468,472 downwards.
ATTCTTATAGAGTTAGCACAAAATTTGATATCACAAGTTTGTATGAGCAACTTTTCGCCAAACCCTCTTTTATTTGGGAATGAACTATTACTGATGTGACAATGCGCACCTCATCATCATAGGGGGGGCAATCACATATATTGGTGGTACGGGGACGTGCCTCTTTGACGACCCCCTTTTTTCAGATGTCGATTTCCGTTCCAAAGCATAGCATTTTCTTCTTATAGAGAAAAAAGAAGAAAGAAATCCATTCCAAAGCAGCTTGTTTTTCGTTTCGCCGTTCCGGCCGCATTGCTCCGTTTAATGAGCTTCATTTTTGGTGAAAAGCGACCCACACTGTTTCGCACGTAGGCCAGCCAGCCCGTGCTGTACATCGCCCGTGCCGCCGGGCTAGCTGCATGCACGCATGCCTGTTCCATAGGAATACATACGCACTGTACTCACACGCAGGCAAACCGTTCCAAAGACACCCGTTTTCACAAACATTTGTCGTTCCCAAGCCTTCCGAAGACCCTCCTTTTCACAATAAGCCCCCATTTTTTTGTCTCGCCCACGGCACATCCCCGTCACTTTTGGGGTCGAGTGCCCCCCCCCCCCCAGGAGTTTACTAAGCCATATGTGAAAACTAATAAAATCAAGGGGGGGGGGGTTCCACGGGGGTTTGCCACTTGATATCTGAATGAGCCCTTAGAAAGCACAAAATGATTTACACTATACTTTGAAGCTAGGTATGAGAAGCAAAAAAATGAAGAGAAGCAACAAAACACCAACAACAAACAAAATTTGAACAAGCACTACTAGTGTGATGCATGCAGTTAATACATGTAGCAAAACCTACAAATTAGCAAGGAACAATCAACAATGTATCATTAATACTAAACATTTATTTGAGGTTGAAGTAAAACTGAAACATCTGGGAAAAATATAATATATCTTACAATGTATTAAATGATAATACATGATACTACTCAATGACAGAATATATCTTGTGATTTGTAATTATGAATATTTTCAAACTACATTAATGTGCATACATGGTTTATGGTGTTATTGAAGTATTACAGGGGTAAAATTGGAGTGTTCTGAGCACCTTTCATAGTGTCTATGAGCACTATATAAAATCCAAGTATCCAGAGCACAACAAAACATTTAGGCATTGATGGGAAGAAACATAGTAAATCTTTTCATAGCTAAGCATGAAGTTTGTACATGCACAAAATGCACATTCATGTCGTGATATCTGATTTCAGACAAGTCTAATGCTTCGTTGGACAGCTAAACCGTTTTCTTCTCCTTTCATGTTATCAGTGGAATTCCAGTTCCTGGCTTCCATAACATGTACATGTACATATATGCAATGCATTATGAATATTGCAAATTAATGTTACAGTGCTTGCTCTGTCCATTTTTATGACTTTAAAAGTTTTTACATTTAATTCATACATGCACTTACAAATTACGACGTTAATAGGCAATTAGTTAGTGACATCTGCAATTTTTTCCACACATTTAAAAAGTGCATTTTCAGTTAGTCAGCATGTTAGTAACTTGGTGCAGATTTTCAGATTAGATTTTTCCATCTCTGCCTACCCTCTTGCTGGCTGAAGCTCACTTGCCGGGCATGACCTTTGCCCTTTGTTTGACCCTTGACATTTGCTGCATCATTACTTGCACTTCCTTGAGTCTGGGAGGTGTTTACAGTAGCTTGTACTATGATGGACAAAATAAAGGGGGGATTTACATACTAGTATGATTGCTTGGAACCTTCTATCATTCATAATTCTTGATAACAGGAACTTGTACTACCAACCAAAAACTGTGCTTGGTCTAAAATCATCCCTGGACCACAGAACATCATCCATTCCCTGATTCAGCTTTTAAGAGTACCTTATGCCAGACTGGAATTTACCTTTTTCAGTACTGGACAGTATACAATATGCATTGCCTGAAAAAGCCATACACATGCATCAGAAGTACAAGCTGCCCGAGTCCAAAGAAAAGTGCATTTGCTTTCCCATAGTGTATGAACATAAAGAGTACTTTGATAAAATGAAAAACAAAGCTAAAGAACAGCAAAATGAACAGTAAAATGTATACTGTAGCAAATAGAAATCATTCAAGATATACAGCTCTGAAGGAATTTTTCACAAAGCATGTTATGATGCCATCATATAGCCATGTTCATACCTGCTCTGAAATGTAGAAAAACATTGTATATTTACGCATGTAAAATGACATAAAGCATGACATGATCGTGACTTACCATCTATTTGACTGAAGCTGACCTGCCGCACATGACCTCTGTCCCTTTTGTGACCTTTGACCCTAGGTGGAATACTGCTACCCACTGCTCCTTGAGGTTCTGAGCTGCTGATATTGGCTGGAGCTGTACTCCGGTGAAATGTTTGTAACAACAAATGGAAGTTGGACACAAACGACAAGATGACTTTGGGCAAATAATAAATGAAGCCCCTTTCACAAACATCAGAATGGAATTTTACAGTTCATGATGAGTACATGTATGTGCATATACAACTGCTCTACGTATATTACATGTGTATAATGTATGTACACTGAAATGGTATCGTTTATACTTGATGGCATAAACATGTACAGTTGGAGCCAAAAGTTTACATACACCTAGCCAATTCCATACAAAATGTTCACTTGCCAAAATCAGAAAATCTACTATATGTTTAGAAATATTTGTGCCACCATGACAAATAAGGTACCAAAAAAAAGAGCTTATCATGCTCTTTCATCTGACTGGTATCTCACTAGGGCTGCAGTATATCTTAGTGTGATTTCTATTAAAAACCTAATATTTGGGCAAACATTTATGTCAGTCATAAGACTAATATTTGCTCATTTTTCCTTACCAAAAGCATTTCAAATTTGCCTTTTTGCTGTTAATCTAGATGAATGAAACAAAAATGAACAAAAATATGGAGTGGTGTGTGCAGCGCTTTGTAACTGCAAGGAAAAGGCGCTATATCAAATGACTTTGGGATGGATGGATGGATGGAAATAACATCAAAAACCACTTTAAAAGGCTTGAAAAGATGGCTATACCACTGGGGACCAAAAGTTTACAACTGGGCAATTCCACAAAAAATGTTCACTTGACAAAAGTCATAAAAATCTACAATATCTCCAGAAATATCATGCTATCATGACAAATTTGATATCACATGAGAGAGCTTATCCTGCTCTTACTATTCAATGGCATGCTGTAAGGACTGAAATGCAATGAAGTGTGATTTTCTTTGAAAAAAAACTTTTGGCAAAATTTGAGCAAAATTTGATGTCATCTTGGATTAAAAACAATTTATATTTTTGCTCATTGCTCCTCAAAACTAGTGTTATGCCACCCACTTATCACTCATATTATGTTCCATTCATCTAAATTTACACCAAAAATCAAATCTGAAATGCTCTTGGAGAGGAAATGTGAGCAAAAAAAAAGAAAGAAATATTTTGGTTAAGATTAATATAAAATTTTGCCCAAATATCAGGTTTTTGGAAGAAAATCACAATGAGATATACTTTAGACTTAGTGAGATACCAGTCAGATGAAAGAGCATGATAAGCTCTTTTGTTTGATACCAAATTTGTTATGATAGCACAAATATTTCTGAAGATATGATAGATTTTATGATTTTGGTAAGTGAACATTTTGTGTGGAATTGCCTAGGTGTGTGTAACATTTGGCACCAACTGTACATGTAGCACTACTAAGGCAAGGTATATAGGTGAAATGACAATTACATAAGTACTATGCTCTTGAATAATGTTCTCTTTTTTTCCTCAAACCAATATTCACCTTCTAATTCTTCCAAATATTTACAGTGTTAAATGAAAAGTATACCTCATGTTACGTATACATGTATGTCATTTTTGGTATTTGATTACAAGCAATTTATATTTCAATATTTGTTGAGCATTTAAACATTCTACACTCTGCAAAATCAACATAATCTGTGTACGATGAATGAATATCCTGAGTGGCATGAAGATACATACAGACATGAGGGCTGGTGTAGAATATTTGTTACCTTCATGGTTTTGCTGAGGTTCACGTTGGAACTGGGTCATCGGAGTAGAATCCTCCTCATCTCCTCCCCCGTCTCCATACTGGGTAGCATCCTGGGGTGGAGCACGCTGGGCCATTGTTTCCTGGTGGACTGCATCAGTAACTGGTGATGGTAAAGGTTGGAAGAAAAAGAAGAATGGTAACACTGACATGAGGCTTCTTCTGATACATGTTATCTTCATGCACATGCATTTAAAGCAATTTTACATCACATTGTCATTCCACTAAACTTCAGTTGCCAATAAGTATCGCAATCTCTAGAAAACTATCAGGTTTCGGAAAATCGCACTTAGGGGTATGATGCAAACGAGTATTTACCTTGAACTGACCAACACACTTTCACTATAAGTTGACTGACCTTACTTCACTTTTTTCATAACTAAGTGGTACAATACATACCTTCCCACAAAAGGTTTACATCATAAGGGTAATGTATACCAGTCTAAAATTTCTTGTAGTTTATTCTCTTTGCAATTAGTAACTACATAATTCTTGGATAATCAAAACCTGATTATCTCTGCCATGACAGTCACACTGAAATCCCCTTTTTAGCAATCACCAAAAAGCTTTCTTCACCACCATCACCACCACCACCACCACCACCACCACCACCATCATCATCGTCATCAACATCATCATCTACACCACTATTATTACCACCACCATCACCATTACCACCACCATCACCACCACCATCACCACCACCGCCACCACTACCAACTCACCATCATTAGCAAGCAGTCCTTGATTCTCATCCGTAATGCTGAGATTGATGGAGGATGCGGATGGCATCCTGTAATGTCTCCTCCTAATGCTACCTCTTCCCATGAATGGGCGTGGCAATCTTCCTCCATCCGTTGCAATGTCAGTAGATCCTGGTTCCATGTTTACCATCTCATTCTCTTCTGTAACTGCTAGGAATACCTGGATGGTAGCAATACAAACACTGCTTTCTCAAATGCATCTTTGAACTTACAGTACAATGACACTTATTCAGAGTAAAATGTTTGAAAGAGTATGAATGGTTTCAAAACCATGTAACAGAGACCTTTCATAGTTTCAGTTTTCACTGAATTTTCTATCTGTTCCATCACATTCATTAAACATGACAACAGCCAGTTTTTAACTATTTTTTTTTAAACTCCTGACCCTTTACTAACCTCTTCCAAAGATTTTTCAGATAGCTGACACTATTTTCAAAATGAAGTAAGTTACTACATATTTCAAGCAAAACTAAGCACTGTAGAAGAAATACTGACTGGCTCTAAATGTGTAAGGTATCTAATAGAAGTTGTCCAATGAAAAAAAAAAAAAAAACTTTGCTTGATGCCTTTAGATCCCTAATGAACTGACCTCTTCCAGGGATGTATCTGAGAGCCCATAACTGCTGATGTATAATTTATCCATATTCATCTCTAACTCTCTAAAGAGCTTTGAGAGCTGTTGGTTACGAGCTGAGGTGAGCGGAAGCTGGTACGATATCTCTGTGCCAATGTTCTCAGCAATGGTGGCCTTGGGAACAAACTTCTTGATGAACGCCGTGATGACTGCTTCACTGCAATATCCAAGGTCTGTGAGAGGGAGGGATCAAAAGAGATTATTCACAAAAAAATACATTACTATCTTCTCACAGATTTTCTTTCAAATCAATGAGAAACTTCATGTTGTAATAAATGTTACAAGTAACATCCCATATGGGATTCTGTTTGCAAGGAGTACTGGTGTGTCCTGCTGTCAACTGTTATCTGTAGATAGCATTTGCTCTGTATATACAAACAAATGTACAAAGAAGACATCCAAAGTGACTTGTAAGATATTGGTGGGATAAAGATACACACAAAATTGTGATTATCTCCGACTTCTTTCATAATCACTAGATTGGTAAAGCTTTGTCAATTGTGACTTTGGAGATGACACACACACACCAAAAAGCAACAAACTTTATAAATTGAATTAACCACAGATTTACATATCAACAAATACCAAAAAGAAAAAAAAGTGACAAAAAAAAAATATTCTGGTTACAAGTTATACCTTTAACCTACATCGAAGCAAATAAACATTTTTAATGACCCAAAGAAAGCTCACCAGGAACATCTCCAGCCTCATTGGCTTTCTCCGCATTGATCACAGATCCGTCTGTTTCCTCATCAGCATTCAGATTAAGCTACAGGTCACAGGGGAAAAGAATTATGGAATTACATGTATTTCATCACGATGGTGTTTTTTGGGTGGGCTAAGTTTTTGGTGGCAAGTGTACTTGGACATGCACATGAGAAAACAACTAAAAACATTATGCATAAAGAAAGTGTGAAAGATGAGCTTTCAATGATTTACATTTATCATATAATGTACATGAACATGTCAGTGTACTTTCATCTTTCAGCTGCATGGAACTGTATTATTTTGTTATATAATTTGGCATTAAAGGAAATATTCCTTAGAATTACAGGATCGCATCAATATTTCATTGTAATTCCCACCCAGGTGTAAATACTTCAGAGCAAAGCATTGACCATTCCATTATAATTGAAGAAAAAATGATGGGGCACCATGCAGAAGAACAACTCGTAAGGGACATTAATGCATCACAAGAGACCACTGAATCAGTTTTAATGACAAAGATAAAAGAAAGAAGACTTACTGGTGCCACATCATCATCATCTAAGTTCCTCTGATGTCCATATACACCGGTCTTCTTTGTCAATACCAGGTAGTACCCTGACCCAAAGTGGCTCTTGAGAAACAGGGAGGTTCCACAACATCTCAGCTTGCCTTTAGAGATGATAGCAATGCGATCACCTAAGATGTCTGCCTCGTCCATGTGATGAGTGGACATGATGATTGTACGACCTGAGAGAATGGATCAATCATAAAAGATCAGTGAGGAAATAAGTCCACATTTATGAGAAGATGTTAATGAATTAATGAAAGATCAAACCCATTCACTGCTGTATATGTCTATAATGAATACATTTTTATTGCAGAATTATCCTATAATCATTGCAAATCAGCACTATACATTTAAACCAGCTCCAGTTATGACAATGATCATTGCAAACTCTATAACTTTTTGTCTAGTTTTGATTACCTAGGTATATGTTATTTACACTATTTTTAATATCACTGTTCAACATTTATTTTCCAACAAGAAATGTGGGCTTAGATGACTATCCAGAAAATTATTCACATCATCATCATCATCATCTTTTTCATACTAAAATCATCCCTCCATCTGGCTTTAATATTCCTCTTTTCGTGTCATCTACATTTACTTACCTGTCTTATATTTAACAAGTAGATCCCAAATCTCTCTCCTAGCATATGGATCTACTCCAGCTGTAGGTTCATCTAGGATAACAGTCTTGGACCCAGCCATGAAGGCAATGGCTATGGAGAGTTTTCTCTTCATTCCACCTACAAAAGCAAACATGATTATGTAAGTTGCCTTCAAGTGCAATGCAAAAAAAAAAAAAGAAGTACATAGTCATTGCTGGTATTTTTCCTTCTTCATCATTCAGAATGAACAAATGTTCTTTAATATTCCTCTCCTTCCCTACTATATTATTTTATTAACTACACAATGAATAAATTTGCCTTACATGCACTCTTGACAGATCATTCCCCTTTTCTGTTTTCAAAACATCACATTACAGGAAGGGCAATTGCATTAGAGAATATTCTGGAAGTGTACAGCTCCTAATTACCATAACTCTTTTCCTCTTGAAGTCCCCTTCTATACCTCTTTCCACCTTCCTACAAACACAGCCACTGAAGAAGAATTAGAATTGTTCAAATAAATGTTTACTTTATGTCAAACATTACCTGACAGGTTAACCGAGTATTCATCTCTCTTGTGAGGAAGATTCAAATCCTGCAGCATCTGTTCCATCTCTATCGCAACATCATTGGGAGTACCACCCTTCAGACGAGCATAGAACCAAAGATGTTCTGCCACAGTCAACCTAGAGTCACACAGTGTAAATGATCATATCATGAGCCCAGAATTGATGACAATCTAAGGCAAATGTGACATTCTGATAAAAAAATATACAGTATACTGGAAAATAGTGCTGCACATTTACATACTTAAGTTTTTTTGCTATGCATTCATCAGAGTATACTGCATGAATGAACAGAAAGCTTAAAATTGAAACAATATAAATGGAAACCTAGGGAAGAAAACGCTCAAAAATCATAACGGTCTGTGATCGAGACGAATAATGTCATTGCTTTACTGTGGCATATTAGGTGACCTTATGCACATACAGGCAGCTAAGAAAGCCTGTCATAGCAGTTTAATTCCTTGCACTGAAATTTAAGGGCAAAAAATATAAATCAAGTATTTTAAGTAGGACCATCGATATCTATCCACATGGTGTTTAATTCAGAGTGAGTATCACAGTCAGGAACATACAACTACAGCCCAATACAAAAGTTCAAAAGAATGAATTCCTCAATCAATCCATCAATGAGTTCTCACCTGTCAAACAAGACATTATGCTGAGGGCACATTCCAAGGCTGTGTCTAATCTCATCTATACTGGTACGAATGTCTCTACCATAGATGTATGCTGTACCATCAGTAGGTGGGAACAGACCAGTTAATATAGACCTAAACAGGTGAACAAAGTTTCAATTATAAGCAATAATTCAAGGAAAGTCTATTATTAATTCATTCATTTGATTGGCCGGTGTGTTGGCTCAGTAGGTAGAGCGTCCGCCTCACAATCGGGAGGTCGCGGGTTCGAACCCCGGCCGCGTCATACCAAAAGACGTTAAAAGATGGGAGTTGCTGCTACCTTCTTTGGCGTTCAAGAAATGAAAAGGATAGAGCAACGTCGATCTGGCGCTGCTCAGTGGCTGCCGGGCCAACGATCAATTGGGCAAAAAGGATTTCCTTTCTCGGACAATAAAATTTGGAGATTTTGGAGATTTGATTCATATACTTGATATTTATTCAAGCAAGGTTGCTACTTCAGTACAAATGCTGCAATTGGTATAAGTCAAGTGTCTTCTCAATATCTCTTTTTGACAACTGCTGCATTACGTAATTTAACAGGTATTAAGCATCCAAGTATTTAAAAAAAACTAATGGCTTGTTCACACAGTGGCAAATCCCCCCCCCATAAACACCCCCATTTTTTTGCAAGTAGATGAGTGGCATATAAGGTGGCTATAAAAAAAAATGCCAAGCCAAGTGGCATCTTTTTTTGCCTCTGTAAAAAAGAAGAATATGAATTGAAAACGTATCTTTGGAAACAGTTAGAAGTTAAGTGAGGAAATAAATCAAAGAAAATTAACAAACAACTTCTATCATAAACATTCAGTACACTGAAAGCGAGGAATTTTCTCAGTTATTACAAATGATCCTTCTATGCTCATAAGGAGATGCAAATGATCCACATTAACTGCAGGTCTTCTGATCAATTGCAAACTTTCACATTCCTATTTCTTTAGCACAGAGCTACAACTGATTTTTAAAAAACGATTGAATTGAATCAACTTTTTCAATGACAGGTTACATAGAATATAAACAAATCACTACAGCACTGAATTAGAGACTATGACTTACATGGTAGTAGTTTTTCCAGCTCCATTGTGACCAAGGAATGATGTGATCTGGCCTTCATAAAAGTTCACACTGAGGTTATCAACAGCAAGCTTCTTACCAGTAGAGTAGATCTTAAGGAGATGACGGATAGCCACTCCAAGAGGTAGGCGGGCAGGATCAGCCTCAAAGTCTGAGTTAGGGGCTGTATGAAGCAGAATGATATGGAAATATCTTGTCATATCTATATTCTCTTGATTTTTTTTTTTATAAAATCAGTTGCTTGATACTAATGTGTTTCTCTATCAGACTGACTGATAGGTGATAATTCAATCATTGTAAAAATATATAAACTGCTTTAACCCATAGCAGTACAGAGCTTTCTTGAGGTGTAAATTAATCATCTTCAGTCCTCAAATTGGCAACAAAAAAATTTTACTTCGATGCTTACGTAGCTTGAAAAAAATAAATATGGATATAACATGAACCAAAATGAATTATAATTGTAAAATTTAATCAGAAATTGCCAATTTGAACACAGAAATAGTGATTATGTATTATTCAATGCATTGCCAATTTAAAGAGTTTAATGATTAGTTACAATTAAACTGCTCTAATATTGAGAATGCCACACCATACAGTGTTGGGAATGGGCTCAAATTGTTCAGTGCATTTTTCTCTTGCTGCTCATGCATGATATGTTCTGCCCAACATTCTGGATCAACAGATATTGCAAAAACGTCTCCTAAAGGAGACGCTGTACCTCTATGGGTTAATTTGACAATATTTCACATTTCACATACCCTGACAAGATAAAGTACACATGTATATAAACATCAACCAGAGTAATTTCAAAGGATGTCTATAATGCACAATATCTACATAGTCAGAAGCATTTGTAGCATTACTTCTTAATAAGAAACATGAAAAAAAAAACCTAGTACATTTGTATGATGGCCCTGAAGTACACTCGACAACAGGTCATGTGCGACATGAATTTTGCATCCTGGTCATGAATTTCGTATCCCAGGTCATGAATTTCGCATACCGGGTCCTGAACTTCGCGTCATGGGTCACGAATTCTGCGACTGGGGCGCAAAGTTAGCCGCGTAATTCACGTCACACATGACCTGTTGTCGAGTGTACTTCAGGCCCACCATACATTTGATTCAATTAAAACATTCCCTGGAAGCGATGCGATGAATATATATTCAAATCTTCTCAACCAATTAACCAAAGCATCGAAATTGCATAACACTGCATAAAGTAAAATAAAATGACTCCATGGTCAAAGCTTGAATTCAACAATTGAATCAACTTACCTCCCCTAAACCTAGCATGATTCATATCAATGCTTTCCCCATCAGCGTTCTTGGGTTTATCATGTCCAAACCAGTAGCTATGAGTGAATGGAAAGTACAATGGCCTGGGCACACCATACTGGCCTACAAGACAAAGACAAACAATAATATATAGAGCAGGTTCAACAAGAATAAGAATCAACACACAAAAAGTTTGATATATTTCATAATAAAAGAATAAGCCTAAGTAAAACTACATCTTTTATTCAAAGATTTGACTTTCTTCTGAAGACAATGCAAGAAGAACACAATTTCATTTAATGATCTTTGCAGGGATGCATTTTTTCTTGACAAACACAAAGGTATGAAACATTAGATTTTGCTTTGACTGCAATCCGGATTTGAGATCCAGATTGCGTTGTCAGGCAATTTCAAAATGGCAAAATGAGGAAAATATTATACTGATTTACGCCTTGCTATTTGAATATGGAATACGGATCACTAATTTTAATTTGTTAGAAAGATACAATGACCTTACCTGGTTTGACAGCCTCTATATACCAAGTAAGCAATCCATAAATGAATGCATCTAACCACATCATAGCTAGAACCTGCATGAATGTGAACCCATGTTCTCCATTCAATGGGCTGGTGTTAATGTTGTTCCACTGGACACCTGTCCCTTGGACCTCGTACAATGAGAGGTAGACAGAGCCGTAGCCGAAGGCAATGGTGTTCAGCAAGGACTGTGGAGGATAAGGAGAAAACAGGTTGTGAAATATAAATAAGACATATATAAACCTGGGGAGCATTTCATGAAGAGTTTTGTCAGTGATTTTCACTGACAAGTGTTATAAGCTACTGAAAATCCTCACATCTGATTGGCTGAGAGCAAATTAGTGAAAATTACCGACAAGTCTCTTCATGAAACGCTCCCCAGATTTGCAACAGGAGTCTGTGTTCCAGAATGACTGCATTCACTCCACTATTATCATATTAAGTTTAAAATCATGTTGAAGGATACACTTTACTTGGTAGAAGAGAACACTGTGCCAAGATCATTACCAGTTTTGAAAGCTCAATCATATATGACTTCCATTTTGATTCTGCAAATAGAATTTCCATCAAGGCATTCCATTTGAATTCAAAATGTCAAGCTCTAAATCTTCATGTGCGTTATTTTTTATGCAATAAAAACTACCATTTCTGATTTTCAGATGAAACTACTATGACAAGATACAAATCAGGATGTTGACTATTCTATGACTATACCATCAGAAGGTTAAACAAATCAAGCTATTATGATATATTACTATAAATGGCTAAATTACTTTTAAGCTCAATAGCTGTAGTTTTGGTGACAGTCATTAATGAAAACAATCCATCATCAGAAAATGTCACATATTTCAATTATTAGAGCCCCATCCTGTTTGTCCGTAATGTTGAATGTAAGCTTATTTTCATCTAAAATTTGTTTGTACTTTTTTCCTTGGATTTGCAGTCAATTTAAGATGACAAAAACATAATTCACATTTGCCTTCTAATATAAACTACTCTACTCTAAAAAATAAAATATAATAATAATTGTAAAAAAAAAGTGATTAGTGTGATGTTCAAATCAAAGGCCCATTATAAATTTCTCTGGTTCATCAAAGCTAGTGTTAGCTATGAAATGTGAATGCTTGAAACTCACCACACCAAACTTGGTTCCTCTGGTGAGGTAGGAATCCCAGGTGAGGACCAGGGTGAAGGGAACGTAGGTGAGAAAGAATATGACCGCTCCACAGGCAGCAGAGAGGTTTGCCTTAGAGAAGAACACACTGATGAGGAAACATAGCATGATGGTGGAGACACAGAAGGATACCAGGAAGAGGAGCAGGATACCACCATCAGAATAGGTGATGATGCCTCCATGCTGAAACATACAATGAGAAAATATATCATGGTACCTTCAACAGTGTGGTAAAGTATTTCCGAAGTGCTCTTCTATTTCTTCTGCAAGTTATAAAAGATGTTACAACAGCAATTTCTTTTAACTCTAATGAATCATTATAATGATAGTAATTATCATGAACACTAAGACCACAATAATCATCATTATTTTCCTCCCCAGAGTTATAATTGTTCTCATCACCATTACCATCAACACCATCACCAAAATGACCACTTTCATAACCATCATCATCACCATCACTGACATCATAGTGGACATCATCACCTCTATCATGATGATTGTCATAATTGTCCTGCTCTTCACTATTATCGACAGCATGAAAGCCACATCATCAATACTAGCACTATCAAACTTATCATCAATGCAATCATTTCAAGTTAAACACCATCTCAAATCTCACCCTCATCATCATCACCAACATCAAACCAGCACCTAACATTCACCACTGTTCTCACATTTAAAACTAATACTAGTAGCACACAGCTGAACATGACACAACCAGCACAAGCACTACCCCACCACAACCATCACCATTAACATTATCATCATCATGATCATCATCATCATCATCATCATCACCAACACTCCATCACCACCAACCACCACCACCACCACCACCACCACCACTATCACCACTATCACCATCACCACCATCACACCACCACCACCACCATCACCACCATCACACTCCTCCTTCTCTTTTCTCCTATTTTTCAAAAACCTGATCATCTTTATCATCATAGCATAGTCACATAATCATCATCATCATTAACATCACCTTTAAATTTGTATCATCATCCTCACCTTCAAAACCAATACTAGTAGCACACAGCTGGTAAACATAACCAGAAAGCTGTCGATGAACCAAGCCAGCCAGTGCACCCCGTTGCTAAGTCCCATCACTTTCATGACCTCCTTGAGACGCCTCTCCTTCTCATACACGATGCCTTTGATGATCATCGCCACAGAGAAGATCCAGGAAATGATCATAAACAGAGGAAGGACACCAGACAATGATTGAACAAACCTGGAGTAAGCAAGCACAGCAGGAGGAAAATGATGATTATTTCATTACATCCATCCTAGAATATGAATGGCAGAAGGATGAAGTGCTATAGTTTGAGTAATAAGCCAGTTCGTAGATACAATCTGAGCATGAGCAGACAAAGGTCATTTGTACCAAAAATCTAAAACCCACTGACATGAATTCTAGATATGTGCTAAATGTTGTGCACCCATGGTGCATTCCATGATACCCATGTGGAAGCATTCTTTTCAAAAGGGAAAATAAAAAGCTATTCATGAGGCACCTCAGTCACTTTGGGAGAGATTATTCTAAGTGTATAAAAAGGAACTTTCCATGTTTACAATATCTGTGAATATTTGAGGTCATTTGTGACATGAACTAACTCCGAACTGATCTATTTATTTGGTTTGATGCTTTAGTTGCCTTAAAGGGGGTACCCAATGCTGAAACAATGTTAGTTCATTTGAAAGAGCATGATTTCATCAGCAGAAAATCATCGGCCTAAAGTTTTTTTAAAATTCATGTTGCCAAGGAAACCCCCAAATGTGGTAAGATTTCAGGATATTTTTGACCCCTCAGCTGTGATCCAGTTTCAAAGTGGGTACCTTGTCGCGCACTTCTAGCAAAATGCGCGCAAGGTATAATACATATTGTACAGTCTAGCGCGCATCACAACTGCAATGCGCGAAGCTGGGTACCCACTTTTACGTCATACCTCATACTCAAATTTTTTGGTCAACTCTTGACTTTTTATGAGTAAATTAGCCAAAATGCATTGATTTCGACTGAAAATCATCATATTTCTAATGTTATTCTTCTTAGAATTCTATTCTCGACCATATATCAAAAAAAAAATTACCATTGTGTAATCACTTTAAATTTCACTAAAAATATATATTGCAGGGGAGAGGACATCCATGTACATCTGATTTGATAGTTAAATACCGGTTCAAGGTCAATTCTCCTACACATACAAGTACATGTAAGTGGTAACTCTCAGCAAGTTCTTGAGTGTGCTTCTCTTCCGTCCCATCTTTCACAAAAAAATATAGTACAGAAACTTCAGGATGAATTTTTTTCTTGAAAATAATCCACAAGCACTGGTTGTTTTTCTTTTTCTGTTTTGTTTGTTTTTATATATTTGCTAGTATTCAATGTAAAGAGGGTTTGGAGAAGGAAAAGAATACTTTGGATAGACAATCTGCAGAAATAGTTAGAGAAGATCTAAAGAGAGGAGTGAAAAACCAGGAAGTAGTGCTTATAAAGACAGTTACAGAGGGTTGTGGAACAACATGATCACTAAATTCTACAGATATGGCACTGAACAAGAGTGAGATTCTACTTAATATCAATGTCATGTCTCACGTTTTATGCATGAAAATAACCTTTGTTTTTATTAGTAAAAACTCCAGTATAAAATAAACTTGTAGTATACTCGTATTAAAGAGAACTGCTGCTGGGCTAGCGCCATGAGCATCCTTGGATGGTGTGTGCTCTAGAAGTTTTCACCACTATTATTACTATTATTTACCTAGCAAAATTCTACTTACAGATCACTGATGTAGCATGGGTATGGGACCTGTTTGATATACATCCCAGCTCCAAGGTCCTCTTTACCAGTCATCACTTTGATGATAGCTTGCTCTAAGATGTCCTGGATGAAGATGAAGCCGCTCTCAAAGTATTTACGATCTCGGATGCCTTTTCTTGGTCCTGGTGTCCAGTACCTGAAAAAGAAAATTAACAAGGGATAACTTCTTCTTCTTCTTCTTCTTCAGAAAATCCGCTTCTTTCACTGTTGAAGATACTTGCAGATAATCATTGATGGGTTTAGCAGTCCTGTCTTAAAAGTAAGCGCAATATTTGTAACTCTGTGTTTTTTTTTAAATACAAATTATCAATTATAAAACTGAGACTCAGATTCAACAAAATGCCTTTGGATTGAAATATGGACATGCACAAAAAACTGTTTTAAAAATTGCTGAGTTGAGCATCTGGGTGCAAAGTGTAGTTTTTCATGGAAAATATTAATACAATACTGTACAAGGACACCTTGAGAGTTAAGCTCCATTTTACATGACAGGTTTATGAAATATGACACATTCTTTTACAAGTTGCAAAAGTTAACATTTCGCATTTTCCTTTACACTCATGACAGAAAACAATGAAAACCCAACTCACGCATCCATAAGTCTTGTTGTGCTCTCACTAAAAGCTGAATCCATACGGATCTTGTAGTCTAGTAAAGGTGGAATGTAGCTACTCTCTGGATCGGGATCCATGTTAGTAAACACAATACCTGAATATAGATAGAACAAACATACAGAAATAAAATACACTCAACCAGTTTTCTCTAATTCCCATAGGTTTTATACAGAGGCCGCATGGTTCTAGTAAGCAGAGGGTTAACCAAACATTGAATTTGAGAACCAGTAATGATGCTACATCCTTTTAATTGTTAACTGAGCTGTTCTGGTATTTCTAATTACATGTTGCCATAATTGCCTCTGACTATCCAAAGATGATGAGAAACCTATTTTCATTGATCTGCAGAGGAAAGGAGAAGGGGAATCATGATAGACACTTATCAAGAATGAAAAAGGAAGTACAGAAAATAATCTCATCCTCATATAACAACATACCTGGACTACATGATAAATGAGGAGCCTTGTTTACATGAGCAGTTAAAACATAATGAACAAACTCAATCTTTTGAAAAAATGTATTCTATCTATCTTGGAAAGTGTGAATTTAAAGCGTAACCTCTAAATTAACAATCAAACTTTTAAAAAGTAATAAAATGAATAACAAATCTCCAATTAATGGAGGGGTGAAGGTTGCAAACTGAAGGCATTTAGAAAAAAAAACAAACTTACCAGCCCAAAAGGTGTAGTTCTCAATATGAACCTTAGCATCTTCAACAAGATCCATTTCATTCTCATAAGGACGAAATCGATCCAGCTCAAAACACTATAGATACAAGAACAAAGAGCACTCAGAGTTCAATCAATAATTTATCATTAAACCAAATACTATATTGAATGAATATGTAACAGAACATATCACTAATAAATATCACAAATGATGAGAAGTATGGGCAATTTTTCATTCCATTTGCCATAGACCCACACTGACGTACATGTAGTCCACTGCATGTAAAAAAAATATGTATTGATATTCACATACATTGAGTGATCTTTTTTATCTCATTCAGTATTACTCCAATCAGTTAAAATACTCCAGTTTACAATTACACTCTATTATGTATCTGCTGCCACTGCACTAAGCAAATCTGATTCCATCTAAGAGAACTTTGTTGATAGCTGACACAACCAGGCCCCTAAAGCTCCGCCATTTTATCCAGATCACTTATAAGGCCGACCTAAGTACCCATCAATATTCATGATCAAAAATGAATAATTCATTTTGTAAGATGGTTCCAACTAGTAGCATTTGTTTGTACGCGTCATGAAACATTACACGCATCAGCTTACCGCATGCACACTTAATGCACAATAAATGCACGACAAAAGCGCATTAAATCAAAGTATTACAACAAGCCAATAGGAAGATTGTGTCTCGCCCACCCGTGGCTAAATAACACGAAAGTTTCCCCAAGTACATCCCTTGCCCTAACCAAGTTTGATGTCACAAGAAAGTCTTGCAGGTCGTAAAGTTTGACCTAAAATGACCTTTCACCTTACCATGTGACCTGACAGCACAATAGCATGAATGTACCCCTAGTGCATCTATCACCCACATTTGGTTGCTATTGCAGCAACATGTGCCAAGTTATGCGTCATAAGAGAGTCTTGCAGGTAAACTTTAACGTTTGAAATACAAGAAATGACAGAGGAAAAGCAAATTCAAGAATTTGAAAACATCTGTAACATATGACCTCCAATGACCTTTCACCTTATCATGTGAAGTCCAACAGAATGATAACATGCACTTCCCCTTAGTGATCTGCAACCCAAGTTTGACTGAAAAGTGTGACACGGTTGCAAAGTTTTGTGTCATAAGAGAGTCTTGCACGTAAACTTTAACCGTTCAACGTTTGACCTGTAATGACCTTTGACCTGACCATGTGACCTCTGACTGGACCATAACATGCAGGTCCCCTTAGTGCATCTACAACCCAAGTTTGATAGATAAGTGTCACACGGTTGCAGAGTTTTGTGTCATAAGAGAGTCTTGCACGTAAACTTTAATGTTTGACCTGAAATGACCTTTGACCTTACCATGTGACCTATGACTGGACCATAACATGCAGGTCCCCTTAGTGCATCGACAACCCAAGTTTGATAGATAAGTGTCACACGGTTGCAGAGTTTTGAGTCATAAGAGAGTCTTGCACGTAAACTTCAACGTTTGACCTGAAATGACCTTTGACCTTACCATGTGACCTCTGACTGGACCATAACATGCAGGTCCCCTCAGTGCATCTACAACCCAAGTTTGGTTGAAAAGTGAGTCACGGTTGCAAAGTTATGTGTGATAAGAGAGTCTTGCACGTCAACTTTAACATTTGACCTGAAATGACCTTTGACCTTACCATGTGACCTCTGACTGGACAATAAGATGCAGGTCCCCTTAGTGCATCTACAACCCAAGTTTGATTGAACAGTGTCACACAGTTGCAGAGTTTTGTGTCATAAGAGAGTCTTGCACGTAAATTTTAACGTTTGACCTAAAATGACCTTTGACCTTACCATGTGACCTCTGACTAGAGCATAACATGCAGGTCCGCTTAGGGCATCTACAACCCAAGTTTGGTTGAAAAGTGAGTCACGGTTGCAGAGTTTTGTGTCATAAGAGAGTCTTGCACGTAAACTTTAACGTTTGACCTGAAATGACCTTTGACCTTACCATGTGACCTCTGACTGGACCATAACATGCAGGTCCCCTTAGTGCATCTACAACCCAAGTTTGGTTGAAAAGTGAGTCACGGTTGCCAAGTTATCTTTCATAACGTTTGTGACGGACGGACGGACGACGGACGGACGACGGACGGACGACGGACGGACGACGGACGGACGACGGACGGACGACGGACGGACGACGGACGGACGACGGACGGACGACGGACGGACGACATTTGGATCCCTTAGTCTCGCCTTCACCTCCGGTGGGCGAGACAATAAAACTGATACGCGCAATAGATATGAATAATGCAACAGTGCTATCGATATCATGGCAATAACGGGTGCTTATCAGCCCCTTCAAATGATCCGAAAGAGGCGGGGCCTAATGCCATTCACGTAATGATATCCGCGCGTGCTGCTTTTCGTCTAGTAAATGCATGCTGACACTCACCTCAAGAAACATAAGAGTTGTGTTAGACAAGCTATCCATGGCATCCAGGAGATCAAGAATATCCTGGGTGTTATTCCCAAACAGGTCTGGCAGGCTGGCATTCCCGAGGACAGGGGGCACTATCGTTGGCAGATTGGGGGGTACGGTTATGCCCCCTGGAAAGGAAGTGACTGGTAGGAGATCAGTGGCATCAGGGGGCATATCTGGGCTGGAACGGTTCAAGCAAGATGCCATAGTGCGCAGATCCTGATTTTCAACAAATGCCTGTTTTTAAACATATGGAAGGAAATTATGATTATAGTCAATTATCTTGTAGGTTTTTCTCACTTGTAAACTTGAAATTTATGTTTATCTATCTTGTTCTTTCCTCTCAATGACCAACTAGTTTTTCTTCAAATTTCACCTTGACCAATGACAAAACATCCATGACTAAATCTATAGAAATTAATTCATTTTCATTGCACTTCAGACAATACTGCAACCCTTTTACAACACCTGGCAATATGTCAATCAGTTCACAAAAAGCTTTAAAGCTTTCAATCTACTGTAGGATATCACAATACTAAACAGCAGAATAATAATTTTCTTAAATTGGTGGATGCTGACCTTATGGAACAATCATACTTACCCTGATGCAAGGTGATACTTCCAGCCATTTTTCTGCTAAATCCTTCATATCTCTTAAACTGTTGAATATCTCATCAGCCTGTAAAGTGATTGAATAGAAATCACGTTGCAAAAACTTTTGTAACTACAAATATATATATATCTTAACCAGGAAATGTTTACTGTTAATACCAGGAAGTGTTTACTGTTAATACAAGTGAGAAAACAAACAAAAAATTGATGTCCCTTAGCCCTGTTACTGTATAATATGAATTGTTCTTTATCAAACCATGGTGCCAACTTGGGTACATAGAGAATCACAGAAGTATCTGTACTTGTATGCATTTCAAAATCAACTAGGCTATAATTAAATATCAAAACAGTTAAAAAGTTGTATGAAAGTCACAACATTTCATGCTAAGAAGCATATCAGTGAATCATTTTTCATAGTAATGTATTACACTTCATAAATCTCTCTCCTTTGACTTGGAAAGTTAGGCCTATTGACAAGCATATATTTACTCTTTAAGTATCGTAGTTTTTACAAACAAACACCACACCTGAGAATGCTCGCTATCAACTAGAGCTGAAAGTACCCAGATGACAGAAAACGCGTCTCACTTCGGAACCCACTCACTTCCAATATCAAATATGTGTGTTTCATACTCTGCTGTTTTACCTTGACTAGATCTCAAGACTTTTATTTATCTCAGCTTTGATCACTTACAATTCACCATCTTTTCTCATCATAAGTTTCACTAACCCCCCCCCCCCTCCCATTGATGACTCCTATGAAACTTTTAAGAGAATTATTGTTCCTCAGCTGAAAAAGTATCTGTCAGATCAAGGGATTCTGTCGCATGGAAGTGAATATATCTGAAGTGAATGGGTCACACAAGCTATCCCACAATACAAATTTGACATCCATGTGTTTTTTAGGGTGATAATTGATAGGGAGAATTAACCTACCTCTTTCATTATCTTCCTGGTGGCAGTGGTGTTTGGTGTGTAGAAGATATATCCTTGTATGAGAGGCAAGAAGAGAGACAGGATGTACTCTGTTTGTTTTTTACTCTGTGATCCTGACTGCAAGATATCAACCAACCATGGACATCGCTCTGTACCTGGAATAGAACCTGATAATAGAATATACACAATGAGAATTATAGGTTACAACTCTTAAAGACCAAAATACAATCTATGCCAGAAAAAAAACACACCTTTAATACCAGACAGTAATACAATACATATTTGCTATTCTATGTGAGGGACTGATGTTTTTTGTTTTTTTTCTTTTTGCACAACACTGCTGATACATTATAACATTGTTATCTTTTAACGAACTTTGAAACATGTAAAAGGTTCCTTTTGTTGTATTGACTATGGATGATGTATAGAGGGTCAATATTCAACTTCCAGATAAACTTAGGCAGTTTCCCTCATTTCTTTCCTTTTTAGGTTTATTGGAGTGGGGGTTTTTTCACGATGGTAGGCACAGTACAGTTACAAAGTTGACAATTCCCTGGTTAGTTTGGTGACACTTGTGTTATTGTACTATGCTGATCTACTTGGAGTATGGTGGATGAAGTCTTGCTAATACAAGAAAACCTACTATTGTCTCGTGTCATTGGTTCATTGGTCCTGGGTGAAACCGTTGGGAGGTCTCCTGGCTCCATGGGCTCTATGGGCTCCACAGGTTCCCCTGGCCCTCCAGGTTGCCCTGCACTCTGGAGGTCACCTCCAAAGCTGGGTACACTGAAGGCCAGGAAGGGTAGGTCTCCACAGATCAGCTGACCTGTGTCGTTGCTCCTGAGGATATCCTCAATCTCTGTGGTAAGGTTCTTGAAACTCTCCAGTTCTCGAATCTACACATACAAACAAACATGTACATGTAAGTAAAGGGTGGTGTAAGTTAGGGAAGAGATTGAGATTGCTCGATAACAAGTGCAATGAAAAGATTTAGCTTGAGTTTTTGAAGAAAAAAAAATCAACAAAAAGTTCAGATGTGAACAAACGATGAATGAAATAAGCACCTCTATAACATTTCACAGATTTTTATCAATTTTATCATTATTTTCATTATTATTTATTAATTACTGTATTTATTTTTTTTCTCATTTTTCTTATTTCATATTTTTTTCCTTGGGGGGGGGGGGGGTCAATTTGAAGATCTGACACAAGACAAAATGTACATGTATACTTGACATTTTTCTCAGAAATACTATGAAATAAATCAGGTTGTAAATATGAATAAATATGTATGAATATTCTGATGCAGTAATAAAAATCTCACCTCTTGCATGATTTGTCTGATGTCATCATAGATGTTAGATGGTACATCTGTATTGTTCCTGGCCTGAAGTATCAAAGAAAGGAGGTAAAAGATCGATTGGAGTTCATACAATTACTATTCAAAAGAAACTGTTTCAAAGGAATTGGGGAAAGTTAGATAACTTCTGCATTAGACATGGGTATTTACAGTGAGATTGGGAATGACTGAATTGATAAGCAATTTACCCACTTTCCTCCAAAGGCACTTACACTTCACACAGAAACAAGTGGTGGGACCACACATGAATTTGGCATAAATGTTTGGCCCAAATACTTCAGCTATTTCTTGTCATATTTCAAATAAAAGGGCATTTGAAAAGTAATCCTTTTCGGGGAACCATTTTATTATGATATTCTTCCTAAGTGACAAGAAAAGAATGATAAAACTCACAATTCATGCTTCACCTTTCCCGGACCTTAAGCTTCTCTTTAAATATGTTCAAGAAAATCACTTATTTTTTCTCTAAACCCTGAAAGTATCAAATATTCATTATATTTTTTCAATACCATCTGTTATCATTATCCCTACGAACATAAGGTAAAAAAGAAAATTTGAAATGAAAATTAGAAAAGCAGAAAAAAAGACATAAATGTAAAAAGAAACATAGATATGGCCACCGCCACAGTACTCACCCAATCAAGGAACTTCTGCTTGTCTATGGATTGCCAGAGATCCTTGGAGAATTCATCTAGCTGGCTACTAGTAAGGTTACATAGGACTCTACTGATATCATCAAGATCACTGGGGTCCTGAGGCTCAATGATCTGACCTAGAGCAGTCTTATTACATACAGTATCATGCATTCCATTGCCTTGTAGTAGAAGCTGAAGCTGAAAGAGAACAAGATAGAGCAAAGTCATTGCTTTAAACTTCACTTTTCATTTCCTAAAAGATGAATTCTCTATTTTTGTGGAAAGGAACAAAGATCAGAAAAGCATTTTATGCACTTTCTTTATTCAGACATGATGCAGGCCCTTTTCAGTTTTAATCTTGTTTCAAATTAGATCAATTTATGTAGAGCAGCTATTACATCAATACATTCTATTGTGCTGTGACGTAACAGAGTTCCCAACAATGCTACTGCATAGACATACTACAATTAATCAAAAGCTCTCTGAAGACAGGCAGGTCTTCAACAAAAATGTTTTATGATGAACAAAAGAAATAAATGTAAAACCAGATCTGCATTATTCAGAGAGCAGTCTTTTTAAACCCCACTTTCCACTTTTTGTTGAGGTTCCTACAGTATTCATCCTTCATGTACTGGTTCATATTAATGTTTTATTGCGTTTCACAGTACATAAACAAGCAGAGAGGGGAGTTGCAGAAGAGTAAGATAAAAATAAAAGATGTTTGAAAATTCATTATAACAGAAATGAGAAACAGAATCCATATACAAAAAAAGAGGTGAAAAGGGGGGCAATATATTGCGTGTTATAAGTACTTTTATAGATCATCGCTTATTTCTCACAGTATATATATATATATGCTTTAAATCATGAGAGTTATCATGTGATTGAAGACATTGACAACATCCTCAATACATTCATGATTGTACCAGGCTTCAAAGTCCAATTTTTGTGCAAACAAATATAAAAGAAAGCAGCACTGCTGTGCACACAATGCAGTTTACATTTGAAGTTGATTAGCATGACCAATAATATGAAGTGTGAACTTTGCAGAGTGAATCTCATATGTACTATATCACATACATGCATACCTTTGCTTCTGATACATGTAATGTTCATCATACATGTAATATCATTCCAACATGTTATTTTTGTTCTCAAGAGATAAAGCTATATGCTTCCCTGCTTTGATATTCTTACATACATGTACTGAGTATTACCATGTTTGTCATGATGCTAATCTCTAGTTAATTGATCTTGTAATCACCGTCTTGGAGACAAAAGTGAAATAAAAACTGATAGACTTTGGTCTCCAGTGTTCACTTAGGAGTTAATTTTGTGGTGTGCTTTACAACATGATCACTATGGAGACATACATTCGTATTATTTGCCGACAGAGAATGTTCCCATGTGTATGCTTCATCATGGCCGTACACAGTGGGGAGTTGGGATTTTCAACCACATTTTTTTCCAGTTATTTTCCAAACATGCCACCCAAAGTGCGCACCAGATCTTTCAATTTTAATTCTAAAAATGCAAAAGCTCCCTCTTGTGGGAGAGGGAAACACCCTTGCACACTCTCTCTCCCTGGCATGTTACATTGAGTATTGAACATATTGTCCCCCCCCCAAAAAAAAAAAATTCCTGCATATGGCCTTGTGCTTTATTCAGGACGTAGTAATACTGCAATTACACAAAGCAAGATGGCACGGAGACAAAGATATGGAAATAAAAATGAAAAAAAGGTAAGAGAGAAAAAAGAAACGAGTTACAAGGAAAACGTTGGGAAGGGAAGAGAGGTTTAACAGAAAATCATTGCAAGTAAGAGGAAGTGAGGAGTGAAAAAAATAGAGGGGGATGTGAGGGGGATGTGTGTGGGGGGGGGGGAGAGAGAGAGAGAGAGAGGGGGTTGATGAAAGAGGGGTGGATCCAAGGAGGGGGAGGGGGAGGGGAAGAGGAAGGAACAGATAAATAAGAAAGGAGCCTGCAATAAACTCAATCAACGTGAGCCAGACAGAAGAGGATGTGTCATATCATTTGCCCCTTTAAATTCAGCATTATTGGGCTTCCTCACTTCTTAAACATCCCTGACTACTGCCAAGATTTCCAAGATTTCCCAGCCAAATTTTCAGTATTTGCATACCCAGATTAGTGTCTACACAATCATCCCGAATCACAATTATTGACATTGTCTAGAGGATTACCAACCAAATTTATCAGGTTTCATACAGAGCCTGAGATGATATAACAAACAATGTTGTCTCCTGTCAAACATGGTATGAGAACATTAAGAAATGAAACATAACGAAGGCCAGATCATTCTACCATTAACAGAAAACTTGTAAATCAGGAAGACAGAAATGAAGGTCTAAGAACTAATATTATTTTTCGAACTGTTTCACTCACAAAAATAAAATCTTCCCTTATTTTTACATTCATTCATCCTCTTGGAAAAGCAGGGCAGATTAATAAAGGTCTCAAATACATGTACCTAAAATGTTTCTATTTCTTCTCTCATTTTCATGCACACTCTGCATATCTCTCCACAGCCTTCTTTTTATCTTTCTTTCTCTTGCATAATCTCGCATACATGTACTTATCTGTTTCTTTCATATCCTTTCCTTTTTCTTCCTTTCCTTTTTCTTCCTTTCTCTCTCTCTCTTTCTGCCAATCTCTCAATAAAGTTTCTTCTTCTTGACTAACCATAGTATTCTCTTCTCTCTGATAAGACTTGAGTCTACAGGAATAAAGTTTGTGTTTTATAGTTTATTAATCTATCTCTTTCTCTCAGAGGAAACTTGCCTCAATTATACATGTAGGAATATAGGAGCCCATCTCTCTTTTCTTCATCTATCTTCCAGCTATTTTTCTATATCTTTCTGTCTTCTTCTCTAAGCTAAAACTCACCTTTATAGGATTAATTGATGAGTCCAGCTATCTATCTATCTATCTATCTATCTATCTATCTATATATCTATTTATCTATCTATCTATCCATCTATCTATCTATTTATCTATCTTTCTATCTATCTATCTATCTATCCCACTATCATTCTATCTCTTTCTATCTCTTTCTCTCTGCTAAAACTTACCTTTCTTGGATTAAAAGGTGTATTGATGAGCTCATTATCCACCCATCTATCTATCTATCTATCTATCTATCTATCTATCTATCTATCTATCTATCTATCTATCTATCTATTTATCTATCCATCTATCCCGCTATCATTCTATCTCTTTCTTTCTCTTTCTCTCTGCTATAACTTACCTCTCTAGGATTGATAGGTGTATTGATGAGTTCATCTGTCACATTAGGATTAATGCCAAGATCATTCTTCAGAAGTTCTTCGAAAGCTGCTGGATCTGTCAAAATATCTGCCAGCGTGACTGAGCCTACAAAGTTGGATGAAACCAAAATAATGCAAATATTTCATTGAGCATGAAAGATTAAAGTAGTTATTATGAATGATTGACAAGTAAAGTTGGCATTGAATAGCTAGGAGTTTAAGCACTTCTAAGCTACCTCTTAGAAAGCAAACAAACTTGATGTATATTTTCTGTGTGAAAATCTTAAATCTCATGTGAAATTTATGACCAACACATGTAGGGTCCCCTGAAAGCACACATACATGTATATTGAACAATGAAAATATTAAAGGTATTCTTTAAATCAATTAAACTAGGGATGCATGTAGTGTGTATCATGCATAATGGTTTGATGTTTGTGCTATCTGTCTGCCATGCACATGCCTTTTAATACTGCAATTCATTCGCAAAGGGATCCATACCTTCATGAATCTTTGAAATACATTTGATTTTTAATACCACAACACACTGAGCCCTAATGCTTTATTCCTGTATAACATATTTTTCATTCACTGCACTCTAGCAATATTCTTGCTACATAAATTGACATTAGATTCAATTTGGTTCTTCATTTTAATTGATTGCTAATGTCTGATGCTAACCTGTAATGCTGGACCTTATACTGAACATGGTAATCAGTCTGGGTATGATGTACGGAGGATGATTAATTAACATTCTATCACCATGAACAGTTAATTCAGGGACATGTCGATGCCAATTTTCATGCACATATTATGTTTGTTATTGCATTTAATGACAACTTGGATACATTGTAGCCCCCACATTAACTTGTACACTGTAGCTCACATATTAAATTGCAAAGTAACTTCTAATACATGTACATAACAGTTTCAGGTAAAATAAAGAGATGAATATTGCCTTTCTTACCCGATGAAGTACTGTTTGAGGTAGAACCAGCCTGTATATACAGCAAAACAAGAAAATTCATATATTACTTTCATTTTCTCAAGTAAACTTATCAGTTTTAATGAATTATTTCTGTATTGTCCACAAATTCAACAAGGTAATTTGTTTTGTTCATATCCATGACCAAAAAATATGTACAAGAATAAATACCTATAATGAATACAATGATAATTTCACCAGGATAAAAAGATCAATAATGGGAATGTTTTTCATTTCAGTCCTGTTCCCTAGTCCTGAAATTAAAAACATCAACATGATACACAAGAATAAAATAATGATATCAAAAGTAAAATATGGTGATTCATATGTCACAAAAAGGGAGGGGAATGTAATCAAATTATAGCACACCCATGAATAGTCTAGAATAGTTTTAAAGATATTTGTAAACATTTGCCCCATCACCTGCCAACTTTGATGAAGTTTTCAATGTTATTTTAGGGG
Source organism: Echinometra lucunter (assembly GCA_029962745.1). Lineage (NCBI taxonomy): Eukaryota > Metazoa > Echinodermata > Echinoidea > Camarodonta > Echinometridae > Echinometra > Echinometra lucunter. The sequence continues at coordinate 7,440,929 of CM057157.1, read as the reverse complement.
CTTGCATGATTATTTGGTCACTGCCCCCTGACCCCATCAACCATGCGCAAGGACTCCTGGCTATGCTTGTGACTCACTTGGGGGCTAGCACCATTATTTGGACACTGCCCCTGACCCCATCAACCATGAGCAAGGACTCCTGGCTATGCCTGTGACTTACCAGAGCTGAAACTGCTGATGGGTCAAGATGTGAGAGGAGTTCTTGGGCAATCTCTGCATACTGCTGTTGGTTGAGGGCACACAGTTCATCGTTGGTCTTGGCTCGTAGCTCAGGGTCCTCTATACCGAATAGGTCTCCAAGCGTTCCAAATTCACAAGCAAGCGCCAACAAGGAAGGATCGGTCAATGCAAGAAGCTACATGCGTGAAAAAAATGGCAAAATGAATATCCGTGATAAAACTCGGCATCATATGTAGACTTGTTACTAAACAAGTTAACAAAATTCATGGCATCAGGTCAGGTACATTATTGAATTCATCATTATGTACATGTACACTGTACATTAGAGATATCAATATGCAAAGTAGACGTACATACATGTACAAGTTAAAAGCTCAGCTATAACTTGGATCACATGAAATATGATCCAGAATAATGATACCCTAATGTAAATTATTTTCATTATTTATTCATACTTGGAAAAGACAAAACAAAAAACAATTTAGATATATGCAAGACTTCACAGCTGTATTATATATACTCTTTTATTTCAATAGCTGATGATGGAGTCTTCCAACTCAAAAACATGGTGCAATCTACAACCTATTTTAAATAACAGGAAAAAAAGAACAAAAATGAACCCCATCCCCCATACATTGTACATATGTAAGTTATATACACATATGTAGCAAAAGAAAGAAAACCTTAATGATATTATCAAGCACATCATTACCATACATACAGATCCATTATGTATGACATGCTCATTAAAAAAATATCACCCTGGTAAATTATCATCTTTCACAATATTTTCTGACCCCTGGATAACATGACCCTGCGAAGCACACTTAACGACACTCTTTAGAGTTTACTGACATCATAAAACGGATCATTTATGTATGAGCTTCTACCCCGCATCAGTGCTCAGAATCATTAACTGATGCACAGCAGTCATCAACAAGAAAGCCATATATACATGGCCTAAAACAAAACAGCAAGAAGTACAGCAATCAGGTATTATGATTATGTCTATATCCAACAAAATAATAGAAGTGATAGTGTACATTTGGGATATACCTTACATAAAGGATTTTTTTTTTAAATACAAAATGTAGTTTCTATGTTGATATTTGAACATCTGAAGGGTGGAATCTCCTAGATTTAACAACTTTCTAGATTAAAATAAAAATGGTTCATTCCAATAATAAAATCTTCAGTAAAGATGAAGAAGAAACTTTAGCATCATTTAATAGTGATGCCAAATAAATGAACATATATCTATTTATAGCGATGATGAATACTATCAACATTATCAACATTATCTAGAATGATTAAACAAAATGGTACAGGTACACTGCACCTTTTATCATGAACAAAAATATGTACATATCACAATCATAAACTTTCTTTAGTACACAGCTGTATTAATACACATGGGCATCTTGGAATATAATGTAACAAACTTTAGAGATCTATCAAATTCTCACCAAAGCAAGAAATAAATACCTAGCATATGCTTTACTCAGATACTGGATGAACTTTGGTACATGTGCATCCTACAAATGTAAAGCGTTATCAAAACAGGGTGAACAAACTTTTGACATGCCAATTTCAAATTACATCAACTGGTCTGTATTCCACAACAAAAAGGAGGGGACAAACACTGTGCAAAATTTTTGAACATGTACGCAAATGTTCGTGGAACTGTTGCAAAACTATTTTTGGTAAAGGAAAAAAAAACATAATTTTTCATACCCAATATTAAAGTTTAATACTGTTCCTTTGAAAAAAGGTAATTTCTATTAATGATAAGACATACCAATGCACCATTTCTCCAACCTAATGTATGTAAGCCAAACTTTGGCATCCACAAAAATGTAATATGGAGAAGAATTGGAGGGACAGTAAAAAAAAAAAAAAAAAAAAAATGGTGGAATACATGAATATGAATGTGTATGTGGCAAGGTAAGTCTGTTAGGAGTTCATATTTTTCTATTCCTTTTGACAATAGTTTTCTCTCACTTTCACACATACCATAGAGAAAACAAAACAGCCTGCACTTAAACAGAGTGAATAAATGCAGAGCATTCAAAATATATTCTAGCATATCATCTCTTGAGAGCTATATACATGTAAAGATGTTGTAATTCTAGATATCAAACGGAGACATATTATTTTCATCTGTTCATCCTGTATTCTGTGATCTAGCATCCATTTAAATGCAATATCCAGGAGATTTAAATCCATCGACGAGACCTAATTTCCTTTCCAGGAATCCCTGGGATAATCCCAGGCATGTATCAAGTTCCCTTCTTACAGTCCCTTAATCCCCTATTACAGAATGGGAAATGGCATAACATGAATAATCAATATGTTATTGGGTGCAGAGAAGGATTTGTCACATGTATGAAAACAAGAAATGCAGAATCGAAAACATTCTTAGGGGCAATATCCGTTCATACTCAAGATTTCAACATGTTTAATGTATTCACTATACAATACTAAAGCCTAGCAGTGTTATCCTTTTCTCTAAATTTCCGAAAATCTTTCTCTCCTTGCTCTTCCTCTCTCTTGTTCTTTCACAGTATTCTGTCTAATTCTCTCTCTCCCTCTCTTTTCTACTCTCCCCTCTCTCTGTTTCTCTCTATAATGTTGATTTGACATTTATTAGTCACTCTTCTTGCTGCTTCTGTCTCTCTCACTAACTCATTCACTTACTGAATTTGCATCCCTCTGGATGAATCTCTCCCTCAATATGTATTACATTTCATGTACATATACACTCTATTTGTCCGTTTCTGTCTCTGTCTCTGTCTGTCTCTCTCTCTCTCTCTCTGAAGCTACATGTATAGCCTTCATGGCATTTTCTTCCTTCATGTATCTTTATCTCATCTTTTATACAATATTCCCTACTGGTCTCTACAAAGTAGATTCCTTACACATAAGTGGAAAAATAATAGGGGTAACTTCCTCCTTATCATCACTTCAGATACTACGTTCACCATTTTGACTACCTACGCTTCTCAGTAATGCATACAACATGTACCTATTCCCTTTAGTTCCCAGAAAGCATATCATTAGACTTCCAGTCAGGTGCAGACACAGACCCTAATCTCCACAGCAGCGTACAAGTTCATTGTCTGGGGTGTGATCTACCCAACACCTGTGACCAACCTGCTGGCAGTAGTTGGCAGAATGTCAAACACATTCATTCCAGGGTCAGAAACGTCAAAGAGGTGACGTCAGATTGCGTTCGGATTGTATATCGTACCAGGTCTGCACGTCAATATATCGCACCAATATCTGCTTATTTTGTGGGTCATGATAGGGTGTTATTCTGATGGTGTGGCATACTGAGATTAGTGGAAAATGGAGAACAAATGAATTTTCAATAGTGTAAATGTACATGTCTTGTTGGCAAAAATAATGTTGCATATTTCTATAACAGCGCAAAAATAAGGATAACCTTTTTATTTAATACAAAGGTAGATTTTTTCATTCATTACTGATCCATATGATTACATGTGTAAGATACATTATGACATTTTTGAAAGGCTTTGCACCTATTTTGTTTTGTCAATAGAGAGAGAAAAAATGAACTTTTCTCACTTTTTTAAAAATCATATTGAAGTTCAAATATCCTTATCAAACAACTGGAAAGAAATCTACATGTAAGAGATATCCTACTCAAATAATTGGAAAGAAATCTAATAGTCTAAATTCTCTTTCATACACGGAAATAACACATTTCACTCTTTATTTTGAACCTTGGAATGAAAAACTACTTTCATTTTCAGGTGTATTGTCAAGTGATTTCAAGGACTATTCTCATCTTCAATCAGAAATGAAAGAGTTTCTCTATGATACCGATCTTCATTAAAATACAGAAAATGGCCATCGACAATATGAGCCGAAGCTCAGAAGTAGCAAGATTCACTTGCATTACAATTTCAGTGACATTCATTACTTCCTTATTAAAAGGATGTTCAAAATATCAATTTGCTTTCAAAAAGGAATCATATCACCAAAGTCCCGTGTCAGTATCTAATACAGTAAAACGATATATTCTTCAAATATCACAATATACAATTGAGGGATTGCCAGTTTGAATACTGAAATTGCACTTTATCTAAAAAAAAGTAACAGACTCATGTCGTAGTCACACCAACGAAACCGACTCCAGACCGATCAAAACTATTACGTTATTTTCAATGACATACCATTGGTCGGTTTGGAGTCGGTTTCGTTGGTGTGAATGCGACATACATGTAACAGTTCCTCAATATTAGTTAATCCTTTTTCATGCACAAAAATGCATGCACAGAAACTACCTTAAAGTAAAAAACAAAACAAAAACAAACATACCTACTCAGTGTTTGTAATGAACTTTTAATGCAATCATTTCCCCTTTATGCTTGACATGTATGTCCTAACCATTGGAATGTCTCACATACATGTATGTTCTGGAGGTGATTATATATCTCCAAATGGTATAAAAAAAGAAAACAAAATTCTCATGTACATGTAACCAATCTATAAATTCATAGGCAAAACGAATCCCCATGTGTTAGAAAGGACACATTCATCTGAATTCCAATATATGCATTAAAGTTTTAGAACTCGGATCTAATTTACATTGCGATTGGTGAATACTGATTTTTGATACTGAACTTAACAATATTCCAACATAGTATTTGTTTGAATTTGTGACTTTCCATGCAGGTGCATACATGATTATGTCCAAGGGCAGCCTCGATCCAAGTGTTTACTTTTAGAGGTGTGTCCTCCAAATATTTATGTAACCACGATAAATATTTATTTTTGTCATATTTTGTTAAAAAGTACATGTATATCATCTTGCTGTTTTATTATCTTATTTATCATTTGATTTTGAAGAATTGGAAATAAATGTGTTTAAACTTGAGAGAACTTGAAAATTATACGGAGATGATGCATTATCTTCCTATACCCTTGTGAGAATAAGAGTTCATACCTTTAATATAAAATATTTAATCAATTTCATGCCAATTTCCTTTTCACTACCAATACTGTACATAAAATGACAGTACAATGCCCTGCTACCCCTCAACAAATACCGCTATCAATTACACAATATACAAACATGCAACTCAGGAAATGAGATACCCCAACCATTAAGTACCATGTTCCTGTAAATTAGTGAACAACACTTTCTATTTGATTCTTTGGCTATGTCTCCAAAACTCATTTCCCAGGGAAGGAATGATGATCACATGAAAAGCAAATTGCACACTAGCAAAACAACAGTCCCTGGTTGATTGATAATCATGTCATTGTGCTTTCACTTCAGCCTACATCAAAGACAATTAGCTGTCTGCTGGAAAAAACTAATGTTTGCTCTCCAATTTAATAGATGTTTTAATGGATATCGAATTAGACAGTAGCAGCTTCCGATAAGACTTTCCTAGGTTATTTCTAATTACCACGACATGCAAATAATGTAATTATATGTTACAGATACACAATACCAACCCCTTCCCCCCCCCCACAAAAAAATACTATAAATGTCCATTCATACATGTATCTATAGTATGAGTATCACTACCTGGGATTTTAGGCTGCCATGGTACATATAAGGTACTATTAAAGCATTCAATGAATTCCTTCCTACTGGTTACCATTCACTGCACCTGGGTGAAGAGTGGCAAATGAAGATTAATGTCTTCATTGCCAAATAAGATTTTGACTACAGTGGGACTCCAAACTCTGGCTACATGTATGGTAAAATATGATTACATGTACCTAGAGTGATCTAGTATACATCTGGGCCCCGTTTCATAAAACTTGTTACCAATAACAAGTTGCAATACATTTTAATGCATGTACACGTCCATGTAACTGTTATAAGCACTGAAATCGTTGCATTTGATTGGCTGAGAGCAAATTTGTCATAGAAATGTGGCCGTTGTTAATGATAACAAGTTTTATGAAACAGGGCCCTGGACTATGGAACAATGTGAACAGAGCATACATGTACATAATACACTAATGGGGTGTTGCAAGAAAGTTGCAATCAATTGCAAATAATTGCTAATTTTGAAACAACCATTCTGATTGGCTCAGTGTCTGCCCTTTTAAGAAGACATGCATGCAACAATGATTTTGATTGGCCAGGGTTAATCAGTTGCAACTTGCAATCAATTGCAACTTTCTTCCAACGCCCCAATAGTCTCCTACAGATACAGTTGGAAAGTCAAGTCTGCCCTCTACAAACTGCATGTTTACATGACCAGTCCCCTCCACATGCTCTTCTAAATCAATTTCAATAGATTTCCTCATGGCTAAAAATAGTTCCTCTCAATGATGACGTGCTGAAGTTCATACATGGAATGGAGAATAGCAATAAAATTATTCAAGTGCTACATTAGGGAAGTATCAAAAATAAAATTTGTACCTTCACTACTGGAATACATTTTGCATCAGATAGCCATAATAACAAGACAAAATTATTCCTGCAATTTCCTATAATTTCCTACAGTTACATTCATACTTGATTATTTACTGACATTGATAAAATTGATTTTTGCCAAAGATAAAACTCATTGTGTACAACTATTCACATGAAGAGTAGATGTAATGCCCAAAACTCCTGAACCTTTTGTTCATATAATTCACTTTTCTATTCACATCACCAGCATGTTTTCTTTATAGGCACTATACACCATGTATTCAGCAGCTGTCTAATGCACCTGAAATAACATCTGAAGAAACTGTTATCCCAGCTAAAGTGAACGATTTACATGAGCAATTTTGGAAAAGAAGACCTTCGGGTTATAGTTATTAAGTTAATCTTTTTCTTTTCCTGGCATCCATGTGACTCTCCCTATATTCTATTATTGTTTGTATTTGTTCTTTTGTTTGTTGATTCTGCCGAATAAAATAATAAGATAATAATAATAATTTCAGCCTAATGAAATATTCTGAGGTAAACTATATGTACAATACATGCAGATGCAATGCATTGGTCACACCTTTGCATATTATTTGGCTTGCATATTGCTGCGTATTGCTCGAACACAGACATACTGTAGGCAGTCATATCCAATAAAGCGCAACGAAACGTGCTCAATATGTACTCTACACGCAGACTAGCGCATAGACCTGCGCTAGTCGTTCGCTAGTTATAAAATTTTCTAAACTATAGCAAGCAATCACAGGGTCAAATCGCCTCTTTTTTGGAGCACGTGTCACTGACTATAGCTGCGTTTCCTGCATGATTTACCTCACTAGAGCTTGTTGTCGTTCGCATGATTGCGCTATATTGGTAAGTATTGCTTGCACACCGCTCACAGCACCAAGAACTAGGTGTGACGGAGGCATAAGCGGTAGAAGAATGTTGCTTATCTGATGGGAACCAAAAGGGCATTGACTCATATATTACAGCACTCCTCTGGGTGCTACAATAGATCTCCAATGCTTGGTGTGGAATGAATAATAGACTTTTAACATCCTACTTCCCATGAAAGCAACCCTCAGGTCATACAGAAAATAGAAGATCAAGAATAGCACACACATCTTGTTCATCCTCACATGGTAACGATACAATGCTTGTGTTACATGCACCATACCATCTGGACTAATATTTGATCTGTAACTGTACTTCTAAAATGCAGCATTTTTTTATCACAGTAACTTCCTTTTTCGGAGTCCTTTAAAATCTGTTGGATAATTCCAGTACGACAAACAGGACTTCCAACTCTCACTTATTTACCTTGGCCTTATATTTTGTATTTAATGTAATAGTTATACTTTCAGTGATGTACAATGTAACTTGTGGTATGCAGAGTAGCACTGAAGTATGCAAAGTGTAGTAAATATTAATTCCTAACTGTCTTTGGCTTCTAATCACTACACTACTTTAAGATGCAAAATGAATCATCGTTTTCTCTTTATTAGCCTAATTTTCTTTTCTTTTTCATTGAAAGGCATTGAAAGTGAAGACTGGAAGACAAGTTGAATCACACTTAGGAGGTCTTTTTCTCATGATCTGAAGTTTACAGAAGTATGAGAGGTTACACCAAATGATACACAAACGTGTGCCATACATACATGTAAATATGCTAATCTTCTAGCTACTTCATACCAAGTTCAATCTATTTTAAGTCATGACTACAAAGTGTTGACAGAGAATTCTCACAGGTGCACATCAAATATTTCCAAGAATTTTTTACATGAGAGTTGAGAAGTTGGACTAACATTTTGTTCTTCAGTTCAGTTTAGTTTAGTTTACTTTTGTCTTGTTAAATGTTAAGTTGTTTGGTTGGATGGTTTTAGATTTGGGGATTTTTTAAATAATAAAGCAGCTGATTTCATTCCAGCTGGTTCCATAAGAAAGCAATATGTTCAAAGGGACTGCATGCAGCTGTTGCAGCAACAACACACAACATACAGTTACTAATATGTATGGCCTTGTTTCATTATTGGGTTTTGCTGATAATCATGTGGGTCTCGTTTTTCTCTTATAAAAAAGAAATAGAAGAAAAATCAGATAGATACATGTAAATCCAAAGATGCATCCCTATCTGTAGATGGAGAAATATTGTACATGTAAATGCACCGGAACAGGACAGTTATTTTGTTGTGTTCTTGAACTTCATTTCATTTTTGATAGACCATCATAGCAAACTCCTACATGCATTTGTACATCCGTGTACATGTTGGTGAATTTGAATTCTTTATAAATTTGTACAAGTGTGCCAGTTTTAACATCCTCTTTGGGCCACTTCAGAGTAAAACTGTATCCTGGTTTATTATACTGGTTTTAAAAATAGGTTAGGTACTCAACTCTTCATTTAAATGACTTACCTCAGCAGGACTGGGTCTAGAGTTAAGAATAGCATCTACAACATCAGGAGATAACCCAATGTTACTCTTAAGGTATCTCCTCACTGCATCTGGGTCATCTATTAAACCACTCAATGATGAGAGATCTGAAAATAAAAGTCATTCATGACATCCATTAATTTGAGTGCACACAACATAGAGCAGGTTGTATCTGAGAGCATGGGCCTAGTATTCAACATTTGCAATGTCTAAATGATACATGTGTACATCTACATGTATGTTCATGGGTTATTGTATGCTTTATTCTGATGTGTTTTCAGACAAAAAAAGGAGGAGAAGAGAAAAGAGGATGATGGGGAAAAAGGGGGGAAATGGAGGGGGAAGGGGGAAAGACTGGAGGGGGAGCAAAAGGGTGGGGAGATGATGAAGAAGATGATGATGAAAAGGGATAAAAAGCAAAATGGAAGTAGATATCATGGTATATGTAAAACTAGCAGTGTAGAGATAAAGAAAGAAGAAAGAGCAACAGAAATATGATGATGATGATGATGATGATGATGATGGTGGTGATGATGATGATGATGATGATGATGATGATGATGATGATGATGATAAAGTGAAAGAAAGAATAAGAAAATAAGAAAGAATAAGAAGACAAAAAAGAAGATGAAGATGAAAAGAAGAATAAGAGGAAGAAGAAAAAGAGCAGGAATAAATAAGAAAAAGAAAATTATAAAATCAGAGCAAGATGTAAAGAGGGAGGGGGATGGTGAAATACAATGCTAAAATGTTCTTATGCTGTTTAGATTTTTAAAATAGATCATACAGATTTTACCTGATCTTACCTGAATAAAAATGAAATAAAAATACTTATAAAAAAAACCTGTTTGTGTCAACTTAATAACAATACTGAGGGTATTTCAAACACCAGGTAGTCCATCAGGAACAGAGATTTTGATGCACTCATGTCTGTCTGCATGCAATCAAGTCAATCTGTCATGTCATTCCACCAAGGGGACAGGAATAACATCCCTCAATTCCCATAGGAAGACAGCATTTAATATGGATTGGCTTGCATCATATCATTTTAATCCATCTGGTGATCTAGGCACATACATGTACATCCATTGGGTGTGTTCACACAAACAAATCATTTTTTTTTTGCATTTTCTTTGTTGTTGTTGTTGTCACTGGTGTCATTTTTCACTGTGTTTACATGTACATGAATATGTTCATGTAGTATAGTATGGATTGGATTGCCTGATATCTCTAATAATGTTTCAGAGAATCCAACTTATCCTTGGGCCCATTCTAAAAAGCAAGTTCACATCTTTTGTTTTAAATCTTCAAAGAGATTTAATCTTGATAGTGCGTTCCTTCCTTCCTTCAATGAATGTAGCTATATCTTGGATGTGCTCACCTAAGCAAACTGATGTTTTTTGTAAGACTAAACTATGTCTCAACTGGGTTGCATTATATCATGTAAGTTGGATCTATACAACTCTTAGCTGTGTTCACATGAGCAAGGTATTGATATGTTAAAAATGTTGCTCAAGCCGTCAGTCCATCATAAGTCATGGGCACACAAGCTATGAAGACTTACTGTTTACATTCCAAACATAGGGGAATGTGACCTGCCATTTATCATGTATCCCTCAAGACAACTTCATTTATCACAGTACATGTACAAGCAGCAGTGCATGCTTATCTTTTATCAGCAAAATATCTGAATGTTTGCAGCAAACTTTCTAAAAATTGTGATGATTTCTATTTAAATCCAATATCATAATATATATGTGTACATGTAGCTTACCTGTACAACAATCTCTTCTTTTTTTCTTTTGTTTTTATGTTAGCTTTACAAACCTTTCACTTACAAATATCCAGTGTCATTATTCCATTAAGAAATTGTCTGAACTGTCTAGAAAATGGGGGATTTTCACTTATGGCCATTAATTGCATTTTACAAAATGGGAAAGCAAAATACTGAATCAAAGAAAGAAATGTTTTGCATGGAATATATTCAAGCAGAACAAGCTTTCTGCCTAGGTACATATACCTGTGGCAGTGCATGATATATTGGATTTCATCAAGTCTATTGACATTCAAATCATGCACTCAATAATGTAATCAGCCCCACCTCCTTGGTATACTTATTGAAAGGTTCATCATTCACCAATCTACATGTACACACTGCGTGCAAGTAGCCTGCACATACATGTATGTGTCGGTTTGGGCAGTAGAAAGTATGGTGGCCCTGAAGTATGCTCGACAACAGGTCATGTGCGACGTGAATTTCGCATCCCAGGTCCTGAACTTTGCATCCCAAGTCGTGAAATTCACGACCCGCGATGCGAAATTCATGACTCGTGGCGCAAACTTTGCATCCCAAGTCGTGAAATTCACGACCCGCGGTGCGAAATTCAGGACCCGTGGCGTGAACTTTGCATCCCAGTCCTGAATTTCGCACCGCGGGTCGTGAATTTCACGACTTGGGATGCAAAGTTTGCTCCACGGGTCATGAATTTCATGACCTCGGATGCGAAGTCCAGGACCTGGGATGTGAAATTCACGTCGCACATGACCTGTTGTCGAGCGTACTTCAGGGCCACCATAAGAAAGGGAGAAATATCAAAGGTGATGATCATGAAGAGTTCATTTGATCATTTAGACTTTGTGCTATAAGATATTATATCTGATAATGTCTAACTTCTTACATTTAATAAGTTAAATATAGCTCATCACAAACTTTGGTATTTCCTACTTTTGCTAGTAATGCAGGTGAAATATAAAACTTTACACTTCATATCTCAAGTCATCTAGATAAAAATGTAAGCAGCAAAGAATCTGTTTACCTAGTTAAAATTAAAGATTAGGAGAAGAAAATAGAGTTGATTGTTTTTCAATGTACAAGAGACAAAATGGGAGAGGGTGTTAGTCATTTTATTTGTGGGATTGGACAGGAGGTAGGCAGTACTGACCAATGAATGTAGGATACTTTGATTCACCACTGATAGAGGACATTGGTAGGGGAAGTTAAATATTTGTTGGAAGACATGAAATTTACGGAGGGGCATGAAGATGGGGGGGGGGGGGGGGGGGGGAGAGGGGAAAAAATAAAATTTTATGGGGGAAAACTGAATTAGTGGTGTACAAGTACATGTCAGTAAATACATTTTGTTTCACATGTGGAATAACTATAAAGGAAGCTGGGAAAGTAAATTCGTGAACAGTCAAGGGTTATTCTACATGTGGCAACAGTGAACTCCAAGAAGTGATGTTAGAGAAGAGGCAAACAGCATAAAAACTCCAGAGCCATATCAAAGAAATGTCTGCAGCATCATAATTACCTGGTAGTGAAGGACCGCCAATGTTTACTTGTCCCTGTAGCTTGTCCCACCAGTCATTACCAGTGTTCCACCAGTCTCCCTGACGCTCCAGATCACCAAGCTGAATAAGGATCTTCTCCACATCATCTACAAAGGTCTTGTTACCCAAGATCTTCTCTATATCCTCTATCAGAATAGATAACCTGCAGAATACAACAAAAGTTTCAAGAGTAACTTCTCCACATCATCTACAAAGGTCTTGTTACCCAAGATCTTCCCTATATCCTCTATTAGAATAGATAACCTGCAGAACATAACAAAAGTTTCAAGAGTAACTTCTCCACATCATCTACAAAGGTCTTGTTACCCAAGATCTTCTCTATATCCTCTATCAGAATAGATAACCTGCAGAACATAACAAAAATTTCAAGAGTAACTTCTCCACATCATCTACAAAGGCCTTGTTACCCAAGATCTTCTCTATATCCTCTATTAGAATAGATAATTTGCAGAATACAACAACAAAATTTTCAAGAGTAACTTCTCCGCATCATCTACAAAGGTCTTGTTACCCAAGATCTTCTCTATATCCTCTATCAGAATAGATAACCTGCAGAATACAACAAAAGTTTCAAGAGTAACTTCTCCACATCATCTACAAAGGTCTTGTTACCCAAGATCTTCTCTATATTCTCTATTAGAATACATGTAGATAATTTGCAGAATATGACAAATGTTTTAAGAGTAACTTCTCAACATCATCTACAAAGGTCTTGTTACCTAAGATCTTCCCTATATCCTCTCTTACAATAGACAATCTGCAGAATACAGCAAAAGTTTCAAGATTAACTGTAAGTGCAAGTAAATAAAATGATTCTAGAAGGATCTTCTCCACATCATCTACAAAGGTCTTGTTACCCAAGATCTCTATGATATCCTCTATGAGAATAGATAATCTGAAGTATACAGCAAAAGTTTCAAGAGTAACTGCATGCACAGTGTAAATTAATAATTCTAGAATCCTACTCCTGCAACATCCCCAAAGAACAACAGTTATCACCTTGCTTTTCAAGTTTACACATTAGAACACCTTGGGAATTTCTTTAGTTTATTGTGTACTTTATGAATTCAAGGTTATTAAACTCATAAAAATTCTAAACAAATTTTCAGGTACATATGACCAGGAATTTTTACAATTTCTAACTAACTGTAAGAAAGCATTGTACATTGTGTAAAATCAAAACATCTTAAATCAATTTCTGCAAAAATGATGAGACATATGAACAGCTTTTTCATATCTGCTTTCATCATTTAACATTTCAAAAATTCTGCAATAGGCCTGGCCCACATCAATCCCAAGAATTTTAGGTGTGTAATGCATATGAAGTTTCAGGAAAGGTAGAAGATAATTTTTAGTGAATTACGACTTGCAAACGTTACGGTTGTGCTTGTACTTGGTAATCATCTGTATTTGGATGTGTTAGGGAGAATGTTATGTTGTTCTTTAATTTCTTAATTCATTCACTGATTATCATCAAAGATGACACATTTTACTGGAAGAAGAAGAAGAAGCAATCCACATGATTATCGAGATTAATACAATTTGCTAGCTCTTCATTTCATAAACAAAAGTAAACACATTGACATTACAATTGCTCTCTTCAAGTCTGTAAATGAAATGGGTGGAATATTTCACCGGTTCAATAAAATTGCATGTGTATGCATAAAGTACTGTACATCAAACAATGTCAAGTTTATGTACTTCACGCTTTAATGACTTATTTTGATGACTTGTTTGTTCAATATCATGGTCGTAAATTATACATGTACATGTACATGTACCTCACTGCACTTAACCCATTCGTGACAGGAATTATTTAAAGCGTAATTTGATCAGCTTTTAATCTTCAAATTGGCAACACCAACATTTTTATTTTATTGCTACATTTTTCTTATAAAACGTCATGTATCTGAAATGAATATAAATTGACAGAAATAATGATGAGAAGTCAAAAAAATGCCAATTTGCAGGGAAAAACGGTGATTTTAAACTTTCTATCACATTGCCAATTTAAGGATTTTAATGCTTATTTTCCTTTAAAAGATTTTCAGCATCAAACAACGAATATTGACGCAATCAAAATGGCCACACAGTTTGTGTAGAACTTTTTGCTCTTTCTACTCATGTATTTGGTATGATTTTTAGGGCTTTGCGTCAAAAGATATTAGGCAAACCACAAAATGTGGACCTCTGTCATGAATGGGTTAACAGCAATACATGTACTTTAAAACCTTTGACAGGACATTGATCTACTTTTGATACTCTCAACCCATGTGATTTACATTTACATACATGTACATGTTTATAGTTGAGTTCCAGGTCTGAAAAATGGCCAGAAAAAATCTAGACAAAAATGTAATGATGTCAATGAAAATATAATCCTAATTTTCTGGGTCTGATAAGCATGATATTCCAACACAACCATGACAACATATCTTTTATTCAATGTCTGGGTATCCCTTTAACTGTATTCTCACGTGCCATTGAGGTATAATTCTCAAAAAAGCACTGACCTAAGATCCACTCGCTACCAAGGCCATGGCATTTTACACTTAACTGTAAACCAATATCCATATAACTATATAATGTAATGAAACTACAGGAAGTAATGGGAAGTATTTGGGAAAAGGATATCACTAATCAAACAGTAGTAAGATTTTCCAGCAAAATATTTTCTCCCCTTTATGAAGGAAATGATCACTGCATGCAGCCGGAAAATATGATCTTTGCCCCACACAGTTCTCAAATAAATTGTTGAAGCTTGTGCTTTTGTGAAGCAGAAAAAGAGAAACAGGATACCAATTGAATGGTACAGAGTCAAGTCAAAGACCATGAAAGGGTGCATATACATTGTAGGGGGTACTGTACATGTATGGGGGGGGGGGGGGGAGAGGGGCAGGGGGTTTCTGTCACCTTACAATGTATACTTCTGCAACCTATACAGTCCTTACATTTCTAGGTGGGTCCACATATTTTCTTTAATTTCAAAAGAAACTGTGTAATGTAGATTTAAAAGTGTACCAATCAACTAAAATAATATTTTTGTACTTCAAGTACATGTGAAATGTACTAATCTTCCCCCCCCCCAAAAAAAGACCAAAACAAGAATAAACAAAACAAAAACTATAAATACTTTACTAGGCATTCCAGGGGTTAGCGATTAAGGAGTCTGAAGAAAATAAAGGAAAATGTATGGCCACATAGTGCAGAATGAAATGGCTATTTGATTCTGTAAATGCTCCACTCATGGCAGCGTATATGCATACATTCTATTATTGAGAGCATGTTTGAACTCATTTTGTAGAAGAACTCTGTAGTAATATTTTAAGCACATATTTTGAGTAGAGAATGTTCAGTGACATGGCACCTACAACATACAAAGTAAATGCATCTTGCTGATTCTTACTCTTTACTAGCTTGTTCAAAACTATATTCAGCGTACTTTGCCTAGAGCTACATGTAGATATCAACAACAGACGTCACCAAAAAAAAGAGGGGGGGGGGGGTCCTGCAACTATTTGTATGTCTATTGATTTCTTAGACCTTGAAGGTTTCTGCTATGCAGGTGCTCTACACTCTGTTCTATCCTAATGGGTCTATCATACAGTTTGTCTTTTGGTTTTCATACAAAGATTTAACTTTATTTCTATTCAGATTACAAAAAGTCACATACTTTTCCATTAATTTCACATACGAATGAATCCATACTGCAGTTATTATAGTTAGACTGGGTTTAATTATCAGAGTCACACTGGATAAAGAAGGGATCTCTTCATTTTTTCCTTCCATCACTTCAATCTTGACTGCAACCCTCAAATTATTTTTCTTTTTCCACGGGGGATCTTTTTCCAAAACCCTAATAAAAAAGAGCCCCCGTCAGTTTTCTCACGGAGGCTCTTTTTGTGATGACGGGGGATCTTTTTGGCATGTATTTCTTGTTCATCTTACCCCCCTGAAAACACTTTATTAGCCTTTTAATTCAATGTTTAGCTAATGTTTTGTACCACTTGACTTAAAATGAGGTTTCCCTGCGTTTCCTCCTTATTTATGTGATCCAACATTTTACGTACAGTATTGTATGATGTAGGCCTGGCACGAGTAGTGATTTTACTACTCGAGGCGAGTAGATAAAAATACTCTAGTTTTTTCGAGTACTCAAGAAGTAATTTGCTGTCAAATTACTGCTAATTTGCATCATAAATTACGGCCAATTCATAGTTTGAAGTCTTTGGACTTGGGCTCCGATCGTCGAGAGTGGCAATGTGTCCACCATAGAATGTAATGAGTAGGACTGATTCAAAATTTTGTATATCTCAAAAGACCACTCTTATCAATTTTACGTCCATATCCATGAAAAAATATTGTATATCCACACTCAATAGTTATTTTTAAGCGGAATAATAACCCTAATTTTCTAGGAAAAATACCATTAGCAAACCATTCTTCGTAAATTTGTTTGGTATTCCATCGCCAACAACAAACCATCTTGTTGACAATGATATAGCCTTTTGTCAAGGGGTGTAAATAATTACTTGGATTGTGCTGTCTACTCGAAAATAAAATCAGTCACTTGTTTCTAAAATAGTTCCAGCAATTTTTATTGAAATTATTATGTTTGATGATACAAGAATAATTAGTTTGCCGTGATCATGATTACGAATGATCTCAGTGATGATATTTCATAAATCAAAACAATTAGAGCCTTTATCGTAAGCCAGGTATTTTAAGAGATTTTTTTTTTTTCATGAATGGAAGTTGTGCATGCGGCCGCATTGTGCAGTGGCTGGCGCTGGTGCAGCGCAGTGCATTAAGGATTTAAGAAGTCAGTCGGATGATCGTGACGGTTACCAAGTACAAGATCGTACGTATTTGAGTTCTATTTTGGTACAGAATTAACTCAATTTCTCAATATAAAAGTTCACAATTGAAGTTATGTTGCCTGGTACCGACATTTTTGTAATCTACCATGAATATTTGACGGGGGCGATTTTTCGAATTCATATTTTAAAAATCGCCCTCGTTAACTTTCTGACGGAGGCCTTTTTTTAAGTCACGGGGGCGAATCGCCCGCCGCCCCCATGTATTTTGAGCACTGCTTGACTGCAAATTAGATGTCATATCTGTAAATCCCAAAAATAAAGAAAACATCATCTTACTTTGCCTGTGAGAAATCGTTGACTTTGCCTGGAACATCACTTTCTAACTCGTCTTGTCGACAAGAGTTGAGAGTATCACACATAAGAGACTGAAGGAATGGTACCATCCCTGCTGATGGCATTGCTTTGGCTGAAAAATGACCTGCAGACAAAGAAGA
>CM057157.1:7331432-7422743 GCA_029962745.1 Echinometra lucunter | reverse complement strand
AAAACTCCAGCTTTAGTGTAAATGCAGAAATTTCTGACAGTCCATAAAAGTGTGTAAATAATAAAAATTCAATTTCAGAACAAGCCTTGGTTTTTCACTGACATGCAGCTCATGTTAATTACTAAGGCTAATAAGGCTGAGTTTTATTCATTTTGTGCAAAAAGGGCTTCCTACTTGAAAATTAGATTCTAGAGGTTTGATGTGGCAAGCATAGCACACTGTACTGTATATACATGCAAAATGCAATTGAGTACCATGCCCCAGTTCTCTTACATGTACTGCGTGAAAAGAACACCTTTTGTTTACAAAATTATTACCGCTACCGGACATATTTCCAAGCTCCCAATGTCAACAGAAATCAATGATGCCTCATTCTGAATGAAACCTTGAACCATTTTACAGTATCGTAAAACCCTGTTTCGTTTGACAAATACGCATACTACAAGTAATCTGTACATGTATGTTCCTAATTTTCTGTAATTCATATGTTGTGCATGTATACATATATTCTTTTATCTGTGTGTCTGTCTTTATGTTTGTGTTCCTAAAAAAAATATTTTTTAGAATATATATTTTTCTACTTAGAAAAATGAACAGACATACACACTGTACATGTAATATTTCTTTCTAATTTTTATTTTCCCTTTTTTTCCAAAGGGGAGGGCGGCAAGGAAACAATAATTGCTTTAAATGAATTGCAATAAGAGGATTGAACTCATGTACCACATTCTGCATTAACAAGATTGTAATTCTATGAAAATGCATTTTATTAATCATAATGATTTCAGAGAGGATCTAATTCAACAGACATTCAACCTTCCGGTATAATCAGAATTTAACCTTCTATACAATGGGTGTAACACTACTGAATTGTTCAGCTCTGCTAACCAGTATCCTGTTTTACTTGCTATTCATGACAGCTAGTCAAGGTTATCAACCACAGAATTGAAATGAAGGCTTCCTCCATAGACAGGAGTACTGTACATTGTATGTATGTGTGTACGCAAAAAACCTCTCTTATTGATCAGCTGTTACATGCACTAAAAAGACATCATGGATACTACAACGTACAAGTAGCTGATGCTGTCATGAATAACATTAACACATTCAGACCTACATGTAGATGATGTTTGTGAGCTGTCTGCTTTAGAAGTGTATTAATATTACATATATATGTACATGGAGAAGTTCATACTTATCATGTACATGGAGAAGTTCATAATTATCATGTAAATTTGATAAATGCAGGTCCTTTAAATCCTTTTTATACATGTATACAAACTGTGAACACAGCTTTTGATGGTAATGCTATCACACAACTCTAGTGTGAACAAAGCTTCTGTCATGACACAAACACCATGTGAACAGAGCTACTGCCAAGTAAACACAATTAAAATAATTTTCTGATATTATCCCAATGACAAAATATCAATAAAAGACATGCATTATTTATACATGTAGGCCCTACATGAAGATAACATATACATGTATGAACAGAGCTCCAGAAATGATAACTAACACAGAGCTCTTTATATTCATTGTTAAACCAAAAATGAAATGTGAACAGAGCTCCTTCAGGCAGGATATGATTTTGATTGAACTTACATTCATGTTTGAACTCAGGTGGTTCATCTCGTCTGACTGCTGCTAGAATGATGAAGATAACCAATGGCCATAAGAGCTCTATCAAGATACGAATCTGAAATTGACAAAGGAAAGAGAGAGAAAGAGAGACAACAAATTATGATTGCTAGAATGCTCTCATCATCAATGTATACATAAAGTAATACATATTTGATATAATGATTACATTATTATTAAATATAAATTCATTTGTAAATCCAAAGAAAGTGTTGTTAGGAAATGATCCATGGCCTAAACAATGTATGTACATGTACATATACATGAATATATATATTATATATTATAGCGAGAGAGGTTTGGATGTATGTACAGCCGGTTGTACCATTTTATATGTATATACGTGAGATAAAGAAGGGTAAGGTACAAGATGAAACAGGTCTGGACCACAAGATTGATAAGCTTTCGGCTCTAGGCCTTCATCAGATTTATTTGCTATGTAAATCAAAACAAAATGAAACAAAGTAAATAAAACAAATTATAACAAATTATAATGATGAGCAACTTGACAGGCAACAAAACGGAATCAAGATGATTATAAATAAAACAACATGATCATGATTAACGCACAGGAAAATAACAAATTTAAATCAATCAGAATAAGAAAGTGGTATGATTCAACAAAATAAGGAAAATGAAACTTAACATGAAGTACGCAATTACCCGACTACTTTTGCTATGACCGTTGAGTCAGGTAATTGCGTACTTCATGTTAAGTTTCATTTTCCTTATTTCGTTGAATCATACCACTTTCATATTCCAATTGATTTAAAATTGTTATTTTCCTGTGCGTTAATCATGATCATGTTGCTTTATTTATAATCATCTTGATTCCGTTTTGTTGCCTGTCAAGTTGCTCATCTTTATAATTTGTTATAATTTGTTTTATTTATTTTGTTTCATTTTGTTTTGATTTACATATTATATATCATATATATATATATTATTATTATATATTATTATTTATATATATATATATATATATATATATGGGTATATATATATATATATATATATATATATATATATATATATATATATATGTGTATATATATATATATATATATATATATATATATATATATATCATATATACATGTAATGGATAGATCCAATAGATATAATTTTACTACAATATAGCCCTGTATAAACACGCTAAAAATAAATGTTTCATCAGAAATTATAAATATATGAAAAACGTCGTAAATTTTAAGTAACTCCTAAAAACTGACATAAACTTGTTTGTGACATGTCACACTCATGTACTGTACATGTAAGTAAATAGCAGCACTAATAAATGAGAACCCATAAAATAGACCCTAGAAACATTCTTGTATGCATGTGCACTTGCAGACATATGTATGTACCTCACCCAGAATCAAAGCCCATTATCATTTTCACATTTTCATACCCAAAACATTCTACGTGTACCTCCACAATGCCACCCCCCCCCCCCCCCCCCCCCCCCGTAATGTATATGTACATGTGGGCTAATACAAATTACATGTTTCAAATACTAAGAAAAAGAGACTCTTTTAAAAGAATGAAGTACACTGTATTCCAACAACTCATACGTATGTTCTCTGCTATCCATAAATTCTATCAGCTTTTTTCTTCAAATTGGCAACACCACTATTTTCTTTTCATTGCTACATGTTTTTTTTTATTATAAGCTGTGTATCTGAAATGAATATGGATTACCAGAAGAAAGCTAAGAAGTGAAAAAGCTGCCAATTTGCATGGAAAGACAGTGATCTTGAACTTTATATTGCATTGCCAATTTAAGGATTTTAGTGCTTATTTACCATTAACAAATTTTCAGCATCAAAGGACAAATAGCAAATACAACAAAAATGGGCACAATATGTCCATCTTTTTTTGTTTATTCTGCTTGTGTACATTAAAATTAGGAATGTTTTTCAACATTTTCTTTTAATTAACTGTTTGTTTGTTTGTTTGTTTTTGCCAAACCACACAATGTGGATCCTCTGTCAGGAATGGAATATTTGTATTTCACTATTTGAGCACTATCACTGTAAACTGTTATTTCCTCACTATTGCATCATGCCAGTATATTGCACCAGCACCATGCAAATAGAAATGTGCAAAACCAGAAAGGTCAGATTGTTGTTAGCCTAACTACACTGTACAGCAAATGCCTAAATTCTCCTGAAAGCACACATCACAATAATTAAATTGCATGCATGGACTTGTGCAATGTACACATAATTATGTCAATGATATTGTCCAAACAGAGACAATGGGCAAACAATGCACAAGTGACACAAGGTTCTTTGCCCGTTCTTCATGACCACAATTATCTTAGGATACTATTACAATGTACCTGGATGTGCAATTAGCTAATTACATGAATTTTTATGATGCTATTACAGAAAAAAAAACACAATATACGTATCGTGTATTCACTGCGCAGATTTGGAGACTAATCCATTAAAATCACGGTTTATGGATTGAAACATTCAAAACAGCACCCAAAGGCTGAAACAAATATACAACAGAAATGCCAAAATGAGTCGATAAATACAATAAAATACAAAATGGATAGCATTAAACATTCAATTGAACGGAGAAATGAATATGACAATCCACTTAAGGGTATCAAAAACAGCAAAAATCAGAAAAAAGGGTATTTAATTCACTAGTGCCGGAACCCGAAAAGGGTAGGAAATTAAATTTGATAGACCGTGATGATGGAATGAAAATATGAAAAATCAATCGCTCTTATTGTGTGTATTTTTCAAAAAAATTTTTATTATGGTACTATCACCTGGATGTGCAATTAGCCAATTACATGAATTTTTAAGATGCTATTACAGAAAGAAAAAACACAATATACACTGTACGTATCATGTACATGTATTGACTGCGCAGATTTGGAGACTAATCCATTAAAATCATGGTTTATGGATTGAAACATTCAAAACAGCAGCCAAAGGCTGAAACTAATAACACAACAGAAATGCCAAAATGAGTCTATAAATATAATAAAATACAAAATGGATAGCATTAAACATTCAATTGAACAGAGAAATGAATATGACAATCATAATAAGTACAGACTAGAAAAAAAAAAAAAGAAAAGGAAGAAAAATAGAGAGCAGGATTCTCAGGGCAAATCATACTCTTTACGTATACTATTATTATTATTAATGTTATCATCATCACTATTATACGTGCCAGTTGATATGAAAGGTATTATCATGTACATGTATGAAGAATTTTCAGACATCTTTTTTCTCTCTCTCATCCATTGTCCTGGAATACATTGTATTCACATAGATCCATAAACTACTGGCTTTAAAGGGAGAAAAATAACATTGTTCAAAAGAAAACATCCATTTAGAGCTGTGAATAGTAACTTGCCAGATGCCACGTTGTTCTGTCTGGTTGGCAAACAGTACAAGGATTGAAACGTTTACATGTACATGTACATGTACTTTCCTGTCGCTGTCCCTTTAAACAATGCAATTTAATCGTCTACAAAGATATTGTAACAAAGTTAATTAGTTTTATAGAGCTGACAAAAGTTCAGGATGGTCATTGTGTAACTGTACTGTACAATGTAGTACACTGTACTGAAGCATTCATCAAAGAATACTACTGCACTGATCAGGTTACATTTTTTCAACACAGTGGATCATAAACAATGGCCTTTAATAGCCAAGTATCCACAGCAAATACGTACATGCCCCATGTTTATGCATTTCGTAATTCATAAATTTCATGTTATACCAGAGAATTGTTTACATGGCAAATGCCCAATACTGAGTGCAGTCCTAATTCCTGCATTGTACTGTACATATAAGGTGTATTTTTACAGTGAACTCCGCAGGACAAAGGATTCCGGTTTGTTGGGCACCAAATAGTTCTTTCACTTGGACTAAATAATGTAAAGGTATTTTTTGTAGGTCATCAGCCGATAGAAACAATGGAATATGACATAGCCTTTGGTTTGGCTTGGCTTTTTTATTGTGAATATTCATTTGATATCAACAATACAACTCAACAATATTGAAGTTTTCAACATGTAAGTTCAACTGTCATCAGCCCAGGACAGTGAATAAAAAAAAGGTGGTTTTGGGTCAGGGAAAAAAATACACAGGGGCTCGGGGGCGAATTCGCCCCCCGAAACGCCAAAAAGAGCCCTGGAAAACTAAAAAAGAGCCCCTGAAATTCTCATAGGGTCAAAAGTAAACTCTAATACAATGCAGAAAATTTGGGTGGGTGGGCTCAAAGAGTAGCCCCGAAAAAAAAAAATTAATTTTTTCCCTGTTTTGGGTACAAAAATAGAATAATGAAGTTTTGATATTAAAAACTGTACAAGTACATCTTACAAAATTGGAGTTCAGATAGTGTTTTTATTTTTCCTTTCACATTTATTAGTATGAGATGGTACAAAAATTTATCAGGACACAAAAGGACCACAATGCACTGACTTGCTCTCAATCAAAAGGTACCAGCTGGTATCATTAAAAAAAAAAAAAACTTACAGCAAGAATTGTTTTCTTTGATCTCTAGACCGACATTGTATGTGTACATAATATGTACAATGTATGTATGGATTCCTGTGGCCAATCACCCCCCTCCCCCACCCCATATAAATGTAAATCATTTGGCAACAAAAAGACAGGAAGTCTCTCCATCAGTTGAATCATATGTTGATTGTTTTAAAATTGAAAGTTAAAACAATAAGAACTTGGGTTGAAGCCCCGCCATTTCCATGACATTCACTCTCAAAGGGACCTTCCATTTATTGCGTTATTACACCACAACAGGAAACTCACACAGTATGGAATCATCATATTCCATACCAGGAAAAGTGAACCCAACTCTTGAAAATGAGATGCCATCTCTTTGTGCATAGAAACCAGATGGTCAACCCATGCTGAGAGTGAGAGAGGATTCATCATCAGATTGGTGTTACCAGTCTACTACACATTGCTATATACAAATGTAAATCATACACAACTGGGAATTCCTGCTTGACCCAGGGTTCATCAATCTGGTGTATATTTGGTCTCATGAAATTAGCCCCATGCTCTTGAAATTTTCTTAAGGCTTTGTCTCATTGCAGATATGGTCAGGACTTTGGTTGTGAGAGTATTTTGTGTTAGGTTTAGGATAGACAGTGAGTCTCCACTTTCCAACACATCAATGATATCTACATGTAGTTTGTTTGTTTGTTTTTTGTTACATTGTTTTGTTTTGTTTTTGGTGGTGTTGGTTTCCTCTTCTTCCTTGTCAATATCAATTGCATGAATACTGGTATTTTATGTTTCAAATTAGTATAACAATCACAATGCATGGTTCTCGCCAGTACATAACACCCATGGTTCCAATACCATGCGTCAAGAGTTTCAGACAAGGAAGAACCATGTGTGAAATTGCTGCACCATGCGTGGCAACAAGGGTAAAAAAATATTGGAGTATATATTCCTAATAATAATTATAAATGTCACAGATTGTTTTGCTTTTTGGCAATGTATTTTTACTTTTATGCCATTAGTAGACAACTCCTGCTTACCAAGAAGTATTTTTCATCCTTTTACTACAGCATATACTGCTGCCACACCTAACTTTAGGTGTTATTCCGTAAAACTTCCGAAACTTCCACGCTTTGCGCAGAGTGGGAACCGTGTGTGGATTTTTTTCTAGTGAGAACCCTGTCACAATGAATCAATTGATATTCTCTATCATCAAAATATTGCAATGAAGCTGTAGTCTGCAGGGCTGCATTTCACGAAACCGTCATAAATCCAAGTTCCTGAACATCCCATTGAAACACGTGTTAATTGTACAACACGCGTTTCAATGGGATGTCCAAGAAGTTAGACTTATGACGGTTTCGTGAAACGCAGCCCAGATCAACACATACACTGTAGAGTGCTTTCGGAGTCCAACTAGTAGTAAACAGTGAGAGGCCCAGTTAGGGGTTTCTCTTTGTTTTGCACTCACTTCTGAATCTGATGTCCAAGTAAATTGCACAATGCATGACTCACTGACTAGAGCATCAACACAGCCAATATGGCCTTCTTTAAAAACATATGTACAGGAGTATGCATAGGCCTATGAGCTTCAAACATTTTCTCACACCAAGATTTTATGAAGGGAATTCAGTAAAATTATTATTTTGCCAGTAAATTTTACCAGAATATACAATTAAACTAATATAATCTGAAATAAGAGAATAAAATAAATCTGTCTACATGTACATTGTATTTGGAAATCACAAAGAAACACAAAAACACTTCCACTGAAACAATTTTATACCTTGTGAGTTATTTAAAAAGATACATCACTCAAGTTTGCAATTCAGAAGTTACAAAAAAAGTGGAGGTTCCAGCTTTACATTTACACACAAACATCAAAAAAAAAAAAAAAAGAATTTTAAAACATGTGGGAAGACAAAGAAAGACAATGTACTCTCTTCAATTTGTTCAACCATCTTTGTTTCATACACTGATACCAGAAGCCAATTTTGCCTGCACTGCTCAGCTGGTCATAAAATGAATCATAAATCAGCCCCAGGCTGAGATTAATCTCTGATTTTCAGGCATACAGGGCAATACAGGCATATCTCGCTGATAACAAATAAACATCCTTTTGTCTACAGACGCAACATGTACATGTACATGTACATGTACATGTACATGTAGGCTACACTATCAAGTTCAGTATGAGTAGTTTCCTCTTCTATCAAATTTTAAATTGTGTGGTAAAAATGTTAACAAAAATGAATTTAAAAAACAAGGATACTGGTACTGCATCATTCACAAAACATTAAACTGTTGCATTTCTAAGCTAGGACTGAGGAGATACATTTGTACAATGTATTGTTAATTCAACAATTCTACGTTAGACATTTTTAAGGAACATAAGTTTAGTTATTTAGCTTTAAGCAAAACATAGTGGCATGAAAAAATGTGTCTAGATAAAAATACTAACATTTTGCATTCCAGATATCTTTTCAGGCATTTTTCTTTTCTTTTCCTGTCCTTTTTTTTTTTCTTTTTTTGCTGAGCTACATTACATATTGTATTTTGTATATCAAGTAATACAACCATATACATTTACATGTAGCATTCTGTGAAAGAAAAGTCTCTATTTCAGCTTTTATTTTCAAGTTCACATTTTTTCTATTGTTATTGTAATAGATTTCATCTCTTCTCTTTAACTGAATTAGAATCAAAATATATATTTACTTTTGTTTACAAATACAGTGATCCATAGTACTGTTTCAATTTATGTTGTATGGTGGGAGCCAGCGCTTTTAAGACTATTCATTGTCTTCTTGTTGGCTCCCTCCACAATGATATTATATTGTTTTTCCTATTTTGTCCTCTTTTGATGTTCTTCTTCATATTTTTTGTTTGTATTTTAATATGTTTTTATATAGTTGTGGAAATAAATGAATTTGAAAAAAATTGAAATAAAACGTTCATGATAGGAAATAGAGTATGTACATTTTGTATACAATACAATGTCTAAAGAATATCATAAAGAGGCTTGAAATCTTAACTCTACATGAATTATGCAAGATTAAAATGTTTTACTGCTGCATTTGCTGACCATTAAGAGATTGTAAAAGCCATACCTTTTGTCTTTTTCTGGAGGTGAAGTTCTTCCATGTAAGGAGATAAAGCTGTCTAAGCAATGCCATTATCAGCTCCTCCTCGAGTTAGAAGAATCTAACTCTTACTCAGTTATTCCTCTCTACAAATACACCCGTAGCTTCCAACAATTTGCCCTTCAAATTGCTCTTCACACCAATCTTTGGTCTCCCATCGGAATACTGCAAGGAGAAAAAAAAATAGATTATGTCAAATGTTAGTTTTCAGTAATTAACAGAGAGAAGTAGCAGTAGAACTTCCTTGAAACAGTAAACACAGATGCCCACTACGTGTACATACTAGATGTAGCATATTTAGCCACGGATCCAGGATTCGGAAATAGAAGGGGTGCAAACAGCAAATTTGAAAATAGAGGGGGCACAGACAACAATTTTCTGAGAATTTAGATATGCTACTCTGTATAGCTACATGTATGTTCAATGTGTATTCTCAAAAAATAGAGGGGGCTCGCGCCTCTTGCTCCCCTGCCTGGATCTGCCACTGATATTAAGAACAAAATGTCTCTATTAAAATTCTCTATAATTGAGATCAATTCTAAGGGGATCCGAAGCCTCTCAAGGCAACAAACGACCATCATTAAAGTGATTACACAATGGTAACAAAAATTTTGATATATGATCGAGAATAGAATTCTAAGAAGAATAGCATTAAAAATGTGATTTTTCAATCAAAATCAATGCATTTTGTCTAATTTTCTGTGTGTTATACTGAAATCAAATAATGCTCAACAGGTTGAAATATTCTGAATCTGATCTCTACACGTTTCTGTTGAAACTCGGGCACTACAAGAATCATTTTGCACTTTGCACCACTTTCATCTCTTAAATGATACAAAGAAATTCCAAGGGATAATAACAAGCCACATGCAGAGAAATGTATTCTAAATTCATTTAGGTATGGAGGCTAGTATCTTTTAGTCATACACATTGTGTACAATCAGTAGGAAAGTGAAAACAGGTGAAATTCTCAAGCTTGTTTCTCATTTTACTTTCTCAAACAGGGAAAACAGTCTATAGATTCCTTGGAGATTTTATTTAAAGGAAAGATTCCTGTCTAGACTCAAGAAAGTGCTTCTTCAGCAACAAAGTAGTCTGACTGGAATAGTTTCCCACAATAGACTTGAACTCATATCAGCACTTTTGAAACTAGATTAGACAAGCATACAGTGTAGGTGGTCTGAATGTTTTATCTCACATGATCAAACTGTCTAAATTCTGCACATTTGCAAAGTAACGAGTGCAGACATTAAATTCCCACTGATTTGAGCTTGCAGAACTAAACCATATTTTCAGTAGCGACCAAGGATTAAATGATATAGACTACATGTACCTCTCCTTGTAATCCACACAATTATATGATTATGATTGCACTCCAGTCTAGACACTGCTAGCCCCATCCAGAGTTTCAAATCATTCTCTAAATCCTTGTTTTCTCTTCTCATTTTCATAATTTTACCTCATCAATACATCAATGAAATTTCCTCACAATTTTCACATAATTACCCACAGTAAAATATTTCATCAGGGAAATGTAAGTGGTGACAGTTGTTAAGGCTTAATAAATAAGCATCATGTGCAAGCCCAAGCTGACAGAGTTACTAATTATACTAATATTCAAACACTAAGTAAGATAGTCTAACCTTGGACTATACATGTATCAAATTAGTGCTGTTACTATCCAGAGTAGATCTACTTAAATTTAGCAACAAAATAAATTAAGAACATCATAAACTTTTCAGTCTACTTGTTTAAAAGGCTAAACCAAAATCTGTTAATGAAACAGGCTGGCTGCTCCATTTCATTTTTCACCGCTACGTTTCCGTGACCCGTGACCGATCAGCTGTAAGAGTCTTAGACCACCGCAGAGACCCCAGAGTTTCGGGCTCAATAGTTCCTGGCACACGTAAGGATCACTTGAGTTACACGTGAACTCTGCTCGCTGTTGCGTGGCATGACAATGCATGATATAATCCTTTCGCTCCGTACAAAAAACAACTCAGTCAAACATTCCGAAAATTAAAGTCTTAATAAAACTGCACCTTACCTGAGAAACTTGAGGAGATACACATACACGACGTACAACTTCTATGAACGAGACATTACAAGAACTGACGTTTCCTAATATCTGTTATTGGCATTTCTATGCACTCGCTAACAATAGAGATCGCGTTATCTTATGCAAACTACCAAATTTCCATATGCCCCATTCCCCAAGGCCATGCATGCGATACACAGGATGCGTGCTGCTGCTGCATGCGATCGACCGGCTGATTGATGTAAACATTACAAGCCAGCGGACAAGAGATGGCGACATACCACTCTGAGCTACACTCTGCTAGAGGGCAGAGTAGGGTGTATCGACTGTAGCTGGGTGGCTTAGGGTCAAAAATTTCGATTTTCGTGACACGGCGGACAAAAGCATCATTTTTGGTATGGAGCATCCTTAGGGTATATAAAAAGATTTTAGCCTAGGAGGCACGCGAAATATGTGCGTAACCATGGTAACGGGCAAATATTCAAGATGGCTGCCATGGAGGGCAAAGATGCCTTACCTTGATTCCAGTAAACATTTAATAGCAATTTTAAACCGAAAATGACATCTAAACTATCAGAAGCATTTACACAGTATATGTATTACCTTATTGACAGTTAAAAAACAAAAGAAATAGGAAGAAATGTGTGGGGGGTTTTTGTTGGTTAAAAATGTAGTTTTTAAGTGAAAAATGAGTGGCATAACCTAATTTTTTCAAATACCATTGCTTTACCTAAACGTAATTTTTGTAGATATAAATGAAAATAATATTCAACCTATGAAGAAAAAAAGATGGGCATGAACCACAGAGGTGAAATGAAATTTGTCAAATTATATATGAAACATTATAACATCAACAATTTATTTGACAGGCTGTAAAGATTTGCTACTCATCGCAAAGGTCCATATCACAGTTGTTGAATTAAGTCTGTACATGGTGATCAGTGGCGTACTGTGGGTCAATGTATTGGGGCGGGGGCACCGAGAATGGCTGTACGCTGAAATTTTTTCCGGGGGCGGGGCTAGACGTGAAAAATTATCAAAGAAATACGAGTGGAAAAGCTTGTGCGGGTGTGTGTAGTTATTTCTATTACATTGACTATAACGGCAGTAATTTTCGAACCAAGGTGTCAAGTTTAGGGACATGAAGCACTTTAAAATTTTTGAAGAATTATGTATCTTGCTATAGGTACCACCCTGTTTTAAGTTTTGCGAGGAAGCGAAGCGAACGAGCTGAAAATTACAACTTTATTTGTAATAAAAGACTTGTTACTGTATTATCAAAGTACACTATTGGACAACTATTATAGACCTATATGCTAATTATTTTATTTATTTTTTTTTTCATTTTCGCACTCCCTGGCCTCTAACCATTACAAGCGAGCGAAGCGAGCTAGGAAGCACACACTAACTTGTTCAGTTAATTACATTGTGAACATATGAAACATCTAAATTATATATTTTTCTGCTTTTAACGAGCGGGCTTAGCCAGCAAGGAAAAATATACAATACAATACTCTTTTTGCATTGTAAAAGTGTTATTCCTCATCGAAATGTATCTAAAATACATAATCTATTCGATCCCATGTGTGCTGAATATGAATTCCCTTTAGGTACCTCGCTCACCGTCCGAAACCATTCTGTTTTTTACCAGCGAGCAAACTCAGCGACGCCCCCCCCCCACACACACACACAAACACACTCAAATACCGTAAAACATGGATTTT
The DNA here is from genome assembly GCA_029962745.1 of Echinometra lucunter. Lineage (NCBI taxonomy): Eukaryota > Metazoa > Echinodermata > Echinoidea > Camarodonta > Echinometridae > Echinometra > Echinometra lucunter. The sequence goes on along the minus strand of CM057157.1, from coordinate 7,409,692 downwards.
TAAGCAAAATACACTAGATGTTTTGTGAACCTCCTTGATAAATCACTTCTAAAAATGATTGCATATGCCCCAAATCATCTTGTTTCTAGCATTTATATTAGCAGGAGTAGGAAGTTGGCGCACGAACAGATGGGAACCATAGTTGGTTTTTTTTTTGTTTGTTTGTTTTGGGGGGCTTTTTGTGTTTTTTGTGTTTTTTGTGTTTTTTGTTTTTGTTTTTGTGGTTTTTTTTTTTGTTTTGTTTTGTTTTGTTTTGTTTTTTGCCTTGGTCATCTACTGAAAGGGCCCTTTTAGGTAAAATTCTTGGGGTGAAATCCAGATGTGGTTTTATTACTAGCATTCTATCAATGGAACAATAGTAGCCTATAGATTGAGACACAAGATTCAAACTGATTCATCTCGTAAAAATAGCACTTAGCATCGGCATTTGTTAAGCTACTTCGAGGGATTGCTTCCCGATATACCAATTTTCTTTTCACCGTTTCCCTCTTTCTTTTCTCTTTCCCTGTCCCTTCCCCCCCCCCCCTTTTTTTTGCCAGCCGATTGGGGGGGGGCACTACCTAGAACATGTAAAACTGGCAATTTCTTGAAACGTGGCACAGCCTGTATATTGCATGATAACATATGGCAAGACATGAAGGGCCCCCGCCGGGATGGGACCGATTATAGTTGTTATATAATCTATTATAGATATATCTGCAGATCAGGTGTAAATCTTTGATTTTCGTTTGTAAAATCGAGTTTGGTTTCGGAATGTTTTTTGTCTGGTAATGATGCTTCATGATACTTGTCTATAGACAAATCACAAACTGATACAAAGTCATTTTTAATAGCCTGTACCACTTTTTGAAGGAGGTCATATAAATTAGTTTACCAAACATCTCACCATATACAAAAAAAAAAATGTTTGACATCGAGACATAGACAAATTATATCAAAATTATTATATAACACATCGCTGCCCTCATTTAGGTGATGCTTGTCAAATTTTGGTATGTACAACTCCTATGATTTTGCAGATGTAATTTTATGCATGGTATAGTCAAATCTCTTTGAAAAGCAAACATTGAATTATTTTCATCGCCACTTTCCGACAAAATCTTTTTTTTTTTCGGCAAAGAGAAAAGGATTGAGGACAATGTATCGTCAATGATACTATTTTTGAACTACCGAGTAAGTTCGGTTTTATAGGAGAATCTATCAGTACGAACCTGCTTCATTTTATGACATCCTCAGGAACTTGTCGATATTGTATTTCTTTTTTGTTTTTTTTTCTTTTAAAATACGTTTGTCTATTTTCCTGAAAATCATATCAATAAAATAAATGTTCTTTACTGCTTCAGAGCTTAGCACTCCTTGAGTTTTAAGATGGCCATGAATTAATTCCTCAACCAATTTCTTTAACAATTTGTCATAAATCATCCTGCAGTTTGAGTTTTTATCATTCAGGTGGTGGCCATTTTGGACTTTTGCATTTTTTTTTATAGTAGCCCCAAAGGTTGGCGAGGGATCCTAGGTTAATATTGATTAGGAGGTCATAAGGAGTGTTCATGATAAATTTGGTACTTTTGTCCGCTCTGTCACAAAAATTTCCCCAACCCACCCTACTACTGAACTTCAGTGGATATCGGTACACTCCACAGTTGAGCATGGACCTTTTAGAGAAAGTTCTCTTCCTTACTTGTATGGAAATTATACAATGATAATTCCAACCATTCAGGAAAAAATAAATAAAAATCATATCAGCGTAATTTGAATAGGGCTCATGGGTACTATCTATGCCTCCTCCCCAACAAACAACGGGTGATGTTATTTCGAAGGTTTGATAGTCCGAAAATGTAATAAGGTTCGTTAGTCCGAACTAATGAACCTTCGGAATAACGAACTGTAACCCAAACAACACATTCGAAGGGTTCACTGACGTACTGGAGGGGGGGGGGGGGGGGGAGGGGTGGGGGGGGGGGGGCTTGGGGGCGTTAGCCCCCCAATAAATTTCAACCATGGTTTATTTTCAATTTTTGTATTAGTGATATCACTCGAATTTCATTACTTCTCCCTAGAATCATATTCTGTTGTTAAGTAACGCATTCACAATTTCCAAAATAGCATGCATAGCAAGGCAGAAAACACGCATCAATACTAATGTGTTTTATGATATAACCCTTGGTTTTATCTGACAATGGATTCATACTTTGATAATGAATATTCTTAGATTTACCAAAACTAGACACGGGCCAAATAGTGTTCTTTTACAGAGTTGCAAACCATCAATACTGCAAAAAGCTCCTTTACCATGGGAGTGCACCCGCGTAGCAAGGGGGGCGATGGGGGCGTTCACCTCCAAAATGCCCACAAAAAATAATTTTAAAAAGTAGAAGGAAAAAAAGCGGGAGCGAGAAAAGAAAAAAGGTAAGAGAACATAAGAAGAGCGGGAGCAGACAAGGAACAATTCAAAGAATCCCGCAAAAAAGCTCCGTATCGTGAGGGGAGAGGGTACCCCGGCTCGGTCGCTACACTCCCTCAGGGTTGGTCGCTTCGCTCCTCGCAAAGATTGAGCCCCTCAAATATTTTGGCTCATTACGCCACTGCTGTCGTCTATTCTCTCTGTTCACGTACACGATCGCCGCGTGCGAGAGCTGAAAAAAAAAAGAGATTCACATCTCTATGGCGCTGTAACGAAACCTAGACTTTGAAACCAGCACGCGTTTGATGCAATTAATCGAAAAACTGCCTAGGCTACAGTGTAAAACAGAAACGCGCTGCCTGGCCCTAGGTGACGGTAGATAGCGAGTGCCACACCCAGTGGCGTAGACAGGTTCTCACACCTGGGGTGGATAATTTGCCGTTCACGAGAAATCGAGGATAATTTCGTATACAGATACACACACACACACACGCACACGCACACACACACACACACACACACACACACACACCCGATTGCACAGACATAAATAGACAGGGCGGCGGAGCGTCTTTCAAGGGGGGGGGGGCACTAGCGAAAAAGGGAACTTTGGGGGAAAAAAGGGGGCCCTTACAAAAGCTGAACACGAGAAGTAAATATACCCTTACATTCTATTTAACACACTTTTAAGTGCATTTTGACATACTTTTAAAAGTCATGATAATAACTACTTTGCACTATTATTGTATACTGCTCTCTTACTCAATTATTGTGAGCGAGCAAAAAAATGCTAGGTATTTTTGCTGAAGGGCATGGTATTTGCAGTATATTTGGAGTAGCCTGTAATGATAAAGGGTCCCGGAAATTCATTTTATTCGTGTTCCACTATCATTGTAAATTTCTTCCATTTACTCTGTATATTATAGTTTTTCTTATAGTGACCAAGCTATAATGTTTAAATGCATTAGTGAGGTCTCATAGCTACCGATCATTTTTTTTACTAGAGAAAATATTCAAATTGAATGGGGTTTTGAGCACAATACCGTCAGGAACTTAGGAGAACATATGACACTTTATGGTTACAACACACTTGAACTGCCTTGAGTGATATATCGAGCGAGCGTAGCGAGCGAGCTTTAGAAAGAAAAAGTAGAAAAATACCCCCCCCCCCCAATAAAGGGGCACCGTTCCTTCTAATTACAGTTGTGGGAAGCACTTGCACGAATGGAAAAGGGACACTGTCAGAAAACAAAAAATGGCGCTAATTGCCCTTATCTTACATGAACAGATGCAGATATTGGACATACTAGAAAGGAAAATATGCACTTATCAGAAGTAAATGAGGGCATGTATTATATTTCAAATGGGGCACTTATCAGGGGTGAAAAGAGACAATCTGCAGAAGAGAAATTGCACTGTGAAAAATGAAAAGAGGTAGTGAAAGGGGATAATATTCACATTTTAAAAGGGACACTCATTTGAAGTGTAAGAGCGCACTTCTCAGAAGGGAACAGAGCGCTATCAAAAGGGAAAGGCATAAAAGAGTGCATTTCTGTAGATTTAAAGAAGGGTAACTTATCTGAAACGAAAAGGGGCACTTATTAGAAAGCGAAAGGGCACTTGATCAACAAAGGAAATGGGCCCTTCTAAGATAAAAGAAGGGCACTGAACAGGTTTGAAAGGCGGCATTTTTTGTTGGGTAAAAAGGGGCACCTTTTGGATGCTTCGAAAAGTGTGTGTGGGGGGGGGGGGGGGGGACACTGTGCACCCTGCCCCCCAGGAGCGCCGCCTCTGTAAATTGAAGATCTACGCACCGTGACAAAATATAGAATATGGACTGTCACACACATTATTACATATTTACATCACGCTATTTATCTCTTTTTAAAATTTTGTTATTACACCACTTCAGAAAAAATGAGACGGCGCCGAAATTACCCAAAAGTAATATAAATTACCCAACACGCCACCGAAATTACCCCCAAATAATATAAATAACTACATACATTAGAATAATGATCGATATAGTTATGATAGCAATCGCCATTTCAGTCACATTAACGATGATGATGATGATGATGATAACTCTTATTGTTATCATAATTATGATAATGAATAATAATAATAGTAATAATAATAATAATAATAATAATAATAATATTAATAATAATGATAATTATAATAATAAAAACATTTAGTAATATTTATTATTATCATTATTATGTTTATTGTTGTTGTTATGATGATAATGTAAGAAAACATTCTTCCCTTAAACCTGGGGGGATGAGTATACATGTCATTCCCCCCCGCTGTCTACGCCCCTGGCCACACCCCCTTCCCAGCAGATCTGCTCAGCCAGTTCGATGTCCTATATAATGCCCCGCCCCTAGTGGCGGCAGTCAGCTAGGTGGCGGCAGTCAGCTAGGTGGCGGCAGTCAGCTAGGTGGCGGCAGTCAGCTAGGTGGCGGCAGTCAGCTAGGTGGCGGCAGTCAGCTAGGTGGCGGCAGTCAGCTAGGTGGCGGCAGTCAGCTAGGTGGCGGCAGTCAGCTAGGTGGCGGCAGTCAGCTAGGTGGCGGCAGTCAGCTAGGTGGCGGCAGTCAGCTAGGTGGCGGCAGTCAGCTAGGTGGCGGCAGTCAGCTAGGTGGCGGCAGTCAGCTAGGTGGCGGCAGTCAGCTAGGTGGCGGCAGTCAGCGTAGGCTGGCGCAGGATGCGTTGCGCACCTCACTCTGCCCAATTTTTATCCATTTTCATTTCCCACTGTAGTTTTTTTTCCACTATTTTTTCACTACAGCCCCAGCTATAGAGATTTGTTCTTGTATTTCCTCGAAATCCACTCACTATTGCATGGTCCTGAATGAATCTCCTGTACTATAGAGCCTATAGACGTCTAGGACAAAAGTATCAATACGGAGCCCCACTAACGATCCATTGTTAACCCGAGGTGATTAGAAATGCCTACGCTTTCTTAAAGCTACAATTCAACTTTTTAAAGACTCCATGAAATGTGACTATAAGAGTAGGAATGTATTACCAAATGGTTGGCAGAAATGGTTGGCAGAAATGGTTGGCAGAAATGGTATTTGCTTACGAATTAATGCAAGCTAATTTATACCAACATTCATCAGACGAATTTATGCATGGTAAAGTGTAAAATTCACTAGATTAATTCATTGAGAATTTTTTCTTTTGTTTAAGGTCCTCATCAAAGGGACATGAGTGTCAGTCACCTTCAATACATTATCAAAAATCATGAATAAGTTGATTCATATACACAATCTCATATTTTATTCTTGCCTTCTTGTATTCAACTGCAAGTCGAATTCGAAGAAAATTCAAACATAAATGTCCAAGTGTTAATTGTACGACGCTATGTGAGCTGTGTAATCTTGATCGCACTTTAATTCTTCACCAGTTCGTTTTATTCCAAATCATTCTCCCCTGCTGTTTTAAATGTGATGCCCGATACCACATTACTTTTTCATGTGTTATAAATGCTTATGACATACAGTGAAAATCACTTACATGCATAGTATATTGGACTTTCGTTTAATTTGGGGAAAGAAGGGTCATCCCCTTAAAATGCAAGTATTATTGCTCCGTCAAGAAGGTCTGGTTATTCAGATACTATGAACATGGCGGACAAAGAAAGCGGACAAAATAATGAAACAACCTCTCATTCTACCCTTCACAATGATTCTGGTAGTCAAAAGAACATCCCTTCACAGCTATTATGTTTAATCATGTAGTTCCAGGTGAATATGCATGTGACACCTGTTCCACATATTTCAGACAATAGCAGTGAAGGGATGTTCTTTTGACTACCAGAACCATTGTGAAGGGTAGAATGAGAGGTTGTTTCCTTATTTTGTCCGCTTTCTTTGTCCGTCGTTTATAGTGAGAGCCTCTACCCATCTGTTTCATAAGGAATTTGGCAATTACAAAGAGTGTGCACTGTCATCAAGCTCTGGTTCACTTCAGTCCAACTTCAGCTTTTTGTGCTTTGAAAATACTGTATGAGTAAAAAGAAATAAAAGCACTACTTGCCTGATCAAAACCCTTTCACTAAGGCAACAACATGGCGTTACTGAGAGCTTAAAATAACATTGGAAACCTATTCAGTCATGATTGTGGAAGACGAGATCTAGAGCGAAGAGGTACATTGACTTTTCAGTACAATAAGATGTCTTCAAGATATGAAAGACTAGTTTGAATGCCTTTAAGCTTCACTTTGAAAAGACACCTTCAAAAGCCGATTTATCTTTGGTATGTCACTGAGGCATTGATGTACGGTAATACAAAAAAAAAACAAAGAAAAAAAAACCATGCATGTGACCTTAGGTACATGCTACGTTGGTATTGTACAGAAAAGAAAATTCATTTTTTTCCCTTAAAGAGACATTTGATATGACAGAGATACAAGTGTATGCTCGTCGGTGTAAAACACTCTTTCAGATCGTGAGTGGCGCAAAATGGATGTATTTCAAAAGTCATCACAAATCGGAAAGAATAAAGGGTGCCAAAATAACCTGGAGGCTGGTAGAGAGTCAGCGTAGCCCTTTGCATCTCGAGCGATTGACTCGCAGTGTGGAGATTTCGCTTCATGGGTTCGAAACCCATGAAGCATTCATTTTTGTTTCAGTTCGGGTTTTTCCTGTTTTGTTTCTTTATGTTTCATTGATTTTTTTTCATTAACGGATGTTTTCGTATGCCCCAACTTATAGTTTAAAAAAAATCTCTATGTAGCAAACAGTGTGAAGTAATTATTTAGGCTTTTTGCGGCAGTCATTGCAAACCTGCTAACAGGAAAAGATAAAGGGTGAAGATGAACTGAAAGATTGCGGTGAGGCAACGTGTACCCTCTGTACAGAGCGATTGGCTCGCATCTCCTCGACAAGGATATTTAGGGTTCGATGCCCAGGAAGCACCTGATTTGTTTGGGTTTTCCATTTTTCTTCTTCTTCTTCTTCTTCTTCTTCTTCTTCTTCTTCTTCTTCTTCTTCTTCTTCTTCTTCTTCTTCTTCTTCTTCTTCTTCTTCTTCTTCTTCTTCTTCTTCTTCTTCTTCTTCTTCTTCTTCTTCTTTTAGTAACTGGTTTCACTTTTGCATGCTCCGAACTTTTTAATAAAAAATCCCGACGTAGTAAACTGTATGTGTGAGGTTATTATTGGCTTTTTTGGCCGCAGTCATTTTTCAAACAGGAAAGGATAAACTGGAGGGTGGTAGTGAGGCAGCGTATAACTCTCTGCATAGAGTGATTGACGCACATCTCCTAGCTTGATGGAGAGATTTTTGGTTCAAAACCCAGGAAGCACCATTTTTTGTTTGGGTTTTCCCTTTTGTTTCATTTATTTGTTTTTCAGTAATTGATTTCTTTCCAGCATGCTCCAAAACTTGCTAATAAGAAATCTCTATGCCGCAGACAGTATGTGTGAGGTTATTATTTTGGCCTTGTGGCAGCACTCATTGCAAACATGAAAGGATAAAGCGCAAAGATGAACTGGAGGATGGTAGTTAAGCAGCGTACAGCCCTCCTTAACGGGGAGATTTTAGGTTCGAAACTTATTAAGCGCGAATTTTTTTTTGTTTGTTTCTTTCTTAGGCTTTGTATTTGTTTCTTTCTTTGTTGTTGTTGTTTTTTTTTTTACAATGACGGCATGACTTTTTTACATGCTCCAAACTTGCTAATAAAAGATCATAATGCAGCAAACAGTATGTGTGAGGTTATTATTGTGGCCTTTTGGGGCAGTCATTACAAACAAGAAAAGATAAAGAGTATAATCTCAACATGAAAAGGAGAATAGATAAGAATCTATGATTATCGTTACAACACTGTTTATATGTCAGCGTGAGTTGTAATAAGTAAGTGCGAGCGAACTTTGGAGAAAAATGAAAATATTTTCATAGCTGCAATTTAGGGGCAATGTACGTTCTTAGGAAAGTTTTGTTCGTTGTATCCCCAGCTCTTGCCTCCTCCTGCTCCATGCACGGTTCACCCTATAGTCGTATCAAGAACAAGGTATTCTGTTATTAGGCCTATATGGAACGAAACTTCTATGATTCTTCGGAGCTATACACATTACCAAATGAGAAAAGGAATAGTTAAAAGAGGGGAAATGGCACAATAAGGACGAAAAAGGAACATGCATTAGATTTTAAGGAGCACTTATCGAAAAGGGAATTGCAATACTCAAAAGCGAAAAGGGGCACTTACAATAAACTTGGACGCTCATAAGAAATAAAAAGGGGCACTTGTTAGGTTTAATGGGGGTGAAATGGCACTTACTAGAAAGCTAAGTGTGTACCAAATTTTAAAAAGGGAGTAATGCCAGTATGGAAAAGGTATACATGTGCTAACTTATCAGCGAACAAAAGGGCACTATTGGGCACTTATAGCGAATTTACAGGAGGAATGGGACATAATTTACTAGCCAGGAAAAGGAACAATTAAACAGAAGTAAATTGGGGCATGTATTCGATTTCGAATATGGAACCTGCCCAAATGGAACGAGGGAACTTTTATCAGAGATGCAAAGGAGAATGCACTTTTAGAACGAAAAAATGCGCAGTCAAAATCGGGCACTTATACCTTTCAATAGGGAGATTCATTAGAAGTAACAAGGACTCACTTGTCAGAAGGGAAAAGAGCGCTATGGGGGAAAAAAAAGAATTAATGTAAGGATCACTAATCTGGTGTAAAATTGGAGCAGTTGAGGGATTTATTTAAGAAAGCTGAGTTACCTGACGGGCACTGGCGTACTGGAGGGGGGGGGGGGCTTGGGGGGCGTTAGCCCCCCCCCCCCCAATAAATTTCAACCATGGTTTATTTTCAATTTTATATTAGTGATATCACTCGAATTTCATTACTTCTCCCTAGACTCCCTTTCTGTTGTTAAGTAACGCATTCACAATTTCCCAAATAGCATGCATAGCAAGGCAGAAAACACGCATGATATCAATACTAATGTGTTTTATGATATAACACTTGGTTTTTATCTGTTTATCTGACAATGGATCCATACTTTGAAAATGAATATTCTTAGATTTACCAAAACTAGACACGGGCTGTAAGTTTGTAGTGCCAAATAGTGTTCTTTTACAGAGTTGCAATCCATCAATACTGCAAACGCTCCTTTACCATATGAGTGCACTTACGTAGCCAGGGGGGGGGGGGGGATGGGGGCGGTCAACCCCTCCAAAACGCCAACAAAAAAAGAAATAAAAAAGTAGAAGGAAAAAAAAGCGGGGCGAGAAAAGAAAAAAGGTAAGAGAACATAAGAAGAGCGGGGGCAGACAAGGAACAATTCAAAGAACCCCCCCCTCCCTCGAAAAAGCTCCGTATCGTGAGGGGGGGGGGGGTACCCCGGCTCGGTCGCTACACTCCCTCAGGGTGGTCGCTAAGCTCGTCGCAAAGATTGAGCCCCCCCCCCCCCCATACGCCACTGGAAGGGTTGCCACAAGCGCAAGCCAGAGCCAAATTGATAAACATAGACATACACCTAAATAGTATAATGATAATAATACAATGAATTCTGGACCCCGTTTCATAAAATAACAATAACAAGTTACAATAACTGTTATAAGCTACTGAAATCCTTGCATCTATCATGATTGGCTGAGAGAAAAATTTGTTATAGAAATGTGGCAGTTGTTACTGATAACAAGTTTAATGAAACAGGGCCCAGGATCAGATGTTGCCCAAGATGTGAATGCATAGTGCTAGAACAGGCTTCGAGTCATGATGAGTTTCAAATATTTTTTGACCTTTTATTTCAGATCATATTCAGGAACTCAACATCAGTGAAATGGACTGTTTAATAATGTAGTTAGAACATTTGACATTTAAATGAACTAAATCAATTCTCTTACAAACAGAAGGAATGAGATTACAAAGGAAAGTAATTTGAGAAGTATACCAAACAAATGGAATTTACATAATTTATCCTTCCCCGGCCCTTCGTAAGCAATGAATTTATCAACATACTTACTGTAAACATTTGTTTATCTCCATTTAAAATTCCATTTGTTTGGTATAATTCTCAAGCACTTTCCTTTGTAATCCCATTCCTTTTCTGTTTGTAATAGAATTGACTTAATTCATTTTATGTCCTCCTTTGTAAACAATTTATTTATCCCTAATCAACATTCTTACTGTAAACCTTTGTTTATCCTCATTTAAAAATCCATTCGTTTGGTACACTTCTCACTCATGTCAATTACTCTCTTTTGTAATCTCATTTCTTTTGTTTGTAATATAATTGACTTTTCAATGTCATTTCTTCTGTTTGTAATAGAATTGACTTAGTTCATTTGTGGCAAATGTTCTGACTATATAACAATCCATTTCACTGATGTTTTAAATCCTGAAGATGATTTGAAATAAAGGGTCGAAAATTAGAACTTCATGACTCTAATCGGAGTATTATTTCTAACACTATATAATAATGGATTACAGTTATAATGCTGAATACAATGTTTTATGGACAGACAATACGAACTCCGCAGTGGCGTATCTACGGAGGGGGGGGGGGGGGGGCAAGTGCCCAGGGCGGCAAAGAACGCAAAAGAGAAAGACAGAGAGAGATAAAAAAGGAAAATGAAGAAAAATCATATTTTGTAAGGGTTTTGCCCCCCCCCCCCATTAGCAGGGTAAATGCATCAGAAATAGAGTTTTAAACCTTTTCTAAAGCTCAGTCGCTTCAACTTACGCATCTGTTTGTCAGATATCGAGAATATAACGTCTTTAACGGGTTAGGTAAACATTTGACTTTCATTACCATCTCGGTCAGTTCAATTCTGTATAATGCTCTCTCTCTCTCTCTCTCTCTCTCTCTCTCTCTCTCTCTCTCTCTCTCTCTCTCTCTCTCTCCCCCCCCCCCCCCCCCCCTTAGCACCTTTTTGTGTTCTACGCTAATAATTAGTTGACATTGATCAATGCACTCTGTCACAACCATAAACAAACTCCATGTATTTGTACAAGTAATTACAGTGCACGGGCTTATGTACAGTGTCGTGAACATGGTGATGATTCTACCGGTAGTATTAAGATGTTTGTGTCTTCAGAGAAACTTGATGGGTCTGCTTTAGAATAGATTTTTTTTCTTGGAATCGAATTCCATTATTCAGTTTAAAAAAAAGGAAAAAAAAAAGAAGAAGAGAAAAAAGAAAGAAAAAGAAATATATATCTGTATTTGAAAATGAATACGCAGACACCCGGTGTCCTGATTAACTTCAATACGCAGCAATAAAGCGTAATTGTTTATGAACTGGAAAAATATCTTTTAATCAAATCTGTGATGTTCGTGTATGAAATGAAGCAATGTGAAAGCAGCAAACCTTTTGAAATGCACGTGTGTAGATAAATATGTTTTGAAAAAAATTATTGATTCCCCAGCAAAGCACTATCGAGAGTGAAATTCTATTAAGAGAAGGGAGTATTTGGTTATTTTAAAGTCACACAAAGAGCTTTTTTTTCTCAATGACTTGATATACGTCTGTGTGATTTAGCTATTCTAACAATGGTTCTCATAAGACTTTCGCATAAGCCTGTCATTATAATAAAGAATTTAAAAATTCTTATACACGGTAGGCCTACATTATGACATGTAGCCTATTAATTTGTGAAATTACACATTATGTATAAAAAAAAACCTGTGCACTTTTACTGTACAAAGTATATATATTAACTTCTTAATTAATAAACTTCTTGACTGCAGATAAATTATGAAGGCGACAGGTGAACGATGTTATTTGCAATTCTTTCTTTGACACGAAAAATCAGAGCACGCAGGGCTCCTTTATCCCTTAAACAAACCTCAGTGAAAATCTTTCTTTTCTAAAATGTTAAGTGCTCACTTATCCTTGTCCAGTCCAAACATTTGCTGACACCCTTTTCACGGAACACGTTTAGCATCAGCATAATTCAGTACCATCTTCTGGGGGAAAAATTGTTCGCGATTTATGTCGAAAATTTGTAGTAGTTGAAGGCCTCCTGGAAATATTTGTGATTATTGGTAATCTGTATTTGAGGTTTGTGTATGTACAAATCGAGGATTTTCCTCAAAGGCACTGAAAACACTACTCGATTTCTTTTTAGTCAACAATATTGTCTTTAGACCAGTCGTACAAACTTAAAATAGAACAAGTTGTTGTGAAGCCGGGTCCTTGCAGAGGAGCGAAGCCGCTGCAAATGTTTTCGCGCTTTTCATATCAACTTCATTACTTCGGGTAACTTAATCGTCAAGCGTGCGCAGTTGCTCTTGAAATGACATATCAGGAGCGACATTTAATCGTAGAATGGAATCTCTTGGAGTGAATTGAGTTTGAGGACAACCCTGTCATGAGAACCATAACAGTTGTTTCGACGTCGAGAGGTCAGTTAACAAAACGCGATCGTTTGAGCGAGGTTTTGAGTTTAAAAAGCGACATCAATTTTCATCAAATTTTATCTTCATTGTCTTCTTGCTGTGAATATCCAACGGTGCTGTATCATCTCAGTTGCGGCACTGATTGGCATTTGCAATTATGGATTGAACGCTGTGTTTTCTTTACGATGTCCGTTCATTTATTTATCAAAGAAAAGGAAGATAAGAACAGTGAAATAGTTACAGAACAGCTTTTGTAGTTGGTTCAATAACTGGAAATTATAGTCTCTCGATTTATGATATAACATTGTACATTGTATTCGGTTGCCATAACAACAAATTATACTGTTAACTTCAATTTTCGCCTTGCTCATTGTGACTTCTAATTTTTGGGGAATTTAGGGACTTTGAAAGATGAGTACCCGTGGAAGGAAATCACCGGGTGCACCGTCCACATCAACGAGAATCATGTCTTCAGGAAGTAGAGTTAAAGCCTCGCAATCGACGACCAAGTCTTCTACCTCGTCGACGACGAAAGGCAGCAAACCACAGCGAAAAATATCACGAAGCAACGATCCGGCCCCTCCAACTGCCGCCCGAAAGATAAGCGTGGCTTCAAATGCATCATCGACCTCGCGAAAGATGTCGGTCGCTTCGATGGGCAACCAGGGATCCGTTGCGTCGAGCAGAAAGAAGACCGGTGGGGATGGTGATGAAGTGGTGAATTTAAAACAAAGCTTTCAGAGTTTGATGATCACTAAACGTATGGCGAGATCTCTTCGCCAACGCACCTCTCAACGCCTCGCTGATCGTCGTGGTGTCAGTTTCGTGTCCTACATCGATCGTCCTCGTCGTCGATCACCAAGCGCCAAACACCTTCCCCAAGTCGAAAATACCTACCAGCTCGAACCTCGGGAGAGGTTCTCGAGCTATGTCCACATCATACGGGATATCATCGAAAGCACGGTCGAGTCTCGGCTCACTGGGATGAAGTACGATCCGAAACTGTGTCCGAAGGAGGCTGAGGAGCTGTCGGAGATCATCAAGGAACGCGTGAAGACACTCGACATCGGTCGTTATAAGTTAATCACCCTGGTTCACATTGGTAAGATGCACGGACAAGGTTTGCAAGTTTGTAGCAGAAATTCTTGGGATCCTCTTCGGGATTCGTTTGTGAGTTATCGCTTCCAAAACGCGTCAGTCTTCTGCGTAGCAACGATTTACGGTGTTTACTTTGAATAGGATCCTTATCCAAAAATGTGTTTCTAAGACAGGACTCATTATTTTGTACTTTGTATAATTATAATAACTTTAGTAGAAACTCTTATTGAAGGACTTGCAGAAATCTAAGGACACCTTCTAAGTCTGGAGGAGTAGAATACTTTCTGTCAAAACAATCAAAGATGATCTTCTCGATGAAGTTACCCATGAAATGTAATGTTGTTGTCAAAGCGGACTTTTTATTTTGATCTATTTCTTGCCACACTCTAAAAAGGGATGAGTGAAAATTTTACCCAATATTGGATGAAAAGGGAACATGAATATTTGTTGGGTAAAATTGTGTCTCATATCAAGTAAAATACATGTTTCATGGGCAAATTTTAACGCAACGTTGGGTAAAATTTACAGAGTATTTGGTATCATTTTACCCAGCACCTTTTCCTTTTCACCCAATATGGGGTAAACTAGCTTTTACAGTGTGCATGCTATGATTATTTTATTCACTATCATTTCTTTAATCATTACATAATGACCACTATACCATGTATAATGTAAATAAATCCAATTTGCTATATAATCTAAACAGAATATATTCTCCTTCGGTATGCACAGTAATTTAATTATGGCCTTCATGATTGCCTTAACATAAAATGTATATTCATTTATTTATTGCGACCATTAATTGGATTTGAAATACAGCTCCGGATTTATCGACGGAGATCTCAGAAAAAATAATTGACAAAATAATTTTTTGGGAAAGAGTACATAAGCTCTGATTAATATTTTGTATGATTAAGTGCGAATGATTAATACAAACAAGATAGAAATGTAAATATAAGGATGGCCTTGCTGGTAGAATTAAGTAACTAAATCCTCATTTAATTGCATTAACAAAATAACTGTGTATATATTTTATCTTAAACCGGATCTGAAATTTGTGCTGATTTTCTTACGGGGTTAATTACTGTCATTAAAAGAGCAATTATCCTTGGGCATTGTGTTGAATGCACGCCAGGCGAGCCCAAAAGAGGTGGATAGACGCGTCTCGCGAAGGCTCCCCGTAGCCATGGTAACTGTTCCATGTTGCTTGGCTATCGAGTTGGGCCGGGGCAGGAATTCTCCTCCACAGAACACAAATTACCGATATTCGTCAATCTCTCTTGTATTCAAACTCGACGTATGCCATGCCATAATGATATTAGGTAAATATTTAAGAATTTGTCTTCACAGCAATTACATGATGGATTGGCCATCGGTTTTGTTATCATGTATACAGGAATCAAATATTGACTCGTCCCTATTATTGGGAAAGGTATATCATTTTCAGGTTTTGTTATCATGTATACAGGAATCAAATATTGACTCGTCCCCATTATTGGGAAAGGTATATCATTTTCAGGACATATATTTCTTAGTCTAGTTATTGGTAAGAAAATCATATTGGGTTTTTTTTAATGGATGAAAATACTTCTTTTAATTTTTGTACATTAGGAACAAAAGTGGCCCTTTTCCTATCTTTCTTTCTCCTTATCTCCTTATCTCTTTCTATTTTACGTTTTTGTTTTTTGTTTTTTTGTGGTTTTTGTTTTTGTTTTTTGTTTGGCCTTTCTCAACTCCTTAGTCATCACTCCCTTAATATTCCTGTCTCTTTCTGTCTTTCATTATTTTTTACATCACTTCTTCCCCTCTCTCCTTCTCTCTCTCTTTCTCTCTC
Organism: Echinometra lucunter; assembly: GCA_029962745.1. Taxonomy (NCBI): domain Eukaryota; kingdom Metazoa; phylum Echinodermata; class Echinoidea; order Camarodonta; family Echinometridae; genus Echinometra; species Echinometra lucunter. The sequence continues at coordinate 7,393,993 of CM057157.1, read as the reverse complement.
TCTCTCTCTCTCTTTCTGTCTCTGTCTCTCTCTCTTTCTCCCTTTCTTTCTCCCTGGCTATCCGCCTCACCCTCTCACCATTTTGGGTCCTTTTTTCTATAGAATTATTCATCTGATTATCTCATCTTTGCATATCTAACTGAACGACGCTTATCTTTGTAGAGAACTACCCATGAATATAAGTGAATTTTTATAATTATGCATGTTCTGAAACTTTGCTCTGAATGTATAAATTTTGTACATGACTGCACCGCTTGTATAAGAAATGCAGTCACATCTGGAAACTTTCACTAGTAATTGAAATGAGTATATGATTAGAATGATGATGCCTTTTTGACTGTTTTTGTTTCCCATCTATGTACATACTAGTAATTCAGTTTAACACAGAAGGAATATAATGTACTGTGAATTGTAAGTAATCTAAATTAACTTGGAATCCAGTGATGGCGAAAACAATGGCAAAGTTAGAAATGAAATCATTAACGCAAATCAACTAACTAATGTTCGCCGTATATAAAAGAGATAACATTAAAAGATGAATGCAAATTTATATAATTACATTTTATTACGATTCTGCAGGTTATGAGTAACCTCCGAAAGTCGATGATGGAGAGATAAATAAAATATGGCTTCGATTTCTGTGAAAGGTGTAAAAACATTGTCAGTGCATGTACTAATCGCCACATAATTTCCATTTTCAAATAAAAATCTTGATGAAAGATTTCACCCAATTTCACGTTATTTTAGTAATTTATCTCTCATTAAAAGTTGATAGTTGTATTTGTCAAACGTAATATTCATGAAGATTACTTACTTTTATCCATCTCTCACTAATTAAATAGACCGATTTACTTCAAATTGGCTGTTGTTTGCTAGCTCAGCTTAGAAAAGTGCCTTCATACATGACATAATACTGATATACATAAATGTTAAGGCGTTTCTTATCCATCATGTCGACATTGATGGCACCTCTATAGTCTATACGTAAGAAATCTTACTTGTACATGTTGTATGTCCGGCAAGCGTTCGGCAAGCTTTCAAGTCGTCAGTAAACAATGCATTCAAGAACCGTGCATCAAAATATTTTCAAACTGGTCTATTACGAATAGATAAAGATATGATAATGAACGTATGAATGACAATCACAGAGAAATTGCATAACAGTATATACAGAATAAAAGTGAAGAAGATAAATGGATTTGCCTCAAGAAAAATGTAGACTGCATGAATTTAAAAAAAAAACATAATGAGGGAAATCTCGCCATGGTATATACGGAAGCTTACAAGTGCCACCAAGATGAGATAATTCCTCGTCTCTTCGACGGCGAGAAGAAGAGAGCTGGTATATCGTCAGCTTTACATCTTGGACCCAAGAAGTCGAGTTGGCGAGATGCCGAATCTCGCCTTCTCCCCTTCTTGGAACCAAGAAGTCGAGTTGACGAGATGCCGAATCTCGCCTGTTCGCCTTCTTGGACCCATAAAGAATTGTAGTTGACAACATCAATGACGCCACTTCCTCTTCTTCTAGGACCCAAGAAGATAAGTTGATGAAATCTGAGAACTTGCTTCCTTGCCTTCTTGGACCCAAGGTGTTGAGTTAACGAGATACCGGATCCCGCATTTTCGTCTTCTCGGACCAAAAGGGGTCGAGGAGACGATGAATTATCTCGTCATCTCGGTGGCACTCTAAAGCTTCCGTAATCCTATCGAATCTCGAGTAAGTGTTGAAAGGAAAGGAGAAGTGGAAAAGAGGAGAGTGAAGAGAGAAAAGCATATAGACAATCAAGAGGAAGATAGAGATAGAGAGAGAGAGAGAGAGAGAGAGAGAGAGAGAGAGAGAGAGAGAGAGAGGAAGCCATGCTTGACATTTATTATCTATGGTGGCCCTGAACTACGCTTTACGACAGGTCATGTGCGCGGCTAAGTAATAAAATTCGCGAGTTTGGTCGCGAAATTCGCGACCACTGGACCAAACTTTGCGACTTGGCCGCAAAGTTGAAGACTTTGGTCGTGAACTTTGTGACTTGTTGTCGCGAATTTGAAGATTTTGGTCGCGAATTTCGCGACTTGGCTGCGAAATTCAAGGCAACATGACCTGTCGTCAAGAATACTTCAGGGCCACCCTAATTATCTGATTCTACGAGTAACATGTGGAATGTCTAACATTTTGTGATAGCGCCCAGATCATCCATGTCAATACATTCTACTGACAAAAACGGGATATTCAGAATACCGGGTATTTTTTAATTACCAAAGTTCGTCTTCGACCAAGTGTTTATAAAAATATGCTTGATTTTTTCTTTTCAAACTTTCCACTGACATCAATAAAAGATGTAGCTACAAAACAAACAAACTTTGCCATGAGTAAGCGCTTCTCTATAATTCAAATCATATCTGATTTAAACATCTTGTACATTTCGAATAAAACGAAAATTTCAGTGTTAATTTAAGATAAAAAAGAGAAGAATTATAAGCTGAAGATTTAATTGTGAAAATAATGAAGAGGTTGTAAGGAAAAAAAAACAGACAAGAAATTAAAACAAAAATTAAAGAACTGAATTACATTACTGATAAACAATGGTAATAAAAAAACGTGACATAACCTCTTATGACACAGGAGAGAAAAGGAAAGAAGTACACAGTGAGATAAATAAAGACAGATATAGGGCTTACTGCTAGAAAGGCAATCAAGTATAATATGGGACTATAGGGGATGAATCGGCATGATGGAGGGGCAGACACGGGGGGGGGGGGCCCGGGCAGGAATTCAGGTAAGCTTCCATACAGAAATAGGAAAACAAAAGTAAACAACAACATTGAGACATTAGTATTGGCAAGGATCAGAGAGAGAGAGAGAGAGAGAGAGAGAGAGAAAGAAAGAAGGAAAGAAAGAAAGAAAAACATATGGGAGGGGAAGGGGGATATCAAAATGTCACAAGTCATTCATATCTTCCTAAAATAATCCATAAAATAGAAATATAGTTCAATCATTTATTCTACATACCTCAGCATGTCCTCAATTGCTTCAAAATTTTATCTCTCTCATTCATTCGATGATTTAGTAATAAACACCGGCGTAAATCCACTTTGAGGAGTGGGAGGGGGATGATCGACTTTTTGTCGATTTTTTTTTCTCTCGAACTCACACTTAAGTATAAACACACGCCTTCACCAGCGAGCCCCAAAAAATCGCTTTTCTGGTTTTCAATCGCATTTTCAAATAGCAATTCTAAGATATGATGGTTGTTTACGACAGGTTATTAAAAATGATATTTAAAGATTAATTCAAATATCATTTCTTCCATAAAAAGTTGAGGGGGGGGGGATATTTGTACACGCCATCCCCCCTCTCAAAAAAGTGTGTGGGGATATATCCCCCCTCCCCCCCACCGGGATTTACGCCTATGGTAATAAACCTGATGCAAAAGTCTCTGCTTCACACACTTCGGATGATACATTAAGCCCTCTGCACACAATATGATCCGTCCGCGATCAGATTTTGGAAAAAAAAAAATGTTATAGCACCTGATATGACATTCAAACATGTAAACTCATAATGGTCAAAGTTCCGAATAGTCGTATGAATATTAAAAATCGAATTTCTGGGCTGTTGTGCGCCTCCCCGTAGGAATAAAAGCGAATTCAATTCCGAATCGTAGTGACGTTGTAGCAATCTTGTGATCGGCTTCGATTTGAGGCAGATTTGGCCTTTACTCCGACTACAAGGCTTGCAGTTCACCAAAATTCCGGTTGTAGTATTCCTATCATTATTTTGAATTTCAAATAATATAATTTTACTTGTTCAAACTGTCATAAATGCCGTTTTTTTCGAAAATCGAGTCGCAGTTGGATCGTATAGTGAATTGCAACTTATTAAAAAAAAAAACTCATAGCATGTGCACAGAGATCATTCCTTAAAAAAGTCTTTCCGACTTTCAATGATTTTTTTTGTCCTGTAGATAGATTCACAAATCCTCTCGTCTGTGATAGTATACGCGAGTAAACATTTTTATTGAATGAATTTGCACAATATCATATAAAGTGTTATAGTTCATAGTACTCATAAAATAACATATTTCAACTAAATATAAGTTGATTGCATTTCAATGATTATATAGATAGTTGTTCTTTTTCTGGCAGTTAGTCGAATAACGATCTCTTCATGATCAAGCTCCTGTCGCGTCGATTGTTGTTCGTTGCCAAAATTTAGTAGCCTCTCCGTAAACTATCGCCAACAAAAGACGGGTTATGGAAGGTCGCATGTCCATTCTGAAAGATAATAGAAAAAATAGTAGAATCGTGCTTTCGTGTAGGGAAATATAAAAAAGAAAGCATTTTATCTAATCAAAAGTAAAAGCTGAAATGAAGCAAAAGAGAAACATTTTCAATAGATGAAAACAACTACTAGTAATCATAATAGGTTATGTTTGTTTGACCAAGATCTTAGTAAATCTGTTATGCTATTGACTGTTTTGACTAGATTCCCTGTTCTATCACAGGAATCAGACCAATCTGTTCTTTAGAAAGTGCACTCACGGGGAATTCCTGAAATAGAACAACCACTCACCTGCGCAGGATGGGTGCCATTACATGCGCGTAGTCTTGGCAATCTGATCAGGGAGAGGGGCGATGAACGCTTCGGACTTGAGGATTTCTTGGGCGCGTTGTTTGGGTCTTCTTGAGGGCGCTCCTCAAAACACGCCAAGACAGCGAACACCTTTTACAGGGTTATTGGAGACAAAAGCGAAGGAAGAAATGACTGTCGCTGAAGTATAGATTTGAGTTACTCTTATTTATGAATGAGGCATTGATGAAACTAAGGTAAAGGGATTCATATCTTAATACGAATGGATACAACAGAGAAATGATTTACGCTTTGTTTGATTGTTTCCCATTAAGTAACAACATACTTTTATTACCTTTCATCCTAGTTGAATAGAAGATATTGTATAAAAAAACACACCGGTTTTGTTTTGACTCAGACATGGTAAACATTGTTGAATAACCATATGTTCATTTTGCTTGGTATGTTGCTTTCATATTTATCTTTGCTCAGAATAGCTGGGCAACATGCCGTGATAAGCGATAATTATGGCACATGTCCTTCTGTTCTGAGCTTGCCTGACAAAGCCACGCGAACAATGCTACCACCAAATTCGAGTTAGCCAATTACACCAGTTGAATCTGGTTGCTTGATAGGATACTGTGTGAAGGTCTATACTGAAACTTTTGGTTCTCACTTAAAAGGTTAAGACAAGGATAGGCACTCAAATTGTATCTCTTCAGAAAGTACAGATGCTCATTGCTCTTGAACAGAAAAAAAACAGTGGAGCCGAAGCTGACGTTCTAAATACCGGTCTTCGTGACTCCCCATACACGTGACTCTCTCTTCACTTCACTGAGTGTGAGTCCGTTGAAATGATGCACGTGTATGCCTATACATTTTAATGTGTAATAGAATTTGTATGTGCATATGCAAACCGGGAAAGAAATAAAAATGGAAAGAAACAAACACACCCCATCCCCCCCCCCCCCCTTCAAAAAAAAAAAAAATGAAGAAGAAGGGAAAAAAAAGGGAGACACCTTGTTGCTTACCAAGTAGAGCGCCACCACCATGCCCAGGATGAAACCAACTGCCACATCACTCCAGTGATGGCGATACCTCGATGCTCTGGTGATGCCCCAGAGGAATGCACCTGATAGAAGACCCATGCTAGCTAGAGGAATGGGCAGTCTGGTACAGGGGATGCTAACTTGGCTAGTCATGTAGGCCTGTTAAAATAGACATGAAATGATTAATGAGGGAGTGGTTTTACTTCCAAAAAGATACAGTCTAACTAAACATTGTAATGATTAAAAAAAAAACCGCTAATTTTCTACATGATTGTTCTTTCTGGGCGGTGTTTCATATAGCTGTTCGTAAAGTCTTGCGTAACTTTACGAGCGACTGGAATATTAAGTGCCAAATGGGATGCCCAAAGAGTTTCCTGACATTAATGACTGCAGGTATAATCTCAATCAAATTGTGGCAAAAATATACTTCGTAATAAAAAATGTTTGTAAACAATAGTAATGTTAGTAATGTATGTCTGCATATTTCACCTTTAACTGATGCGATTTATGACGATTGAGAATCCCATTTGGCTTGCCATATTCAAGTTGTTCGTAAAGTCATTCGTAACTTTACGAACAGCTTAAATTAATTTCATTTCATTTATTCTTTTCCATTTTCAACAGAATAAAAAACGTAATTGCATCATAAATAATATCATCAGCAACAAAATGCACAAAATAAGAATAATTTTCAAGCAATGTAATTTTCAAAGTTAATTATATAAATAAATATTGAAAATGGAGGGGAATGCTAAAAAGCAAAGCTTGTATTTTGCAAACCTCTCAAATAGTTTATGTACAATTTATAATAAGTATACGTTAAAACAAACAAAAACAAAAAAACCTGATACATGCAGAAATACACACATAAAAACTCAATAACAGCAACAAACCCAACCTTCCACCCTCCCCCCAAAACAATTACCCTATCGCTATAGCTTTATGACCCCCCCCCCCCCCCCCCGGGTTCATTCCTCTTCTTTTGTAACTGGTCGAAAACATTATACCAATGGAATTAATCATATTCTGCGGAATTAGAATTTTGCGATTCATTTTTTATAACATCTGATTTGTATTGTCCTTTGTTCTTCATATTTCATACATATGAATGTAAAAAGTAAAAACTCATTCATATGTCAAGGATAGAAATGTAATACTAAGCTACCAACAGAAGTGTCTTACCGTGGTAAACACTGCAGCATATGAGCCTAAAGATGCGTGAAGCGAAGGAAACGATAACCTGAAAATAAATCACACGAGTATTCCACTTACAGCTCAATTACACCATAATAAGAACGGCGTAGTCTGCCTAACAAGCAGATTTCGCTGCTGGCGGTTTTTTTTTTCTTCTTCTTCTTCTTTCTTTCTTTCTTTCTTTCTTTGCTATCCACGCTTGAACCTTTACTTGTGTATGCAGTGGTAGGAGTGATGCAGTTTCCAAATCGTTCTAAATATTTTGTTATTACTATATTGAAACTGCACAGTTTATTTCTTTGTATGTACACAGGGCTCTTTTCTTCAAAACAGATCTGTAGCTCTGAAAAGACTGTGGTTGGTATTCTCATAAGTTAAGCCGGGACTAAGTCCAGACTAAACAAGAATTTTAGTTCACACTTCTATGGAATGCTAGGTTTCATCTTCCTCTTTCAATATTCATGGCAAATATAATGTACCAAAGAATTTATTGAAATTCAGTTCATACTCATATTATCTTTTTTCCCATTTCATGGCAAAATTAATTTTTGGACACTTTTCACTGAAGGATTAACATAATCTGTACAGGGTAAATGAGTTGGCAACAGGCACTCCATAAAAGTGTGGACTAAGCTAAGCCAGGCTTACCTAAGTACGTGCTATGAAAATACCACCCTATGCTTTTCATGTATCTGTATAAATGAATACATGAATAATGATGAATGATTATTTCAACATTTTGATGTACATATATTTTTTTTCAGGTATAGTTGGCGCATTCAAAATTGATTATATTGTAGAACAGTATCCTATACATGATGTTCCTTACACAAAGGCAAAGTCAACGATGGTCGAGCAATATTATGAAACCTCGTTGGTGTAGTATGTATCACAATCAAATTTGGCAACAAGAGGAATGAGAAAAAAAAATGTAAAAAGCTATAATAAAAAGCTAATAATCATAATGAAGATGGAAATAGGCCAATAAGGAAATAAAGCACTGACAAAACGATCTCTATATCAGAAAAAGAAAAAAAGTGATATAGGCCTAGAACATTGTGTATCAAATGGAAAAGAAGATAAAGAAATGGAGAAACAAAAGGAGGAGAAGAAGATGATGATGATGAAAAAGAAGAAGAAGAAGAAGAAGAAGAAGAAGAAGAAGAAGAAGAGAAAGAAGAAGAGAAAGAAGAAGAATGCAAAAAAAAAAGGAGGAGGAAGAGGAGGAAGAGGAGGAAGAGGAAAAACAACAACAACAGTGCAATTTTAATAAGAGGAAAGGAAATAAAGAGGGAAAAGAAACATACGAATACGTATCTTACCTGGCTTGATGTATGAGATCATCATTTCGTTTTGCACACTCATACTCAGTGATGAATTTATCGCAATCAAGTGCGGTATAGTTTGGTCTACACACAGTCAAGAAGTATGGTGTCTGTATGCCTGTCACTCTTTGAGCAGCATCGGTAAGGATCCATGTAGCAAAGGCTCCACAAGCAAAGATACCTGATAATGAATATAACACGGCATACGAGAATCTCTTCAAAACGCTAGAATGTATCCCTCGTATCTGAAATAATGAGGAATGTGTGATGAGGGTATAACGAAATCAATCTCAATCTAAATATAAGCGCTGAGATACAAAATAGAATCATGACATAAAAGGAACATCAACATAAATGATGCCATAAAATCATTTGTTGATAAGCAATAGATATACTTTACACTGTACGTGTATAAATGTATTGTATGCTATTATTTCATGTGCGATCCGAGTTCAGTAAATCGTGTACATAAGTAGTTTTGCGTTTCTTACTATCATCAAAGAAGCAGGTAATACATTACAGCTAGTGTGAATAGTGAGTTCAATAAACAAGTGTGGAAATATAGGCCTATACTAGCTCTGTGATTATTTAAGTGCGGCCGAGGATTTACCTGTAAATCTGAACATCCTTCTGATGACGGGGTAGAGTTTGAGACTGCAGCTCTTAACAATCTTTCTTCTACCGACCTTCATCTCAGGAGTTGTCTTCTTACATGAACACAGGGCCAACATGCACTCACCGTATAGAATCTGAAGGAGAAGGAAGGGGTAGGTTTCATGGAAAATCATTACAACTTCTAAAACTGTAGCTTGGTGGTAGTAGTAGTAGTAGCAGCAGCAGCAGCAGCAGTAGTAGTAGTAGTAGTAATAGTAGTAGTAGTAGTAGTAGTAGCAGTAGTAGTAGTAGCAGTAGTAGTAGTAGTAGAAGCAGTAGTAGTAACATTAGTGATATTAGCAGCAGCAGCAGCAGCAGCAGTAGTAGTAGACTATAGTAGTAGTAGCAGTAGCAGTAGTAGTAGTAGTAGTAGTAGTAGTAGTAGTAGTAGTAGTAGTAGTAGTAGAAGCAGTAGTAGTAACATTAGTGATATTAGCAGCAGCAGCAGCAGTATTAGTAGACTATAGTAGTAGTAGTAGTAGTAGTAGTAGTAGTAGTAGTAGTAGAAGCAGTAGTAGTAACATTAGTGATATAAGCAGTAGTAGTAACATTAGTGATATTAGCAGCAGCAGCAGCAGTATTAGTAGACTATAGTAGTAGTAGTAGTAGTAGTAGTAGTAGTAGTAGTAGAAGCAGTAGTAGTAACATTAGTGATATAAGCAGTAGTAGTAACATTAGTGATATTAGCAGCAGCAACAGTATATAGTAGTAGTAGTAGTAGCAGCAGCAGCAGTAGTAATTCGTAGTAAGACTTAATAAATAAGTTGTCTAGCACATATATGACTATTCTGCCACGAGGTCCACTACTGTCATGACCTTACGATTTCCCTAAACAATCCATTTTGAGATCAAAACATGAAAACATTATGCCTGAAATAAATAATAAAATTATGATGATAGGGTAAGTGCAGGGAATACGAGACCGTAGGTAATACGAGACCACCAGAATAAAAAGTGTCCTGTCTGCCCAGGCTTTGGAAAAAATATTGTTATAGCGCCATTTATCATCACTGTTACCATTTCTGCTTACATACAACGTAGGCATTGGGTCAACAAGTCCATATTCTCTGAGAAAAGTCACCAAATGTGCCAAGATAAGAATTTGTCATGGTCAAAATTTCCTTAGATATAAATACTGGGTTTTCAAGGAATGTAGTGGTGTATTAATTGTAATAATAAAGAGGTGTGCTGTAAAAATGGTGTTGATAACAGTATTATGAAGTTGGTTAACTACTGCGTAGGTCAATTGACCATTGTGCACAGTGTAGAGTACATATTGAACCTCAATAAGGACATCCAATCAATAATGTGTGTAGGTAATTCGAGACCACCAATGTGGCGGCTATGGTCATGCATGATTACTGTGTGTAATGTGCATTGATAAATCGTGTAAGCTTACTGTCATGGATTTTTATTTTTTGAAAACTGGCAAAAATATTAAATTATATTCAGAATATTGGAAATAAAGAAAATTCCTGCTAATTAAGTGATATTTTGGTGCAGGACGAAAACGCTTTTGGAGTACTAATAATTTTTTCCTCTGGATGACCTGAAAAACATCTCTCAATTAATTGTTTGTTTGTTTTTTAAAGGTTTTTTTTACTAGTATAAGAACAAAAGAAAGATATTCAGGCAAATCCTTTAATTGTTAATGATGTGTAAAATTTGTATTAAATTCAACAAATTCAAATTTGCATGAAGAAAATGCGCACTTTTTTGGCCTGCATTATGGTATTACTCAAGTTTGGATAGATGTTTTTGAGATGTTTTAATGTCATTTTACAGTTGCCTTTCTTTTCTGTGATTTTTAAAATTATAAATATAATTATAATTATAATTACCAATTGTTCAGTACTGATGTACTAAAAATCATCAACAACAAAATGTTAAGTGCCGGAGACAAAAGTACCGTCAACATGATGGTGTGAATGCCATGGCATTGAATGCCATTTAAATGGTAATCAATTTTCTCTCATTATAAATGTTATTTAGTTTTTGGTTAAAGTTTCAACAGATTTTGGCTTTGATGAAACCCAAACATACTTTAAGAGAAACACTTCTTTAATGGCATTTGTATTTCCAATAAAAATGTATTTTACTCAACAACTCCCTGAGATTTAGGTTGAAAATGGCGGTCTCGTTTTACCTTCACAGGTAGGCAATAAGAGACCATTTACCTCTGACGTCATTAAGCCTATCTAATTAAGTAAACAAATTTTAGTCATTATATGGTACCTAGATAAACAAGACAAGTTACTGAAAACATTGGTAAAACTTATTCGTATGTGTCTATATCCATGTTTATGCTAATTATGCAAATGAGCTTAAGGGTCCCGTATTCCCTACAGTTACCCTACATGTAGCTCATGAGTCCTAAGGAATTTTTCTTAAGACGAAGCTTAAACTCTTCTTACCATGATTGGTGGGGCAGCAAAGCAAGTAACATAAAGCACGTCCTCGGTAAAGATATCATCCTCCAGATACGGCATCATCAGATTACGATCACGACACCAGAATCCACGATGAACTGGACCGGGTAGGTTTTCAGTAAAGAGTAGGACGAACCAGAGGACGACCACGCCTGCCATACAGATGTAATCGACCGCGAGGAAACACGGTACGAGCATGGGGTTACGGGACACCATCCGTGGCTCGTCGTCGACCTCGTATGGATCCATGATGTCGCTTCGATGATTCCTATTATGATGGTGATGAGATTTTCGGAAGTATTATGAGAGTTCCTGTATGATCATAAGTGATTACCATCCATCACTACCATGACAGGATTGTAGGCAACCTTGCCTCTATTTACTGTATCCCCGAACGTTTTTGTTTAGAACGGTAGTCTTATTATGTCGCTGTTGTAATGCTCTATCATGTTTATATTCAATTCATCGTTCCGTTATCTCTTACGCGCTCATCTGATTGACTTCTCTGCTGGAGGAGAAAGCATCTCGTTTCAGAATATACTGATTATAATTTTGGTCTGCTTTTGATATTGCGCTTTCCGATACAGCAGGGTATAGTGAATCAAGTGAATGCGTCGTATAAAGCTGCCACGGCATACAGTTTACAAATCTACAGAGTGTCGCTAACTATGATGAATGCCTGTTTAGACATTGCTTGCATAGACATGTAATAAATTGTATTTAAGCGATTGAAAAGAGAAAGCTGATTTCCAGTTATGGTATAACATAATCAGAAGTGTACTAGTTTAGCATGCTCTCGCGTATCTATGTTTTACATAATGTTATGTGCAATATTCGGTCCTTTGATTATAGCATCATGTCCATTCTCCCTTTTTGTCTGCTTGCCCGTCTCTCTACACCCCCCCCCCCCCCATTCCACTATTCCGCCTCAAATTACACTCCTGAGTTATTGAGAAGGCGTCAGACCTTGCTTGCTTCTCCTAAAGCTCTAGTATCTTTTGATTTGATTAATCATATTCTGATATCTAAACTTGCAGAGTGAATACCTAAACTGTGTGTGATTATAATTCCAAAATGAAAGACTGAAATGAAAGAAAAAAAATAACCACTGAAGAAATGTTATAATCGTCTATAACTATACATGTATAATCCAACCTGTATTTTCTGAGTTGTTGGACGTATCTTTCAAACAATGCAAAGAAACCCAAAACAAAAAAACAAAAACAAGAAACCTCATATCACATCATGCACACTTGAAAAGATTTGATTTGATTTGATTTTAAGTGAAGATTCAACACTGCAGCTGAAAGCTGGAACATATTGAAACTACATTTTAAAAAAATACTTTCAAATGGTCCACTGTAATAATAGCAAATGAAAAAAGGTGAATAATGCTGCAAAATGCATAATAGATTATTCTTCAGTTGTTAATTTGATAAATCAATCCCTTTTCTTCTTCTTCTTCTTCTTTTTTTTTGAAAGATAACGCACAACGATTCTTCGTATACTACATGCACACTCTTCATTCGCAGACGTCATGACACTTCATGGAGCACACACAACCTCATCTGTTGCCATAGAAACGAGCTATTGTCGAGGGTAGGTGGGTAATTTCTACGATATTTCAAGAACTGTTGTTATTGCGTTCAATTACCTGGTAGCAATGCTTTAAGGTTGTTAATATCCTTTAAAGAGCCACTGGAATATCTCGGGTGCAGGCACGTAATGATTGATGTAGATCATTCTTTAATGTTTGCTAATGATCATGATGATCATAGTGATTATCACACAAATGTGACTTTGTAGGAAGGATGTACTATCAACTCATATATATTTCGTTGGAAAAACAACGGGCAAACGTGAAACTTGTTAACGGTCATGTACAGTATATGGTGCTTTGAAATTTGTGATGTGATAATGAACAATTACAAGCAAAATAAATGTTATTAAGGAAATAACAATGATAGCAATAATGTAGATGTTGATATTTATGGAATTCATAATATACTTCATGAACTGAATGCAAGTATTACCCCCTTTGCAGTGTGTTTTCCCTTCCCACCTTTTTTTTCTTCTTTCAGTCTCTTTCTGTCATAGGCTAAATGTTCTTCCTCGTGCATGCTTTTTACCGAAATAACCGAAATGAATTTTCATTCACTTTTATTTCTTTCCTTCTATATCTTCTCAATTTTCTTTCCTAAGAATCATTTTAGTACTTTCCATTATGTATAGTTTCCATTATCTTATTTTTTCTGGCCCTTTATTCCATTAAACCCTCTCCTCTATTTTACTTTCCATATCTCCATATGTTTCTCTCTCGCTTTTCCCAAAGGCTATCTCTCTCTCTCTCTCTCTCTCTCTCTCCCTGTCTGTCTTTCTTTCCATCTCTCTCTCTCTTTACAAAGGCGTGTGTATATTTTCCCCACTCTTTCTCTCTCTCTCTCTCTCAGTGTATCAGTATGAAATTAATCTCCTGTTGTATTATTTTGTGCCTCTATATAGCTAGACTGAACATTATTTTCCTGCTTAAAATATCACATCCATCTGTCATCCTCATCATGTTACTCCAACGCTCAACAAGCCGTCAGCGAAGAAAGAAAGAAAAAATCTCATTAAAAACAGCTGCCGATTAATAATAGTAATCTACTAGATGGACAATTTTTAAGGTTTAATATCTCTTCAGTAAACCCCTAAGGACAGTATGATTACTTGTATTTGATGCTGATTAATTGCTAGGCAAGGTATAGTGCATGACGAATGAGCTCGTTATTGATAACGCAGTTCAGGGCTTCATAATCGTATAGCGGTATAAAACCAACTTCAATTTAACGAGCTACGTAAAATTCCAAACGCGTGAGAGTGATCGTAGAAAATTGCTCTCCCCTCATGATCAAAATGAGCATTTTCTTTGGTTGTAACCTTGTACAAAGGAAAATCTTTATTGATTATTTCCAAATGTTTATTGACAATGTGTCTATGAAAGTGAGATGGGAATGCCAACATTAGGCTTACATGATGATAAATGATTTCCCACGAAACGTTGATTATCAGGATAAGGGACTTCAATCACTGTCAGACATTAAACACCAGGGAGTAGATTGGGAGAAGATAAATACGAAGATTTGTATAGTTCAAAATAGAGCGTTAATGTGTATTGTAAAAAGGAAGTGAACATAAGGCGAGAAAAGATTGGCATTAATTGGAATTATGCACTCAATCTGTATAGTATTTTTTTTTCTATGATAATTTTGGCCCATTCATGGCAAAAGTGCTCTAAAATAATCGAATTATAGATATTTAAGATGATGTTATCTGATCGGAGACATTACCATATTGACCAAATTCGCTCTGTATCATCTGAGCAGAAGTTAAAGGGAAATAGGAAAGCTGCGGAGAGACAGAAAGAAATATTTATAGAGACAGAGAGAGAGAGAGAGAGTTAGGAGAAAGGGGATAGGCATAAACTAAGGCGGAAATTAGTGAGATGGAGAAGGGCAGAGAGAGAGAGAGATAGAGAGAGAGAGAAGTATAAAGTTGGCAAGGGGGGGGGGGGAGAGAGAGAAAGGGAAAGGGAAAGAGAAGGAAAAAAAGTTGCCTTTGGTTATTGAATAATTTGATTTAAAACCGGTCAAGATTGGGTCAATACTGTTGCGGTCGATCTTGCCTACTGACAAAATTCACTACAGCTACTGTACCACAGCTCTGCCCTTAGATGGCAACATGCACTGTAAAATGTTGTTAAAATCATAATGGCACAGTATAGTATACAGCACTGATCACAGGCCCAGAGACGCGTGGCTAAGGAAATCAAAAGGCAGTGCAGTTGTGCATGGAATATTCTGATGGCCTTTCGGAATGACCGACATAATGGCGGATTAAGGGAAAGAGCTTTCAGATTGTATGTCAATCATTCTCTTCCTCGGCCTCTTCCTTATTCCTTCCCCTACTCCTCCCCCTCTCTTTCTACTAATGGGATTACATATATATATATATATATATATAGAGAGAGAGAGAGAGAGAGAGAGAGAGAGAGAGAGAGAGAGAGGGAGAGAGAGAGAGAAAGAAAGTGTTATGTGTAGTCTGCGTGTTGGCTCCGATGCAGAAGGGATGACAAAGTAGCCTAATGCTTTTTTTTTGTAATTCTTGTAAACCACAAACGCGAACTTGCGTCTAAAACCTGGGCCCCGATTAAAAAAAAGCTGTTATAATAGCAACTCTTGTTGAAATGGTAACTTTCATTATAAAAGCCAATCAGGAAGCAGAATTCTTACTGTTGCCATGGTAGTTACCATTCCAGCAGGAGTTGCTATCATAGCAACTTTTTATGAAACAGGGCCCTGGCGTATCAATAAACATTCATGTATATGTTTGTATATATCTTGCCAGGCCGGATTTTCGTAGCTTGTAGGGAAGCAATATAGCATTGGTATGAACTGTCTAAGAACGGTGCTATAGTATTCGATCAGTTCCATCGGTCCAAATGAAAACCATATTTCTTTGTTAATAATAATAATATTCTGCATTTATATAGCGCCCAATACATCTCTATGTGACGTGTCTAAGCGCTTTACAGAAATATTATTACCCCGGTCATCGGATTTGTTTCGAAAGAATTGTCTTTAAATAAATTAAGGAAGTGCAGTCTGTATAATTACATCTCATGGGATTACTATTTGACGTGGATGCAAAAAGTGCCCCCTACTGATATATTTTGATTTATAATGTGTGAATGCCATCATTATTATTTTGTTTGTTAATACACTCAAGTTCTTCGTTCTCAGCTCACAGAAATATAATCGCACAGGTTCATAAACACAAGGTCTTAATGTCTGACGCTTCCACATCTGGAAATTTTATCCCAACGAAGGATCGTTAATCACTGCCAGAGCGCAGACTGGAAATTGATAAAAAAAACATAGCACCTGCGTAATATGTTACTTTTATATTCTGATACGACATCGTATACGAAAATCATTACATCATTATTTTTCATGAAAAAGATTTTACATAGGCAATAGTTAACTTATGTTATGTTTTGCATAATCTGAATTTTATTTATTTATTTATTTTTTGCAGTATACATGTAGTAGCTTTCTGTTGAAAAGATAAAATGATTATAGCATCGGAAAAGTCCTTTTCAGTCGCCAAATTTATTGTTTCGTTGCCCCGTATACAGGGGTGCTAGAATTTAGATCATTTGGGTCCTAAAATGTCTAATTCATGGGATAACTTTTTTATGCAACAATGAGCAAAAACTCGTGGACAGTTCAAAGATCTGAAGATTTTTCTTTTTTGGAAAGAGGGGAATGTTTACATTATTTCCTATCTCATTGCCATTATAATCACTCTTACCACATTTCAAAAAGCCATTTAGATTAAGATTTTCACATTGTGAAACAACTTTATTTCATTCCTGTGTTTCAGTTTTCTCTGTTTGGTATTTTATCACGCGTATTATCACACAAAAATATAGGAATAAGAATGTTGGAAGCTCGCTATAACTTCTAATTTCATCAGAATTGTCCTGTAAGTCTTATATAAAGACTGTAGTATTAATAATTGTTAATTAGACATTTTAATGAGAAATTACAGAGTACAGCATCCCTCTGTCCTATTGTGACTGCATGTGTCGTCATACAGTAAGAAGACTATCAAGTATTGGGCGAGAGGAAAAGACAGACAGACAGAAAGACCAACAGACAAGTGGAGAGAGAGATGTCGAGACGCAGTCATTAATTCATCGACATCTTTTGAAATGAACTGAAATGAACTGAAATGGTTTTATTTAGTATCAAACTTCGCAGCCCAGTGGCTGAATTGTTCCTGATTTACAATGAAAAACTACGATAACAGAAAAAAATACACTACGCGTATAGAAAACACGTTAAAAACAGTAGTCATAAGATAATTGACATGCGCAGAATGAAAATCATATAGGAAGATCAGTACATGTAAATCTGATAAGAATAGCTGGAGTGTGTGACATCAAATAATTAATACCTGGTTTGATCTTTAATAGCAAGACATGCAGAAGACATATTCACATGGTAGGCTTATACATGTACACATTTTAGATCTTTGGTAGATTGCAACATAGTGCGAGATGTTATATTCAACCCAGCGTGCAATTTAATTGTGCTATCTTTAAAATATCTGATAAACGTGGATAAATATAAATGCTGTTCCGCTTACCTCACAAATGTACAGCGTCAAAACTGAGCCAGAGTGGAGAAGAAAAGCTATTTCTGCTCCGCAAAGGAATGGAAATCATCCCTTAAAAAATGATTCCTTCTACATCAGATGGCCTTACGCCGGAACGAACCGGTGCAAGATGACATGCGAGAATCGTCTGCTATACAAATACAAATTATGCAAACACAGAACGCTTTCTTCTCGAATAGTAACTCTCGCCCTCCCCCCCCCCCCCCCTCTCTCTCTCTCTCTCTGCGAAATCCGTTGTGTGACTGTGTAGAGCGTGCGTGCGTTGCGTATGTGCGTGAGAGTGTGTTGGAGCAATAGCTTATAATCGTTATCATGGCTGATTATCATTATAGTTCCCTGGTTATATGTATTTTAAGAAATAAGACTGAGAGGACCGTTAGCTTGATCTGACTGGATTTATTTCTTTCTAATAGTTTTAAGCACACATTATGCCTATCTTTTGACATATTATATTCCTCAGAAATAAGACAGTTATGAGCACAATATCTACATCGTATAAACGAAAAAGATGCAAGAGGAACATAATATTTTACACATACATGTTAGCTTTTCTTTATGTACAGATAAAAATGGATTTAAAAAAAACGACCAGCAGGCACATCAAAAATATATAAGCGATGCATTATACTAAATTTAATCATGGGAATAATGAAAAAATAGTGGCTTGAATAATCAAATTAATCAAGTTAAAGGTGTATAACGGGGCAGTATCCGAGAAGGAGTCCCATCTGCCCCTTAATCTCTCCTAAATTCCTTATTCATTTTTTTGTATTTGTTTTGTTGTCTTTTGGAATTGAAAGTTGGCTTTCAACGAAAAGTTCATTACATCTTTATGCACCTCACAAATTACCTCTTTATATTAGTCCCCGTTTTATATTTTTCTTTTTTATATAATTCATCTACTTATCTATTTTTACATATACCTATATTTGTACTTTCTTTAAAAAAAAAAAAAGAGTGAACGCATTCACTCTGTTAATGGTGAATTTAAGAAAATAGTGCCTTTAGAGTGAATTAAGAGTGAAATAAGAGTAAAAATTGTGATATTCTCTCTAGGGGTGACCTCAGAGATATCTCAAGAATTTTGAGTAATCCCTGAGGTCATCACTACAAGAGTGAATAAACTTGAATATCACAATTTTACTCTTAATTCATTCTTAATTCTAAATTCACTCTTTTCTTAAATTCACCCCTTACAGAGTGACGACGTTCATTCATTTTTTAAAGAGGTTATTAGTGAAACATAAGACGGAAACAGGTTACAAGAGTAGGAAATATTTACTCTTAACGTGATGAATATTAATAATTTGGAACCTACAATGAACAATCAAGAAATCAATACAAAGTCACAGACATATAGGGCAACACTTTGTTTGAATTGTCCTGTCAGACACTCAGTACGCTTTCCATTAATTTTGTTCGAACAATGCTATGAAAGTCGCAATAAATCTATGAAAAATCAAATTACATGGAGCTCATAGAAATTCCCATTATTCCTTTAAAATAGTTTGTTATTCTATTACAGTTTGAAAAAAACCTTTAGCAGTTTAAAGAGAAAAATGATCTGGATGTACAAAAACTACATACAAATCAAAATTTCCAACTCTTTTTTTTTTCTTTTTTTTTCTTTTTTATTACTGTACTGGTATTATTCATTAGACAACGGTGGTACATAATACTTCACAAATCACATTAGTCATGTTTAGTGATCGATATACAACAAAGAAAAGAGGACAAACAAAAATTACCCATACATTATGATAAGGCCCGGGGCAATGATTTATACTATGGCAGGACCAACGTGATACTTGAATCTGTAGTGAGTTTATACAGGATTATACTATTGTCTGGCCTCTTTGTATCTAACTTAATACCATCGTTAACTAGTTCCAAAAAATAATAATGAACACTACATTATACATGTGGTGAAAATTATAATAGTAAAATTCCGTTCACTCTCTTCTTCAGACCAAACTGTATAGTCAATTTTCATGTAATTAAACACTGATAAGGGGATCGAATCAATGCTATCTTTGAGACGAATATTCGCTTTTGATAGGGATGAAAGCTATAATATGGATATGTATCTAATTTTGAAACAGCAATTATGATATATTGTAGAAAGCAAACATTTTCCCAAATCCTTGTTTGAATGTAAAGAAAATAAACGACATATTCAAAAAAGAAGTGAAAACAAATATCATTCAGGTTATTATGTTTACATTGACCTAAAATACAATGAATGAAACTGTGGAGTACAAATAAACATACTTTCCACATTCATTTTTTAAAGATTCAAACAAAGATGACCTTATTTATATGAACGATTGTCGATATGGCTTTAAGCTGTGTTAGTGCGGCTAGTGCGTGTGTTTTCTAGATTTTCTGCGGCATAGAATCTTTAGAACGGTCTGTCGAATGAGAGGTTGCGCCATAGCGTATGCAAAAGGGTTGATCAAACTATTACTATAGGATATCCATCGAGATATATCCGAGAATCTGGTTACGGAATTGATAGCATTGTACAGATCAGTAGAAGTGGCTGAGATCAACATATTTAGAATATTCGGTAGCCAGGTGATAACGAAGGCCACAACCAAAAATGTCATGGTATGCAATGCTTTTCTTCCTTCTTTTGAAAATCTACCTTGTAGTTTTCTGTGAACCCTTTTTTCATTATTTGGCAAAGGAACACTGCGCCCGTGTTTTCTCGAAACATCGTTTCCTGTCCTGCTCGTTTTACTATCATTCTTTGATCTACTGTTGACTGTTTCAGACCGTGCGTCAGCTGGATATTTTTCTCTCTTTCTTTTTATTTGCTCCGAATTATTTGAAACATACAATGAAATACTCGATATCGTAACGGTTTTCTTCATAACAGAAAGCGCCATGCTCTCCTCTTCGGGGCTACCGCTATCCTGCACATCAGGTCGACCGCCTGGCTCAACATGGTATACAGGGCGTTGACCGGAAGGACCATTCTTGGGACCTGCAATCAGGTTTCTACGACCAGTATTCCGCAGCCGGAAGTACACACGCATATAGAAACTAGCTATGAGGAGAAAGGGCACAAACAGTCTGAGAATTGACACTGATATTGAAGAAATTTTGGTCATGGAATAATTCGGTTTTGAAAAACCAGTTGCTGTTTTGAAATCGTGAGGTTGTATAAAATCCCATACACAGGATAACATTATCCACACTCCAAAAGATACAATCCATGTAAAGATGTTTACAACGGTGGCCTTGCGGATACTTTTATGTTGGAAATGTTTGATGGGATACACTGTGGCTATGTAACGATCGATACAAATGGCAATTACACCACATACAGATACACTTAGAATAGAGTTCTGAAATCCTATGAACAAAATACTAGTTACCCTGCCGAAGTGCCACTCATTGTACAGGTTCACCGTAGAGCGAAGTGGCATGCAGACTAGTCCAACTACGAAATCAGCAATGGTGATGTTGAAGATGTAGTAGTTGGTGTAAGTTCGTAGTTTCTTCTCAACGCAGAAGGCTGCCAGGATAAGTGCGTTTGTGAAGACAGTCAGAACAGAGATAGTCAGCAAGATGAAGAAAGTGACACTAAAATCAGGTTTCTGCGTGTCAGACGAAACTTGGTCCGGCATATTGTGAGAAATAATGCACGGGGTTTCATTATGAAGAGTGAATTTGCTACTGACCTCCATGATTATGTATAAAAACTCCGACTGTCAGTATAAAGTGTTACGAGGGTAACAAGAACAGGAATCTTTAATACAATGTTCCTTTTAGAGTGGAAGAGAAGTGGAACGATTAGCAGTCAGAACTTCCTTCATTCTGGCTGACGACCTAGCGAGATAATGAGATCTGGCTATCATCGACTCTCAGTATATTTTACGCAATTAAATTACCCATCCTCTTATAGAGGATGATCTCTGATGGGCGTGTTTTAGGTCAATATAACCTTTCCCATAATCCCTGAGCAGTCACCATGATTATCAAGCAATGTTAACACTCCTGAAAGTCTACTCATAAAAATGTCATTTGTTTGGTTGCCACTCTGCTATTTCACAGAAACCTTTAATATCCTGTATTTGAAATGATCATGAGATAAAGCAGAAGGAAAAAAAAACCCAAACATTTTCAACGTCTTGGGTTGCAATCGCAGAACAGATGAAACTGTTTATATAGTATCGTATTGAATATCTTCTAATATTAAGACTATTCACTTCGTTTCACTTTCTTCATTCAAGCATTTTAAAAACTGGGGGGGGGGGGGGGAGTGTTTCATAAAGCTGTTCGTAAAGTAACGAATGACTTTACGTACGACTGGAATTTGGCAAGCCAAATGGGATTCTTAATCATTATAAATCGCATCAGCTAAAAGTGAAATATGCTGACAGAGATTTACATTACAATTGTTTACCAACATTTTTATTGCGAAGTATATTTTTTGCTACAATTCAATCAAGATTGTGGGAAATGCAGTCACATTTTTTAAAGCATCAGGAAAAACTTGCGGAATCCCATTTGGTACTTCATATTCCAGTCGTTCGTAAAGTCATGTATAACTTTACGAACAGCTTTTATGAAACACCCCCAGCTCTGGGAGACAAAAACTACGAATTAAAAAGAAAAACTTAGTGTCAAACATCATGCCAATGAATCATGGATATTTGTTGTCTTCAATGAAAAGATTATACCCTCAGCGATTCTAATAAAGTGGACATGTCCATCATTTGAAATGACAAGATCATGTTTCCTAATAAGCAAGGCGGCTGCAGTAATAAGCAATGCAACAATTCGTTGAAGAAAAAATGCTGTCTGATACTGATAAAGTGACTGGAATTACAAAATGCTAGAGAGAATCGAGGACGGAATCAAAATAATATGTGCATGGAATCATAAAAATAGATTCGTCGGAAAATCAGGTGTATCTATAATATTTCCGATAACCTCTCCCATGCCAGAACTATAACTTTTTTATCAACACTTCTTAAAACCCCCCTGATATTAACCTGTAAAAGGCGTGCAATGCAAAGCGGAGTAGGCCTACATGTAATCCCTTTAAATCTCTTCTTTGACATTATTAATGTCTGACGTAAGTAGTGGTAGGTTTTATTGGTCCATCTGCCTCAGAATGCACTCTTAAATCGATTCAGTTAAAACTGGCTGAACGAAAGGGTTAGCTGGCTGCAACTACTATTTTAATAATTTCTATTTTCAGTCATTTTTAAAAATACCATTTTCTGGTCGTATTTTGACTAGTAGACAGTCCGTTTGACTAAAATATAGTAAGATATTTGACTAGACATAATTAGTTGCACCCAGCTGACCCTTAATCGTTTTTAGAGTGTGGGAGAATACAGTCCTCGCTGGGATTCACACTTTTTTTTTCTTTATAAAGAATTTGATATTTTCAGATTTGTATCGAAGGTCATCTCATGTCCCTTCCTTGTTCCGGATTTTTTGTAAACAATCTGAATATTGACGATATGTTTAAAAATGTTAATTATAACAGATCATTCTGATAATAGTCGTATTATCGTATTGTTCCCTTCTGAATGTGAATATATAGTACTATGCTATACAAAATCAGGGTAGATACTTATTAATCACAAAATGTATTACTTCTCCTCGAATTTCTGGTCATTTAATAACCAAGACCTGCTTTAAGAAATAAAGCAAGGAAGGAATATGTAGGATTTTTGCAGTCACTGATGAGGCACTGGGATAACCCTATATTCCGAAACCGCATTGGGTAACAAATATTGAAACAACATAGAAATATATATATATATATATATATATATATATATGGTTTGATCTTTACCGAGCTAATATTTTTCAAGGGAGGTAAATTGTTGAATGATCTACTCTGTGCAAACAAGATTGTTAGACAACAATTTTCGTAATATTCTTAACTTAAATACGAAATTTACCATTTTAGCGCGACATGAATCTTGAGTGCAGTTTACTGAATCCAATCTCATTTTCGACCGCATAAAATCTTAAGAACGGTTTTTCGAATGAGCGGTTGTGCCATGGCGTAGGCCAAGGGGTTAATCAAACTATTAGCATAGGATAGCCATCGAGCTGTTAAGGAGAAATTGTATTTTTCATTTATGAGTTTGAAGACATCTGAAGAAATGGAGTGAATCATGATGCTAACCACGTTGGGAAACCAGGTTATAACGAAGGCAAGAACCACAAATGTCATAGTATGCATAGCCTTTCGACCTCCTCTTAAATACCTTCTTTCTGGTCTCTTGGTCGCTCTGTTTTCGACACTGATATTACACTGATTTCCCCTCAAAACATGATCTCCATTAGTGCTTGTTTGGAAGCCATTAGCTTGCCTGTCATTGCCTCTCCCGAGTGGTGCGTTTGTTGGTTCGCTTCGTCTCTTCTTCTTCTTCTTCATCTCACAACCATGTGAGACATGAAATGAAATGCTTGAAAGCGCAACTATTTCTTTATGGCTAGAAAATAAAGTATCCCCGTGTTTGGATCTTTCTCGAGCGAGCCCGATACTTGAACAGTCCTCTTCACTATTCCTTGCAGGAACTCCAACGAAGAGCTCTTTCTTGAGACGTGTGGAGAGACGTTTGCGTCTGATATTTCTCAGCTGGAAGTACACACGAATGGAAAAACCAGCTATAATCAGGAAAGGTAATATCATTCTAAGGATGGACACCAATACTGTAGTTGTTTTCGTCAGGGAATAATTCGGTCTTGCATAACCAGATAATGTTGTTGAATCATTAGGCTCTATAAAGTCCCAAACTGAGGACAGCATCATCCACAGTCCGAAAGATACCACCCATGTACCAATATTTACAACGATGGCTTTGCAGATGGTCTTCTCTTGAAAATGTTTGATTGGATATGCTATAGCTATGTAACGATCAACGCAAATGACGATTACACCACAGACAGATACACTGAGAATAGAGTTCTGAAAACCTATAAACAAAATGCTAGGAACCCTACCGAAGATCCACTTTTTGTAGAGATGCACGGTCGAGCGAAGTGGCATACAGACCAGTCCAACCATGAGATCCGCAATAGCTATGTTTAAGATATAGCAATTTGTGTAAGTTCGTAGTTTTTTCTCAACATAGAAAGCTGCCAGGATAAGTGCGTTTGTAAATACAGTTAGACCAGAGAGAAATAGTAAGACGAAAAACACTGCATCAAATTTAGGTTCCTGCTTGTTTTGTGCACCATCACAGGTCAAATGATCAGAAATATTCAAAGTTCCATTGGTAAGGAATGAGCAGCCAGGAAACTCCATTACGACACAAAGATCCGAAGAACTGCAGAAAATTATAAGGGATTATTGATCAAACGATCTTCTAAAATCTATTGAAGAAACAACTACAAATGGCGGTTAACTATTTCGTCAGGCGACGACGAGACGACAGAAATGACTTTGGTCATGTTTAGGGTTCATAATACATCTCAAAATGACTGAAGCATGCCTTGGTCGTGCTGGTTGTTTTGCGAATACGTAAATGAAATATGGCCTTCCTGATCAAGATTTTGTTTGGCATTACCATTGACGCTGTAGTACATTATTAAATATATTCAACCTTCAGCGGAGGAAGGAAATTTATAATTAAATATTTCATAAATGACAAGGAGATAATACATTGAAATTGAAGAGAAAACTGTCACGTTCAAGAGCGGTACTCGAACAGAGTGAGTGGAGCAAGATAGTAAAAAAGTTCAATTTCCCCCTCATATTAATCGTAGTAGTATCCCAGAACAGTTGCAATCGTTTGATGGTATAGATAGAGGACAACCTGTCATGGGACAAATACCCCCTGTAACATGATATCGTACCCCCATTGACAATATCGAAAGGATGTGACTAACTTACGGCGACCAATATCATCTGAAAGATATGAAATACTTATAGTCATATCTTATTGCAAGTGAGAAATATTTGCCGCTTAAACACTGAGATGAAAGTGTTATTGCTCATGCGGTTCTTCGAAAAGGAAACCGCCTCTCTGCCAAGCGAATGTGAGGTGATATTTCACGAGAGGTGTTATGTTCCCTAAATGGAAATGAAGTAACCACAAATGTTAGCTAAAGACAAACCATTAAAACGATGAAGGCGGCCTATTATTGACAAATTATTGACTTCGGAGAACGTATGCGATGACATTGGCAAATACAGAAGAGTTCCGGAGATCCAAGTGTTCCAGCTATCTGTCACGTTTTGAATGAATTTGATGGCAGAAAGCACAATTGTTCAGAAAGTTAGATCTATTTGATGAGGCATATCAATTTCTTTAACAGGATTGCCAGTCGTCGACCAATGCAACTAAACTTCCATCCAACTTATAATTCAATTGAATATCAGCGTATCATTTTCAGGCCTAAATTAAAGATGATGTAGGTCAATAAAATGCCACACTTTTCAACTGCTAATGGTTTACAGATTAGCAAAGGAAAATAGTGTGTTACAGTGTTTTGCAGATTATTTCTTACCAATTATTTTGTTGACCATTTTCTCATGTTTTTCCCCCATCTTCTCATGGTTTGAATAAACCCGGAAAGAGATCATAACGTCGAAATCCTAAAACCGGGTTGCTTTTTACCTTCGACAGTGCAAGGCAGTGCTGGAGTTGGTGCGGGTAGTTTTGACTGGTTCTCTTTATTTACTTGTTTATTCAACCATAGAAAGATAGTGCTAAAATGGTATCAAAGTCATTACAAAGAATTCCTCTTCAAAGCCAAGTCACATACAAGTGCTACGTTTCCATTGACTCGCACTTTATGATTTATAAAACACGTTCCCACTGTCTGCCGCATATAATCTTTATAATCTAAGTCTGTCAAATGAGTGTTTGAGCCATTGCACATGCAACATGGTTTACCAAGCAGTTGCATGGTAATATCCGGTTACAGTTCGATATTCCGAAGGTTCGTTATTCCGAAGGTTCGTTTATTCCGAAGGCTCGTTATTCTGAAGGTTCGTTAGTCCGAAGGTTCGTTATTTCGAAGGTTCGTTATTCCGAAAATGAAATAAGGTTCATTATTCCGAAGGTTTGTTAGTCCGAAAATGAAATAAGATTCGTTATTACAAAGGTTTGTTTATCCGAAAATGAAATATAGGTTCATTATTCCGAAGGTTCGTTAGTCCGAAAATGAAATAAGGTTCGTTAGTTCGTTAGTTATTTTCGGACTAACGAACCTTATTTCATTTTCGGACTAACGAACCTTCGGAATAACGAACCTTCGGAACGACGAACATCACCCGTAATATCCAGCGACAGAGATCTTAAATATAAATACACTGTTGATGACATGGTACAGATCAGGGGATACGGTATGTATCATTATGTTCGTAATGTTGAATAACCATGTCACGAAAAAAGGGCCAGAACTATACAAGTTTGGGTATGCATTGCCTTCCAAGACTCTGTTAAACATCGACTTTGTGGTCTTCATTTGTTTTGATCGGACTATCATTCCGTGATGTCTAATTGCCTTTTGGGAACTTGGTGTTTCTCCATATTTAACCCTACTCTCGCTTCCTTTTGGTGCTCAAAACAACGTAAATCATGGAATGGAATATATGGTATAGTCATATTTTTTCAAGGCAGTCTGAAACGCTACAGACCGCTCTATATCTATCTTTCATAGGGATTCTTCCATCTTCAGCTTGATGTTTAGGACTTGTACCGTACTGTCTCTTCTTGAGGTTTATAGTATCGACCCTTTTCACACGAAAGTAAGCCTGAAGATAAAAGTCAGTTATGATGCAAAAAGACCCAAACAGTCTGCGGACATCCACCAATACGTTAATGGTTTTTGTCAGAGTGTTTGCTCTCGGTAAGCCATATGCAGATATGCCAAAGTTGATTCATTAGGCCCAATAAAGTCCCACACTGCAAAGGACAATAAACATGTAACAATATTTTACAAAGGTAGCCTTGCGGAGCCTATCCTTTGAAAATGTTTGATGGGACAAAATCTTTGCAATATAAACTACCGAAATGTAAAACTTGGTGAATAAAGAGTGGCTCAGTAAAAGAGGTAATGTTTCAGATCGATGGTATACCACTGACGATGGTGAAAGATTCACCTGAAAAGTTTCTTGGTGTATGGATTACGGGTACAGTTGCATAAGTAAGGTTAGAGAGAAAATAGAAACCATGTTAACCAACACAGACTCTTCAGTAATCCGTCAAGAATACAAATTGAAGATTTACATGAAGGGAACAATGCTTGCCATTATCCACAGTCAGCTAGGTCTAATCATTCCGACTATTTCTCAAGGCTATAGTGAGTGTCATGCGTAGATCACTGCGCACTGTCAACTTCGAGCAGACGACAGGGTACAAGCTGCCATGAAAGCGTGT
Organism: Echinometra lucunter; assembly: GCA_029962745.1. NCBI lineage: Eukaryota > Metazoa > Echinodermata > Echinoidea > Camarodonta > Echinometridae > Echinometra > Echinometra lucunter. Next base: position 7,366,189 of record CM057157.1, on the reverse strand, counting down.
ATTGCTAGAGGAGAATCTTATGCGAGGAAATCATATGAAAATGTAGAAGCAAGGGATGTGGTCAGTGTAACAATCACTAGCACACCAGGGTCCCGTAACACAAAGATTTGCAATCAATCGCAAAGTTGTAACAGCCAGTCAAGACCATTGTTTCATGCGCATCTCGTTCAGAAAGGTGACCATGGACCAATCAGAATGGGTGTTTTAAATTTGCGATTGATTGCAAATCTTTGTGTTACAGGGCCCAGATGGGAAATGGTCAAAAATAAAGTCAAATATTACTTCATACGTTAAGGAGAGGTATATCAATCTCAGTGGACCGAAAAATTCCAATCTTTGATACAACAAGGTCAATTCCTAGAACTTATGGGGCTCGAGGAAGAGGGCCTCACATGGAAAAGTATTATGTATGATCTTCCATCCAAAGTTCTAAGCTTTGCTGTACGTGCCTCTATAGATTGTCTTCCTACATTCAGGAAATTACAAAGGTGGGGGAAAAATCATCCGCAAATTGCAAAATCTACGGTAATAAACAGAATCTCCACCATGTCTTAAATGGGTGTAAAGTTATGCTAGAGCAGGGCAGGTATACATGGCGACATGACAGTGTCCTGAACTTTATGTACCAATACCTACAGAAATCACTAACAGGAGACTACACTCTCCAAGTTGACCTCCCCGACAGATTAAACAAACCCACGATCCCAAAAAATATTCTCCCAACCCAACAGCGACCTGATCTAGTCCTCCTTTCGATCGAAAAACAAAGAAGTTGTAAAAGTAGAACTGACGGTCCCCTTCGAACTGAACATATTATGACAAATGTAACAGATATGCGTCCCTGACCAATGACATCAGAGACCAAGGATGTGATCTCCTTTGTGTGGAGAAGGGTTATATGTCAAAAGAAAACAAGGGGAAATCAAATCCCTACTGAAGAAAATGAAACAGGGTAAAAGCACAAAAACAGTATGCAAACTAAGCGTAATGTCAAGCTACTCACTGTATATTGCAAAAGATGCACCAACATGGATCAATCCAAGAATGCTCAACTTTCCAGTTGACTAGGTCTTACTGAACTAAGAATGTATCTTGAGCCCTATTTCCTGCTTAACACCGTAAAACACAATATACAATCGTTAGCCAGGCCGAGATAGAATTTATCTTCTGATCGGAGGTATTCCAAACAATTTGTGTGTTATATTTTTGTTATTCATCTATTCTTTAGTTTTGCCTTATTCCTTTCTTATGTCTTACAATGGTATATATATAATTAAAATAGAATATCCATACAATTTGATTAAATGATTATTTCTTTAGTTTACAGTAAAATAGAATGGAGTTATATCATTTCTTTACATGTTTTAAACAACGATTATGATAAAATCGGCATTGCTTCCTTTTTATATAAATATTCCTGAAACAAAATGATAGGTTATCCCTTGCTTTTGGATGTATGACGCTATGACAGACCTGCATACGCTTATATTAGTTGTTATCATTTTCGTTGATTGTTTTGTTATTATTTTCTTTTAGTTCTTCAATTATTTGTCTATATGTTTTTGTTTTGTTTGTACTTGTAACTATAATTTGTGACCCTGCCTCCTGCCAGTTGAGAGGAACTTTCCCTCACCTTGTGGCAGAGGACCTGGGTATATCTCACTTTTGTAACATCTCTGTTTTTGTTTTATCGAAATAAGAATGAATTATATATATCAACAAACACTCCACACTCCGATACACTCAAGATAGCATTCTGGAATTTTACCATCCGTATTTTTTAGAGTGAAATCGTTTCATTGGTCTAGTATTTCACTCGTGTCTTTAGAAACTACCATGGACATCTTGGAACAGATAGGTATATCATATAGAAGTGTACTTCATTCTGACAACCCATCACTTACGTATATGGTCAATTTTTATACGCCAAGATGAAAGGTTTTTAATTCTGCGATTTTTTATATGATAACTCAACCATACATAAGATTCTCCTCATACTTATCATTAAGAGTATCTTTGTGATGAGTGCGACGAAGGGGGTGGGGTGGGGCTTAGCTGTAAGACAGAAGGTAAAAAAATGGGTTATCTCGCTCACAAGATGAATACGGGAAAGAAATGAAATTGTTTCTATGATCAAAGATCATTCAGTCGGTCAAAAATATATTCATGAATTTGTCACTTTGGATATGAGAGTCATGGCAGAATCCAGCCATTCAAGAACAATGGCTTTAATTTTGATTGAATATGTTTCATTTCACTAGCCTGATTTCTTTATTAGCCTTACCCTGCATCATTAATGCCCTGTTCATGCACATCTTCGCCAACGAAGAATCTTAAAGACTGTCTGCCGAATAAGTGGTTGAGCCATGGCATACCCCATGGGATTAATCAAGCTATTGCAGTATGATATCCATCGGGATATCTCTGACGAAACTACAACATTATTGATGATGTTATAGAGATCACGGGAAGTAATGAATATCATGAGGTTCACAATGTTAGGTAACCAAGTCACAAAGAATGCTAAGACTACAAAAGTCAAAGTCCGCATTGCTTTTTGGCTCTCTGTCGAAGCTCCACTATGGGATCTCATGGTGATCCCTGAAGGTAATGGCATATCACATATGTGTCCCACAGACGCAAGATCTTTGTCTGTCGTTTTGGGACGGTAATGCACTGACTTAACATTCCCATTCGGAAGCCATGTGCGTTCTGTGCCATCACGTCCTCCACCGTAGATTTCTGTAGATCTTGAAACAGAGATTGAAATACTCGTTAAATGAACGGTTCTATTCAGGTCGTTGAACACATCTTGCTCTTCTCTGGATTTGCACAGAGTCAGTGTGCTTTGTAAACTTGATGAACCTCCATTCCCGCTTCGATATACAGATCGCTTACCAGACTGTCCTTTAGTGAGACCAACCCGTAAGTGCTTACTGCCGATATTTCTGACCCGGAAGTAAATGCGAAGATAAAGACAACTAATTATGACAAACGGCCCAGTCGCCCGAAGGATAGACACTAATACGGCAGCTGTTTTCGTCAACGCATAGTTTGGCCTCGGAAGACCGGAGGGTATAAATGAATCACTTGGATCTATGAGGTCCCATAGGGCAAAGACCATCATCCACACACTGAATGATACGATCCAAGTAAAGATATTTAAAACAGTAGCTCTGCGGATGCTTTTTCGTTTGAAATGTCTGATGGGATGGAAAGTGGCGATGTACCGATCAACGCAGATGATGATTACGCCAATTACAGATACGCTTAGAATAGAGTTCTGGAATCCTATAAATAAAATACCTGGTATTCGTCCGAAGGTCCATCTGTTGTATAGATGAACCGTGGAGCGAAGTGGCATACAGACTAGTCCGACTACAAAATCCGCAATGGTGATATTGAAGATGTAGTAGTTGGTATAAGTTCGTAGTTTCTTCTCAACGTAGAAGGCTGCCAGGATAAGTGCGTTTGTAGAAACAGTCAAACCAGACAGAATCAGTAAAATGAAGAAGGTTATACTGAAGTTTAGGTCCTTTAGACAATGTGATTCACTGCCTGAAAGATTTTCTGAATTATTGGATGTTCCGTGGGCACCGCCAAGACTGGAGTTGTCGCATATCTCCATAATGACGCGGGAAAGACAAGGATATTGGGTGTGCTGAAATGGAACTTATGATAGAAAGAAAGGTGGCCTTGCGTCGTAATAACGCCCAAAACTTACGTTAAAAATTTCGGTCAGTTACACCAATCTTGTCGATGTTATTATTGCAGTTTCAATATTTTTTAGTTTTTGATTTATGCAAAGATATATTTGACCAAACGCTGAGAAAGTATAAATTCTACCAAAACTTCATGAGTTTTTACTGCTGTCTCTTAAAGCGAGCCATTTGAAAAATAACTCTTTATTTTGGATGTTTTATTCACCCCATACCTGCCAGATTTGTTAACTACACATTAAACTGATGTAATAAGGGAATATTAAAGTTGATTCGGGATATCTTCGGGACATTAGATCATCTATATCTAAAGCCACCATTCTTCGGCTTATTGCAGAAGTAAATTCAACATGCCCTTTCTGCGTAAAGGTTATCAGCTTTCTCCAAGATGATAATGTTTATCTTTTCGATAAAAGATGAATGTCAATCGTTATCTTCTTCATTTCCAAGTTCTGGTGTCATGTGCGATCAAGATATCAAAGGCTGTTGATCAAAAGGAACGCATATAGTAATCAAACTTTACCTTCTGCTTTCATAATATCTCGTGTCATGAATGAGAGGATGTGTCAGTCTTAGAAAAAAATGATATAAAAGATAAATTAGACACTTAATATTAACTCAATATCTGTCGGTAATGCGCTATATCTTGATGGAAGCGCCATTGTCCGATATTTCTAACGAATGGCGTTGTTCATCAGCAATGCAAGCTTTATTGCTCGATACATCATGGGACTGAAAAATAAAGTATATCAAAACATCACAAACCAATGATCAACATGTCAGTCACTTATGGTAGTGGATAGATGTTTTCGAATGCTGCATTAATGACGGCACCATTATATTCTCAGGAAATTAACGTTTCTTTGATGAGATCATTACGAGAAAGATCGCTATCTAACTATCAGCTTTCAGAGAAGAATTTTGAAGTTCACGTGTAGATAAAAGCGGAAATTTCAGGGAAGCATGCAAGAGAAAGTATGAGAAAAACTGTACGAAAAAGACTTTTGAAGGTTTAGAAGTCATAGATCACTTTTTATATGTGAAATCTCCCTTTTGCAATTTGGTCATGGAAGTCAAGAGTGAAGAGGGAACTCTCTCATTTTAAATGTACAAATCACTTGTCAAAATGTCCAATTTCCCTACTGAAGGATAGAACACATCCATTGAACACACTACTTGATGAGGACATTATGAGTTTGCCTCTTATGCCTAGTTTATATTTGGCGTACGATTAGCGTACAGAGCCCGTAATCTGCCAGTATTCTCCTATCCGTGCGGCCTTCGTGAGGAGGCAGAAGACGATCGTAAGATTTTCGTATGGATTCACGGGATCGGCAGCCTCTACGCTTTTGTTTCGCGAGGAATTAAAGAAATTTGAAAAATCTTAAGCCCGTAGCCTGTAAACTTGTCGTAGGTGGCATTGCACAATGCCTGCATGGGCATCGCTCGGAAGCCTTTATTTATGTACACATAAGCGCCGATCCTGGGGGACGGGGGGGGGGGGGGGGACCGCCCCCTCGATTTTTAAAGCTTGATATATTATTTTTCTATTTTGTGTCAGGTGACCAAATTTAGGCCAACCGATTAAATATTTCGTAGGTCTAGAATGCATTTTGATGGCTAAATCAGGCTTCTTTCATTATTTTGGGGGGTTATTTTTTTAGCTCTCTAGCTTCGATCGCTCGAATAATAACGATCGTCCCCCTCACACTTCTCGAAATAGATTTTTGGCGGAGGCATTTCGTGTTTCAGCCCCCCCCCCCCCCCCCTCGTTACATGAAATCGCCGTCACTGTATGTACACTGGTTTTTCTCGATAGCATTATGATAATATTCTTTGCAAAAAGTCTGTGTGTTTTACAACTTGATTACCTTATCGTTGAGGATAATTTATTTTTCACGCATTGTTTTACATATTCCTGGAATCCTGATAATTCAATGAAAACAAACTGGAAAGGTTATGCAAAACTCGGTTGTTTAATAACCTGACTTAAATAATGCGATAGATATCAATGATTCATGTACATTTTTGGCACCGCAGAATCTTTCCAACGGTCTGTCGTATTAAGGGTTGAGCCAAGGCATATGCTATAGGATTAATCAAACTGTTACTGTACGATATCCAGCGAGCAATCTCAGCAAAACTCATACCATCATTGATGATTTTGTAAAGATCAGGACAAAGAATATATATGAAAAGGTTTACAATATTCGGTAGCCATGTGATGACAAAGGCTAGTATGATAAAAGACAATGTTCGTAAGGCTTTCCGACCCTCCCCTGGAGATCCTTCTTTGGGTCTTGACCTAGCAAACGTGTCTTTTAATTGAACATTGCAGTCTTGACGGCGATTTTCTGATTGTAGAATGCCTTCAGGAAATCCTTTGCCCTCTTCGTAGTTGCCTCTTCCTTTTTCATTTCGTTCGGAATGACTCTCAATAGCTATAGAAATACTTGGTGCAGTAACAGTCTCCTTTATACGTTCAAATGAAACACCTTCTTCCTTTGGTCTGCTGAAAGAAATACTCCCTCTTGAATCCACAAACCCACTTTGACATTTAGGACGTTTATCGAACGGCCATTTTTGTCGACCAACGGAGGTGTGTTTGCTGCCAATGCTTTTCACCCGAAAGTAGATACGAACGTAAAGGCCGGCTATAATTATAAGAGGTAAAAGTAATCTTAGTATGAACACCACTGTGACAGAGGATTTTTTCATTGTGTAGTTTGATCGCGGCAAGCCGGAGGCCGACATTTCATTATTCGGCTCCAGAAAGTCCCAGGCAGAAAAGATCATCATCCATACACCAAACGATAAAATCCAGGTGCCACTATTCACAATGGTAGCCTTCTGGATGCTTCTTCGCTGGAAATGTTTGATGGGATAGAACGTAGCTACATAACGATCTACGCAAATTACGATTACCCCACATACAGAGACACTTAACACAGAGTTCTGGAATCCTAAAAAGAGAATGCCTGGTATACGACCAAATGGCCATGAGTTGTAGAGAGAAATCGTAGAGCGGATTGGCATGACGACCAGGCCCACGATAAAGTCCGCAATGGTGATATTGAAGATATAGCAGTTGGTGTAATTACGCAGTTTTTTCTCAACATAGAAAGCTGCCATGATAAGTGCATTTGTACAAAGAGTTAGACCAGAGAAAGCCAGTAGAACGAAGAATATCACACTGAACTTTGGTTCCTGTTTATCATAAATCACATCGGAGAAATTGTCTGAATTTGTCCACATTCCTTCGGCAAGAGAAAAGCTGTCTAAAACCTCCATGGTGGTACCAGTAAGATGGATGAATTGGTCAAGTTTATAAGAAGATATGTCTTAAAAATTCTTTCAGACTTTGACGCATCGTACTTGAAAAGTTTGGAACTGAAAGAGAACTTAGTTCATGGTCTATCTCTGAAGAACTGTAAAATGAAATATATCGTATTGTCGAAGACTATGGGAATATTAATTTGTGAGAGCATTATAGGCTCAAGGAAGATCCAATCATCTTCCTGAATATCAAACATTACCTGTTTGTCTGGAAAGGAGTCTGTCATCGTTCATGTTCGGATTACCCCCTTACCCTCACCCGTCACACTTTTTCAATTTGTCTTGAAAGATATTGATCGAATGTGACCCTCTGTTAAAGGTTTTGAAATACATTTGAATGACATGTAGTGGTTTTATCATTTTTTCCTTCATCAAAAATGAAAGTGAACAAAGACACGCATGACAAATGCCGACATGAATGTTTGTGAGTAGGAGACATACCCCGGTTACGAAAAGCTGTATTACGATGCTTAACCACGCACCGATGAAGGTTTCCCATTACTGGTGATCAATATGTGTCATTCAATGAATATGAAAATTGAAGTAGATAAATGCGTGGAAGCTTCAAGAAAAATTTAATTGTCCACATTTGTCAGAGGTGGCGTTACTTGGAGAGGGTTATAGGGCCGCTTACTGCCCAATGAGTTGCTGAACATGCACCCATCCCCTAAAAATATACATGTAAAGCGAGACACACACACACCCCCCACCATGCCCACACAGAATAAATAAAGACTCTATTGATTCCTTCTTTCATATATATATATATATATATATATATATATATATATATATATATGGTGACACGACATATGCTTCGCCGACATTTGCTCTGCCGACAACTGCTCCGAAAATTCCGACAAGTGCTCCGCGACAATTGCTCCGCGACAGTTGCTCCGCCGACATTTGCTCCGCCGATATTTGCTCCGCCGATATTTGCTCCGCCGACATTTGCTCCGCCGACATATGCTCCGCCGATATATACTCCGCCGACATTTGCTCCGCCGACAATTGCTCCGCCGACATATGCTCCGAAACAACGACATTTGCTCCGCCGACATTTGCTCCGCCGACATTTGCTCCGCAGACAATTTCTCCGCCGACATATGCTCCGAAACGACGACATTTGCTCCGCCGACATAATTATGCTCTGCCGACATTTGCTCCGCCGAATTATGCTTGAACAAATTATTTCGACAATAATGTGACAGCTGCCTCGCCGACAATTTCTCCGGCAGTTTCTCTGCCGAATCAATTTCGAAGACACAACACTTGAACTGTGACAATTGCTCCATCGGTACCATTAAATGAATTGGAGAGCATACTCTCCATGACGTAGCCAAGAATTTTCAACAGGGCGGGGCGCGCGAGGCTAGAGAGCGAAGCGACCGAGCGGGTGGAAGCTGTTGGAGAGGGTTAATCCCCCCTCCCACGGTAGGGAGATTTAAAAAAAAAAGATTTTAATGTTTTTACCGCATAATATTCCTTTTTTGTTGATTCTTGCCTTTGACCAATCTACATTGTTATTCAATTCAAATTCAATTCAATTCAGTTCAATTTCGTTTTTATTGTAAAAAAGAAATAATTGGTACATGGCAAAAGTCCGAAGACTCATATTATCATATTTAAAAGATAAGACAATGTTCATATTATATTAAGAGTTAAAAGGAAACTGAAATAATATACATGCAAGGAGCAATTACATGTGAAAATTTAATTATGGAGATTGAAATTTTAAATGTACGGAAGATATAAAAAATATATATAAATAGTTATAAAAAAAAAGAAAAAAAAACAAGTTTGTGAAGATTTGGGGGAAATATTAACCCAGGGGAAGTGAATAAAATTAATCCTTTGCTGTAATAACTAAATTTCCAAAATACAAATTAAACAACTTGCAATGAAGTTTATACACCAGGAATACAAATAATGTAGATGGGATGCGTCGCCATAAAAACTGTAAATGAATGTGACATAACAAGCTGAGAATCTGGTTATTGCAAAATTCCACGAACCTCTGCGATTATCAAAAGAATACATTAAAAGCAGATTGATTCACTGTGTGGTTATGATCTGCATTCAATTAATTAAGAAAATGTTTGAAAATATGAGAATAATAATAATGGTCTTTACTCACATATCATCGTCGCAGCCATGCAGCAGGCTGAATTACCAATGATTTTACAAAATATATACATAATAATGCAAGTGACAAGAAGACAACATTGACCGTAATTAAAAGAGACATCATAATATACAATAGTCAACACAATAATTATAGGAACATGAAAGATATGAACTTTGTAGGCAGAAGATGGATGGAAAAGAGAAGTGTAAAGGGAAAAGGAAGAGAGGAAGAAAATGGTAAAGAAGATGATGAAAAGAGGAAGAAAAGGACAAGAACAAGAACAAAGAGAAAAAGGAAGAAGGAGAAGAAGAGGAAGAAGAGGAGGAGGAAGAAGAAGAAGAAGAAGGAGAAGAAGAAGAAGACGAAGGGAAAGAAGGGGGAGAAGGAGAAGGAGAAGAGCTCTTATATGACAAAAATATCCAAATGATTGTAGAAAAAAATAATTGTCAATATAATCATGATTAATTGTCGCAGCAGAGTGGAATTATCATTAATGTATTGATTAATAATAATAATAATAATAATAATAATAATAATAATAATAATAATAATATATGCAATTTGTTAGGCGCCATATCCATCTCGTAAGAGATGCTCAAGGCGCACAAGTGAAGGGGGGCAAACAAACTTACAAGTAACAGAAAAATCATTGATAAAATGAGTTAAAGAGGTACGTTTTTAGTTTAATCTTAAATGTTTCCACACGATTGCTATCCCGGATCTCTCGTGGGAGGGAATTCCATAGTGAGGGCCCCGCATGGATAAATGCCCTTTCCCCCCTTACTTTGTTTTACATTTTGGAACTGTAAGAAGAATTCGGCGGAGCATATGTCGGCGGAGCAAATGTCGTATTTTCGGACGATATGTCGGCGGAGCAATTGTCGGCGGAGCAAATGTCGGCGGAGCATATGTCGGCGGAGCAAATGTCGGCGGAGCAAATGTCGGCGGAGCAAATGTTCGGCGGAGCATATGTCGGCGGAGCAAATGTCGGCGGAGCAATTGTCGCGGAGCAATTGTCGCGGAGCACTTGTCGGAATTTTCGGAGCAGTTGTCGGCGGAGCAAATGTCGGCGGAGCATATGTCATGGAACCATATATATATATATATATATATATATATATAGTGAAAGAAAATGAATAGAATGAAGCTGACGTAGCTCTCGATCATGTCCTTTTATTGTATTGGCAAGCTTTCGGCCAACATGGCCTTCATCAGGTCTGAACAAAGAAGAGACGAACAGGCAAATAATAATATTCTTGTATAGCGCATATTATTGTATAGCGCATATCACGTTATTTTCATAGAGATGATATCAAAATAATTTCGAAATAATGCATAATTGGAATAATGATAAATAACTGAACAATCAAATATCAAAATGATATACCGAAATAATACGGAAATATTACTTAATCAACTTTCGGAATAATGATACATAACTGAAAAATTGAATATCGAAATAATATATAAGTGAGGAAAATATATCGAAATAATATGGAAATAATACTTAATCAACTAAGGAATATGGTAATTCAGAAATGACACAATGAATATAATTACCTCGGGTTGAAATTAGACCGAGCTCATCAATTTAGTAGAGGATGAGGGGTACACTGCAAATAAAATTGTGGTAAAACATTCTCCTTAGGACTATTTTATATACTACTAATTGCTTGCAGAGTATTAAATACCATAATGCTCGTTAAACCACAATTCAAATCGATCACTTTCTTGTGTCATACGAAATCGTGTTATAAATTGCTGGGTAATCCTAATACAAAATAAGCAGTATAAATATATATGTATATATTTATATATATATATATATATATATATATATATATATATATATATATATACATATATATATATGAGTATATATAAAGCCGCAATTTGCTGACAGTGCTCAACTATCAACTACAAGAGCTAATGTACATTAATATACTGGTTGGAAAAGTAAAACTTTCAGTTTATTAGTTGTACAGACTGTTTCGCCCGAAGGTTCATCAGCAACTGAATAAACTCTACAAAGTAATGTTAAAAATACAGTAAAAGGCAATACACTCTTGTGCAGTCAGGCAAGAATACGAATGAGACATAACAATGCACTTGTATGGGTGAGTACATATCTGGTTCTGTTACACCTGTTTTATTCACCTATGAAATTCCTTGTCTAGATTTTTAAAAATCACTCAGATCTTGTTTGATCATTTGCTCTGGTATGCTTTTTTTTTGGAGAAAGTGTTATTGCAGGTAAAAAATGATTAGGAACTGGACTGTTTGAATGGACAAGGCAGCAGTTTGAAAACCATGAAGTCCCAGGTTTGATTGTTTTACTAGGGGAATGGGAGGGGCGGCCTCTATGTATTTGCCTGAGTGAAACCGCGTATATGATGTTCAGTAATAGTTTCCAAAACACTAAATCTATTATAAACTACCGAAATTACAGCAATAAATGTCCTTTGTTCTTTCTTGTCCTTTAACTATTGTTAACAGCTCTTCGAACCGTGTTCATCTTCTGCATCGTAGAATCTTTACTACAGTGTCTCGAATAAGAGGCTGAGCCATGGCATAAGCCACAGGGTTGACCAAGCTGTTGCTGTATGATATCCATCGAGTTACCTCTTGCAGGTTCACGACCCTTCTGATGGCGTTATAGAGGTAAGAAGACATTGAATATATCATGACGTTACAAGCATTTGGCAACCAGGTAACGGAGAAGGCAAGGACTACGAAAGTCAAGGTCCTCATTGCTTTTTGACTTTCTGCAGTTGATTCCCTCTGGAGCTTCTTGTAGAGGTTGTGTCTCGATGTCGGCTGACTTTCATGTACTTCGAGAACAAGGTCCTCGTTTTTGCTTTTACCATGTCGCTTTCGGATTCTTCACTACTAGGAAATTTTTCATCATTTTCCAATGACGTACTGGTAGCTGTAGTAGATAGAAGTAATGAGATGCTTGATATCTTTAATGTATCTTTTGTGACACTTGATGGACTGGAATTAAATCGAGAATTTTCATCACCGACACTCACTTCATTTTCTGGAAACACAGAGGACGTAGGGTTTAGTTCGTTGCATTCTCTTGTCTTTTTTCTTCCCCAATGCTCTGTCCTCACCTTGGAGGACATTCGGGCATTGTACAGAGACTTCACACGGAAATAGATGCGTAGGTATAACCCAGTGATGAAGAAGAAAGGAAATGCGAATCTCAGAATGAATACCAGTGTGCTTGCCGTTTTAGTCATGGTATAATTCGGTCTTGAAAAGCCCGAATACGACAGTTTGTCCGTAGGCTTTATGAAATCCCAAACACAACTTATCATGATCCACATTCCAAACGAAAGGATCCATGTTAAGACGTTCACAACAGTTGCCTTGCGGATACTTTTCCGCTGGAAATGTTTGATTGGATAAAACGTTGCTATATAACGATCCATGCAAATGACGACCACTCCACATACAGATACACTTAAGACAGAGTTTTGAAATCCTATAAACAAAATACTAGTCACTTTACCGAAGTTCCAAACGTTGTAGAGATTCGCCGTTGAGCGAAGTGGCATACAGACTAGTCCAACAACGAAATCCGCTATGGTCATATTTAGAATATAGTAATTGTTGTAAGTTCGTAGTTTCTTCTCAACGTAGAAGGCTGCCAGTATAAGTGCGTTTGTAACGACAGTTAGGCCAGACACCACCATTAAAAGGAGGAAAGTCACACTGAAGTTTGGTTCCCTTATATACAGCAGACGGTCGTCTGACAAATTGTTAGAAGTGTTCATTGCTCCGTCGATAAGGCCAAAGTTGTTTGCTATCCCCATCATGGAGAGAACAAAGAATAAAATTCTTCCTGCAAAAGACTTGTTATTACAAAAGGTTATACTAACTTTGGTTCCGGGTGATTAGAAGATTGAAACAATAGTGTGCGCCGGAATAATGGATTAATCACCATAGAATTTCCCTGCCGCCAATGCTCTACATATAGTTTGTAAAAATTTGCCCATGCATTTAGGAATGATTACTGACAACTGCTTATCGGTTGGTCCAGGCAAATCCGAAAGTTTATTAACACAACTCTGTTGCTTTGTAGCGCTGTCTTTGGTACAGACACGTCTTGATTAAAGAAACTCTGGTCTAATAAAGCTCAGTCGAAGTCATAAGTTTTGTAAAAATAAACATTTCAGATATTTATGCAAATATACTTAATTATTTTGTACTGATTATCCCGCGCAAGATGTTAAGATAAGTTTTACACGATCTAAAGTCTTCTACCTTAATGATGGTGTTTTCTTGCGATCCCAATATGACAAGCTGTGCTTGTAGAATGAGACATTTACGGTTGAGTAAGAGTGGCATGAAAAAGATATTACCTATGGATGGGACTGCCATTGCACGAAAGCAACATTTAATTCAATTCCTTTCATCTCGTCTCACGATTTTTAAGTGTGTAGAATTCGTCCAATATTAACTCCTCATCGTGGAATATTGGTTTTTCAGTCAGAGTTGTCACCATATGTCACGTTTCATTTCGAGTTCTGGAGATTGATTTACAGCCAAGAAGGAAATGACATAATTAAGATTTTGATGATATTGATGAAAGCGTTCTCGTATTGCATATCAGGTGATTGAATAGATACCAAGGGGGTGTTTCACAAAGCTGCTCGTAAAGTTACGAATGACTTTACGAACGACTTGAATATGGCTAGCCAAATGGAATTCTCAATCATTATAGATCACATCAGCTAAAGGTGAAATATGCAGACACAGATTAACATTAATTTTGTTTACACACATTTTTATTGTGAAGTATATGTTTTGCCACAATTTAATTGAGGTTATGGGAAATGCAGTCACAATTTGTAAAAAAAAAAGAAAAAAAGTCAGGAAAAACTTTGGGCATACCAGGTGGCACTTTCTATTCAAGTCGTTCGTAAAGTCATTCGTAACTTTACGAACAGCTTTATGAAACACCCCCCCCCCAGGTAATCAATAAATTCTGAAGTGCCTTTAGCGCCTGAAACTGCTTGGGTAAAGAAAGCAGCCTGTGGGTGACATTTTTGCTAGGGAGCACCCCTGAGAAGGATGAAGTAGTTTCTTCTAGATTTCAGAGTGTATTCCCACTTATGGAAATGAAAGCATAATAGAAAAAACGAGGCAAATGCTATTTAATGTAGTGGATAACTGTCACATGATGATCACAGGAAGTTCTATAGGATAACCTCAGAAACAGTTCACATAAAACTTTATTCATTTTATTCATGGTCTGATCTACAGCTTTTTTCATTTAGGAATTGTTAATATATCACTTTATTGGCATTTCAGTAATAAAGGAACAAAACAGGATTTCAAAGACATGAATAAGCGAATAAAACACATGATAAGAAGGCCCAGGGGGCGTTTCATCAACATTTGTCCACTAGTTGTCAGCGCTCACAACTTTATCAGCGGCTGCCAACTGATTCTGTACAAGGCTATTCAGAAATTGTCGGTAATGTTACGGTCACAAAGCCCAAAATCAGCCTGCTCAGCGGCCGGACGGCGAGTTTTTTTTTTTTTTTTTTTTTTTTTTGTTGTTGCCATTTTCGCCCGGGCACTGCTGCACGATCATGAACAGCTTCGTCAACGACATCTTCGAGCGCATTGCAGGTGAAGCTTCCCGCCTCGCCCAGTACAACAAAAAGTCACTTTTCACTCGCCGCCCAAAATACGCTCGGTGCTTGAGCGGTCACCGCCCGGAGACCGACCTAATCGAGCGGTCGCCTTCGAGCGATTTAGGTCGAAAATCGAAGGCGCTAGATGAAAACTCTGCCGAGCAGTTGCCGCCCGTGCGTCGCTAGGAGATCAGTCGGTCTCCGGTGGGCTAGTTTAAATAGACCGGCGTCCGGGCGACGCCTGCTTGATTACCCACATCCTCTGCTCAGCCTATGGGCTTGTGGATCTCGCTGTCGTGGTCGTTGAGATGCAATCAACGGCATCGTAGACCTCGTTGACCTGTCAGATGCAGTGCAAAAGCGTCGTTGTTGATATCCAAAAGGCAATCATATATATATACCCTGGTCGTTCCTGGGAAATTTCAGGAGAAGACCGGCGGGCCGCAGATTCCCCGCCGATCACCCGTCGGACGCCGGGCAATTTCTTAAAAATCGGCCGTTGGCAGGTGGGAGATCATGCGGGAACCGGTGGGTTATCATTCGGTCACTGCTCGGACGCCGCGCGGAGAAAATTCCCCGATTTCGCCAACTTTTTACCTAAATCGATCGGCAACCGACGGGAAATCGACAGGACATCGGCCGGGCATCGCTGAGGCTTTAGAGTCCGCTCAAAATCGTTGGGCGATGCCTAAATTCCAGGGCGCCCAAGCAGGCTGCAAATCGGTCGGTCGCCTCTGGCTTTTGTGACCTTAGCCTTAAAGAAGACTTTGTCGGTGAAAATCACTGACAAGACAATTTATGAAACGCCTCCCCCCCCCCCCCCCCCCCCCCGGACTTGATATGGTTAATGGTACATGCTGGGTAGGCGACATCAAGAGTTACAATGCATTAAATATAAGAGCTGTTATAAAATGTTTTTAAAATGATGACGATGATGATGGTGATGATGATGATGATAATGATAATGATAATGATAATGATAATGATAATGATAATGATAATGATAATAATGATAATGAATGATAATGATAATGATAATGATAACAATTTATAGAATGTTTGTTGTTTTAATCGAGCACATACTTCGAAAAAAATCGCTGTGCGCTTCACATAGCTCGATCTTACTTAACATGCTTAATGCAAAATAATATTATTACAATAGTATCCATAGAAAGACGATCACTGAAAATGCTTTAATATCCAACTAGTACGAATTTAACGTACAGAAAGGTAAAAACATAATAGGAATTTAGTTTAAATCTTTGTGAAAATTCTACATTCGAGAGAATTAATGCATGATCATGTTTCATAAAAATCAAATGCATTATTTAAACTTCTTCAGTAAATCTAACATCTTTCTGCACCGTTATACTACCCATTCTACATGAGGGAAATCACTACTAGGTTAAATGATATCCCTTTTGTCTACAACAATATTTCGCACTATGCATCTGCATTTTATGCTAATTTTATTCTATCACTGTTTGCCTTTTTCAAACCGATTTACTGTTTTTTTTCACTTAATTAATACAATTATTTTGTCAGTGTCCATTACCTTCCGTGCGGTATATCAAAGGTAACATGCTCTGTACAGCGTTAGTGTTCAATGTATAACAACGCAAGAAAATCTGGAAATATAAGTCATTCGTTGATGGGGCCAGACCCGACGAGTTATAAATTGATACAGAATATTATACAAATAATGAATGTTTATGAGTGCAATGGACAGAATATTTCATGAGGTGAAAGATGAAATTATTGATCCATTCAACTCGCCTGCGCCTCGGTGAATGGATCAATAATTTCATCTTTCACCGAATGAAATATTCTGTCTATTGCTCGAATAAAAAACATTCATTATTTGTTTTATATGACACCTAAAAATAGATCAAATCGCAATAAATCAATAGCGCTATAACGCTAGCGCGCTGTTCGTGGTGCACACTGCAAACGCAAGCGTTTTACGTACTTTGTGTGCCGGGCTCTCGACTTTCGTGCAATGGAGCAAATCGTATGGATCCAAGATTGCACGGTAAATGGAGCCACAATTGCACGAATGATGACGTCATAGTGCAATGGGACAAATGATCAATATCAAACAATCAATCAAATGACATGGATCTATTGAGGTGTTATATAAATCTGAATAAATAACGTATGTTATTTCGTCTTACAAATCAAAGAGACTGAAATTGAATTTATATTGTTTCATAATTCCAATTTCTCGAAATATATCTTGTATTACCTTGGACTGTTGGAGGCAAATATCAATGGTATCTAATGCCTTTATGATGCTCATGAATGATACCATGCTGGAATTTCGTTGATTTACGTAAAGCATCTGCTTGCAAGTCAATGTGAATGATATCACATATTACTGAAAATCATGAATCAAAACTATGCTGGCATTTTGTTGACTATTTCTTAAAGCATCTGCAACAGAGAATCTTCACGATAGTTTCTCGAATGAGAGGTTGAGCCATGGCGTAAGCCACGGGGTTGATCAAGCTGTTGCTGTATGATATCCATCGAGTTACCTCTCGTAGATTCACGTCACCGCTAATGGCGTGATAAAGATCGGTAGAAATAGAATATATCATGACTATTCCACCGTTCGGTAACCAAGTCACTACGAAGGCAATGACAACAAAAGTAAGGGTCCGCATTGCTTTGTGGCTTTCGGCTGAAGATCTTATTTTGAGCGTCGGCTTTGACAAGTTTCTGACGGATGTCATCCGACTAGTGTTCGCCTCGACTGCATGTTGATCTTCAGTTTTAGTTTTTGCCGACGTTGGTGTATTAGATATGAAATTTTGCTTCGCCTGGTGAGTATGTAACGTAGAACTCCTTATGACATTCAATGAAACACTTGACACCGTCACCTCTATTTTCCTGGCAGCATCATCTTTGTAGTTGCATTTGAATCGAGAAGGTCCGTCGAAGGCAGGCAAGTTATATCTTTGATTAGCAGGGTGGCTATCAGTTTTCTGTTCGCAAGCACTTCTTCCCTTTTCCCCCAGATGCTTCTTCTTTAGATGGGTAGTGGCACGCTCACTGTAAACAGATTTCACCCGGAAGTAAATCCGTAGGTATAACCCAGCAATTAGAAGAAATGGTAAAACAAATCTGAGAACAAACACGAATACACTTGCCGTTTTGCTTGACGTATAATTTGGGTCTAAAAATCCAGACAGTATTTTTCCATTTGGCTCTAGGAGGGTCCAGCCACTAGTTACCATCATCCAAAAGCCGAATGACAGGATCCACGTCAATATATTCACAATGGTTGCCTTGCGGATACTTTTCCGTTGGAAATGCTTAATGGGATAGAATGTGGCTATGTAACGATCCATGCAAATGATTACCAAACCATATACAGATACACTGAGAATAGAGTTCTGAAAACCTAAAAACAAAATACTTGACACTTCACCAAAGTGCCAGCCATCGTAGATATGAACTGTCACACGAAGTGGCATACAGGCAAGTCCAACAACAAGGTCAGCGACGGTCATATTCACTATATAAGAGTTGGTGTAAGTTTGTAGTTTCTTCTCCGCGAAGAATGCTGCCAGGATAAGTGCGTTTGTGAATACAGTTAGGCCAGACACCACGATTAAAAGGAGGAGCGTCAAACTGAATCCATGTTCACGAATATCTTCCATCTTACTCTCCGAATGATTGTCAGAAGTATTCGATGTTCCTTCAAGAAAACTGAAATTTCTATGAATTTCCATCGTGACATGAAATCATCGTAAACTGCGAGTTCTGCATAAGAAACAAAACTAGCAGTAAATGAAAATATCACTGAAATGTTCTCGAAATGCTGCTGAGGGAGAACAAAAAACAAACAAACAAACAAAAAACCCTGGCTAAAATGCAGTATATTTTCTCTACGTAACACCAGTATGACCAGTAACCATCGGCTAAAATGCATGACAGACTTTGTCAACACTGGACTTTGTAGAAATGACTCCTTTTATGAAGGTGCAATTTGCTGTTGGTGTCGTTTCTAGTCATTCGCTTCTGATCCGCTAACTGAAATACTTTCAGGACCATGATGTTAATTAATAAATTAATTCTGAATGTTAAGTCTGTTACGCTGGAGTTGACGAGGTTAGCATGTCAAGATCCAGGGGCGGCGCCAGGGTATTTTGATAGGGGGTGGCAAGATGACCCCTGGGTGAATTTATTGACGTTTTAAATGAACAAATAGGGGTATCATATAGTTGCCAGCCACAGGTCTCTTTTTCCCCCACCCTCTTCTTTCTTCTTCTTCCTCTTTTTCTGCTTTTTCTCCTCTTTTTTCTTTTTCATCACTTGAAAAATCATAGAGCGAGCTAATCCCCCCTGCCCCCTGTAGCGCCGCCTCTGCCAAGATCCGTCAGCAATGCCTGATACGTGTTGCCTCTCAGTATTGTTTTCCCGCGAATTAAAAAAGCGCCCGGTTTCGGATTAAAACATATCCTGTATTATTTCCACCATGTCATCCAAAAGGTTGTCAGTGGTCTCTCTTGTTCCAGTGGCATCACTGAAGTTGCCTGGAATGCTCGTGAGTAGGCATTGTGGATTTACAAACCACGTATTTAAAATGAATGTAAAAAACAACATCAAGACCATCGGGTCTTTTAGGGTAAGGGTTTGTAGCGGTTTCTTTTAGCGGCAAAAGATATTGCAATTTCTCGGTGTAAAACTGTAATGCCCTTTTTTGCAGAAATCATTGTATTTGCGACGCAATTCAGTTTTGAATAAACGAAGGAGAAGAAGAAGTGCCCGTTAACAAGCCACTTTGATTTAGAGCTAAGCCCAAGCCTAACCCTATCTAAACCTGGGGAGCGTTTCATGAAGAGTTTTGTCAGTGGTTTTCACTGACAACTGTTATAAGCTACTGAAAATCATCGCGTCTGATCGGCTGAGAGCAAATTAGTCGGTGAAAATCACTGACAAAACTCTTCATGAAACGCTCCCCTGATATTCTCCATGTGGATGATCAACTGACTATCCTTAGAATCTATGATTACTTTCCCCTAACTTTTATAGCACGGTTTCAAGGTTCTTAGCTCTGAGCATGACCCAATGAAAAGAAATCCGAGCAAAGGAAATGAAACTTGAAATCAATCTGGCGTAGTTGACAAGTATATGAAATGTGGTCAATATCCCTGTAATTAAGAAATTTAATGTTGCCATTTCATTTTGTGTGTGTGTGGGCGTGCTCGCGTGTGCGTGTGTTCGGGCGTGTGTGTTGTGTGCCGCATGGTGTGCCGAATCAGATAGGATAGTGTTTGCAGTACCAATTTCTCTGCTAAACTTCATTCACTCGCAAATCAGTATTAATTATAAAAAGAAACTTAACACCTTTTTTTTTTTTTCTGTCTGCACCATCACACATCCCATCACAGTTTAGCCTGAAAAAAAGGTATACTTCATGGATTATCTAGTCTTTTTTTTTTTTTTTTTTAAAGTTTGCAAGGTCTGCGTTGAGTAGCCTACATGATGGTGATGATGGTAGTGAGTGTGATAACTTTAGTGATGATCATGATGATGGTAGTAATGATGATGATGGTATGTGGTAGTGATGATGGTGATGATCGCAATGTAATGATATGATGGTAGGGATGAAGGTGATGATGATAGTGATAATAGTGGTGATGATGATAGGGGTGCTGTTCGTTATTCCGAAGGATCGTTATTCCGAAACACGCAAATTGCGTATACGTAGATGCAGGGGCGTCGCTAGACTTTTTTTTAGTGGGAAGGGGGGTAGAGGCCAGATTGCCGATAAATAATGCCTCCGATTGCCAGTGGCGTAACAACCGGGGGCAGGGGGGCAGAGTGCCCCCCTGAAGGATTTCAGCGGGAAAATGCACCAAACCACCGGGAAAAAATGAAAGGAAGGGAAAGGAAGAAAAAGGAAGGGAGAAAGGGAAAGGAAGAAGAAGAAAGGGAAAGAAAGAAGAAGAAAGGAAAAGAAAGAAGGAGAAAGGGAAAGAAAGAAGGAGAAAGGGAAAGGAAGAAGGAGAAAGGGAAAGAAAAAGGAGAAAAGGGAGAAAGAAGAAGAGAGAGAGAGGGGGAAAAGAGGGAAAGAAAAAAAAAAAGAAGAAAGCAGTGGCTTTCCCTGTAGACCCCCATCAGGGGCCCTAAGCCAGAACCCTGGGACCCACCCACTAAGGGCTTCACAGCAAGCAACTCGCGGTGCGGGCTCACCTCCGCATATTCTATTTCTAGACTTAGTTACCGGGAAATTTTCGGCTCTCCCCCCCCCCCCCCCCCCCCGAAAACAGGCAGAGAATTACACCACTGATTCTAGACTTAATTACCGGGAAATTTTTGGCTATGCATATGCCCCCCACCCCATAACAGGCAGAGAGCGTAAGAAGAGCGGGAACTGACAGCGCAAAAACGCCGGAGCTTCCGCGCTTTGCGCGGGAGGGGGAAACTCCCCCCTCCCCGCACCCTCCCCCCTAGGGAGCACTACCGTCCTCCTAAAATGAAATCCTAGTTACGCCGCAGAAGATAGACTTTATTACCGACAACTAATAATTCGAAGAAACGTCGGAGCTTCCGCGCTTCGCGCGGGAGGGGGGAAACTCCCACCTCCCTGCACCCTCCCCTCTAGGGAGCACTACATTGGCGTAAATTCCAGGGGGTAGGGGGATTTATCACCCCCACTTGGGGGAGAGGGGGATGGTGTGTACAAATTCTCCCCCCCCCCATGCAGACACACTTTTTAAGGGAGAAAATATATTTCAATTAATCAGTAAGTAAAAATTCTGAATATCTATCATAAACAACCATTATATTTTAGAATTTCTATTTGAAAATGCTATTGAAAACAAAAAAGTGGTTATTTTTGGCTCACTCGCTTCGCTCGCTCGTCAAAACCTTACGATTTCCATCCGAAAATGCGATTAAAATCGAGAAAAGCGGTTATTTTTTGCTCGCTCGCAAAATAGATATGAGAATGTGTGTGACAGGTAAAAAAAATCGTTAAAAAGTTTTTTTCATCCCCCAAATTGGATTTACGCCGGTGGAGCACTACCGTCCTCCTAAAATGCAGTCCTAGCTACGCCACAGATTCTAGACAAAGACTAGTTACCGGGAAATTTGGGGCTCTGCCCCCCCCCCCTGATAACAGGTACCTGTTACGCCCCTGCCGATTGCCGACGACCAACGTCGACAAATTCAACCGTATAAAGCCCACGAGGCATGTTCAATTGTGTGCCTCTATCATATTTTCCTTCTAAATTATATATTTGTTCACTTCACTTGCTGAATGTGATAGCTTTCCGAAAACATTTTGTTTCTAAATATAATACGAGTGAGCGCAGCGAGCGAGGAAAAATATACACTCTATTTCATAGAAGTGATAGTTCTTCAACAAACTACATGATGGGCTTAAAGATAGCTAAATTATATATTTGGTAACCTCTCTCACCTGATTCATTCGCTTTCAAAGACCATCCTAAATCTTAATATAATACGAGGGAGCGCAGCGAGCGAGGAAAAATTTATATACTCCTTATCATATAATCCTTTGCATGATAAAAGTGAAAGTACTTCATCAAAATACATGATGGGCCTTTAAAATATCTATTCTGATATATTTGGTCATCTCTCTTACCTAATTTATTTGTTTTCAAAGACCATCCTGTATCTAAATATTATACGAGCGAGCGCAGCGAGCGAGGAAAAATGTATTTACTCTTTTTATGGTATAGAAGTGATAATTCTTCATCAAAATACATGGGCCCCAAAATATCGAAATTATATATTTGTTTATCTCACTTGCCAAATGTGTTTGCTTTCCGAAAACATCCTGTGTCTATAATACGAGTGAGCGCAGCGAGCGAGGAAAAATATGCTCTCTTTCGTGTTACCAGTGTTATTTCGTCGTCAAAATGCACAAGCAAAAAGCCGAATACTACTGCTTTCACACCAAGGTACGGTCGTTGGGTACGGTCGCAGAGACCGTACCGATGAAACCATGGTGTGAAAGCATTTCATCGTACTCAGCGACCGAAAGTTTTGGTCAAAAACGATCGGTCGCTGAGTCCGACCTAAGAGGTACTTCAGCGACCGATCGCTACCGATGTAAGCTTGATGTGAAAGTACATCGTACTCAGCGACCGATCGAAATGCAATGACCCCCCATACATGCCCAAGCGCTATCTCTACTTCCGCTTCCAGCTAGGTCAGCTATGCTATACAGCGACCGATCGCTGTGGGCCTGACCAAATTTTGACGGCGGTGTGAAAGCACGTCCGATCGGTCGCTGGGTACGGTCCCTGCGACCATACCCAGCGACCGTACCTTGGTGTGAAAGCGGTATACGACTCTATTTGGGCACCTTACTGCTCTTTTTCTTTTCTTTTTCCCTCCTTCCTCTTCCCTCTCCTTCCTTTCTCTCTCTCTTTCTCTCTCTCTCTCTCTCTCTCTCTCTCTTTGCCGACAGCGATCGCTAATTTGCCGACAAGAATTTTTAATGGGGGGTCACCCCCCCCCTCACACACACACACCCTCTAGCGACGCCCCTGCCTAGATGTTCGTTAGTCCTAAGATGAAAAAAGGTTCGTTATTCCGTAGTTCGTTAAATCGAAAAAAAAATGAAACAAGGTTCGTTATTCCGATGGTTCGATAGTCCGAAAATGAAATATGGTTTGTTAGTCCGAAAATAACTAACGATCTAACGAACCTTATTCCGTTTTCGGCTTAACGAACATTCGGAATAACTAACTTTTTTTTTTTCATTTTTAGACTAATGAAACCTTCGGAATAACGAGCCTTATTTCATTTTCGGACTAACTAACCTTCGGAATAACAAACTTTCAAAATACCTTCGGAATAACGAACTGTAACCGATGATAGTGATGATGGTATATGATGGTAGTGATGATGGTGATGATGATGGTGATGATGAAAGTGATGGATGTTGGGGATGATGGTAATGATGATAATAGCCATCGTCATTCAGTGATGATGCGCTGATCAGTCTGGATTATCAATTTTTTATCAAAATTTTAAAAATTGTAATAGAGGTAGGTCTGCGTCATCTTTTAATAATGGTTATTGAGAAAAAAATGAAAAATCTTTATACGTATGGTTGATTTATTCTGCTAGAAGTTATCTGATGATAAAAATCTGCTCAAGGTTCCATCTTTCTCAAAGCACTCTCGCCTACTTCCCTCTTCATTTTCTCTCCTTAATAAACAACAATATTCCGTGACAATTTGATGCGACGTGAATGTACGATTACGCAGGTTGGTGCGCCCTAGACAAATTAGCTTAGGGTGACATTTTGGCCTGCGGCAGACCATATCATATATCATACATCATATATCACATATTCATTTGTAAAATTGATTTAGACGGATTTAAAATGATTGTCCCCGCTGCAGCACCAGTCTTTTCAAATTTCGATTCAGTTTCCTGTCATGATAATCAAAGTTCAGAGTTTATTTTCCATATTTCCATAAAAGAAAAATCATCCGAATGAGCATAGAAATCATCAAAGTAAACAACATAAAAAAAGAGGGGGGAAAGAAAAACTGAAGAAACTAAGTGAAAATAAAACAACAAGAAACGTTTAGAATGTGGTTGGATAAAAAAGATTGAAGTTAATCAAAAATCTAAAAGATTTTAAAGCCCACATTCAACATTGTATATTATATTAAGTAAAGAAAATGAAATGCATCATGGAAAATATACATGTAAAGCAAGACAAAGACATGCATCAAGCCTATTATGTTTAAGCATATTAACATTAGAAAAAATTATTAATTATTGAGGAGGTAGGTTTTTCAGTTTATGATTAAAAGTGTTCATCCATTTGCACGTCTAACTGCTGGCGGTAAATATTATTCCGTCACATCATGTGTCCTTTACATTTAATCAATTTGCGTTACTTACAGGATTGAATATTCTTCCAAATTATTGATTCTAATCGCTATTTTGAAACTTAACAAGAAATTCTGCATATATATTCACATGCTGTGAGCCCCACCATCATAGTGGCACTAAAGGAGTATATAGTTTACACTTCGAGCAGTGAGACATATTGGTTAACCCTTATAATATAGGCCCTGCTCAAGTATAGGGAGGTTGAAATATTAAGCATGCCGCACACTATACGATCTGTCTGCGAACTAATTTTTGAAAAATTTGTTATAGCGTTTGATATGAACATTCAAACATGTGAAAATTTCATCTTGATGATCAAAGTTTTGAATAGTCGTATGCATACAAATTACAAAAATTGAAATTCCGGGCTATTGCGAGCCTCCCTGTAGGAATAAAAGCGAACTCAATTCCGAATCATAGTGACGTCATAACAATCTTGCGATCGGCTACGATTTGAAGCCGATTTGGCCTTTACTCCGATCACAAGGCTTGCAGTTCACCAGAATTTCGGTTTTAGTATTTTCATTATTCTGAACTTCAAATAAGATTATTTTACTTCTTAAAACTTTCATATTTAATGCTAAATTCCATTTGATCGAAAATCGGGTCGCAGTCGGATCGTATAGTGTCAGGCGGGCTTTAGACGACGATCCCTGGTCACCCAGGAATGCTATTCCAAAGGGCAATACCCCCCCCCCCCCAAAAAAAAAAAAAAAAAAAAAAAAAAAAAAAACACACACAAAACACTCTTTTATTTGATGTTATCCTATTCTCTGCAAAAAAAAAATCACTCACATGACTCATTGAAACATGCTACCCAAGATCATGAAGGTAGCGGTGGAAGCATCTACAATTATTAATGTATAGTTTTAAGTCAGAAATACTGATGCCCTTCCTAAATGATTTACAGGTGCTGGGCCTTGTCTCAGACAGTGAGGCCGGAGGGCTCACACGCAAAAACCCACTAACGGTTAAACAATGAATCCATCAGTTAATTGATTATATGAGACTTGTTATAATGATAATGCGGTTTACCATGTACGATTTGAGAAGAGACATTAAAAAGTTACAGGGAGGGGGCACAGAACTTTGTGTTCCCTTGTTTAGCCAGCACATTACTCGTTTGAATGATGTTCGCGTTTTATTACATGATTAAGTACTTAACAGCATTTTAGTAATGAGTATATACACTCTAAAAACAAATTAGTTAAAATAACCAGAAATGACTGTGTTCTAGTCAGAATACGACTAGAAAATAGTCACAAATGACTTAGATTTAGTTTTTAAAAATGACTAGTATTCTAGTTGCACCCTGCTGACCCTTTCATCTAGTCATTTTTAACTGATTCGATTTGTTTTAAGAGTGTAATGTCTTTTAAAATCTAGATTGATCGTAGAGAGAGAGAGAGAGAGAAAGAGAGAGAGAGAGAAAGAAAGAGAGAGTGAGGGAGAGCGAGCATACGTGTCTTCATGCTATTTACTCATCCCGAAACTTAACCCCAAAAAACCCCCCTGTCAGTCGGCTGTTACCTTTCACATTAAATCGTAGTTTATACCTGTCATTGATTTGATGTCAGGTACGTAAATTAATGTAAATGTAATCGTCACGAAAATGATATTTTTATGACAATAAGTTCACGTTTTATTGGCCACAGCAACATTTTAGCTGAAGGAATGTTTTGGTATAAGCGTCTGTTTTTATTATTTCCATACTTATTGCAAAAATTCTGGAACTTGCCTTGCTTCCATATAATGAGACGTCTTCTCTTAAGGAACATGTTTTTATTGCTTTTATCCAGGAAAATTTCTGAAAGTAAATTAAAAGGGTATACCACCCACCAAGACTGAAAAAAGGAGAATTTTTAGTTGGAAAAGCAAAGGTAATGAATGCATTTCTCAAGACGAAAACTGATAGTGTATCAGAAAATAAGGGTACGACCTCTCCTCCCCCGCCCGTACACTGTAGGTCAACATCAGACATTCTTATTAATGTTATGCAGAGTAGGACAATAAAACGCAACACGTTGTTTATTGACTCACAAGGTATATATCATTAGGGGGGTGAAGGGGGATCAGACGCTTTTTACATTCAGTGGTCGATACAGGAACTAGTTTATTCTGGCACCATAAAAAAAGAGAAAAATAATAATAATCATCTCATCCCAAAGAAATAGAACCTCTGAAGTGAAAATAATGCACGCTCTCGAATAAAGACTAAGTAGCTGTGCGAGATCGAATTAGCTTTGATTTTGTTTATTATTTTTTTTTTTTTAAAGAAACACACACACACACGTGCAAGCGTCGTTATCAATATGCCTATAGTACGAGCATTTATTCAGTGTACGATAAAAGAACAATGTAGATAAAATGCCTTGCTTGAGTTGAGGCCGTGCATGAGTGCCATGCCGGGGATCGAATCCCTGATTCTCGCATCTTCAGTCAAGGCAGTCAAAGATCACTCGACCAGTCCTCTGGATGATGTGGAATCAGAGGTCTTTGATTAATCAAGGCCTCTGTGTGTAATCAAGGGCTCTGTGTGGAATAGTGGAAGAGCGCCAGCTTGAGCCCGGTAAATCATAGTATGTTCCTGGTTTTTTTTTTTGCTTGTTTGTTAAACTTTGTTTTGGGTTAAAATCAACCATTGGCATAATTATTGTTATAAGATAACGATTAGTGCCGATGAAATAGGGAGGGGGTAACTTGATGAGAGTGTCCCCTTTATCAGATTTTATTTGCGCGCGATATACGGTGATGATTCAATTAGGTAAAATGGAAATATTACTTGATTCGTTCATACTTCTATACTGTCTGTTCATTTTTCGTTGTTTCTGTAAGTGTAACCAGTGGCGTACCGTGGGTCAACGCATTGGGGGGCACCGAGCATGGCCATACACAGAAATTTTTTCTGCAAGGCACGTAAAATTTTCAAAGATATGCGAAAGCGAGAGAGCGAAGCGACCAAGCTGGTCATGAGGGCGCTTTTGCATTTTTAAAATTGAAATTGAAGGATCTGGTGCACACTTTTGGTGGATTTATTTGGACAATTTTCAGTAAAAAAAAAATGTAAAGTATTCAAAATTTCTTGGGGGGGGGGCAACCTCCACCCTGCCCCACTGCTGCGTACAGCCATGGCAGCACCAAGTGGAAGGTTTGTGCGGGTGTGTGTGGGTATTTCTATCATGTTAACAATAACATGTCGTAGGGGTGCCGAAGTCGAGTGGTTTAAGGCGCCTGACTGGAAACGCGAAGGTCCGGCGGGTTCGATCCCCGGCACGGCACTATGCCCTTGCGAGAGACATTTTTATCTACATTGCTGTTTTATCGTCTATCAAATAAAGTGATGTGCTATATGCATATTGATATCAATGTGTGTATGTGTTGTTAAAAAAACTAATAACGACAGTAATCTTGAAGCAAGGTTTTTAGGGACGTGAAGCGTTTTAAACTTTTAGGGGAAATGATGCATTTTTCTATAGATACCACCCTGTTTTTTAAATTTTACGAGCGAGCCGAAAATTACAACTTTATTTGCAATAAAAGAGATTTTATTTTATTACCAAAATACACTATCGGACCACAATTGGCCAATATATTTTGGTCTAGTCACCTCACTGCCAATATTATAGCGCGTCCCTGGTCTATTGTTTTCTGCCGGAAACCATCATCTCTCTAACCATTACGAGCAAGGGAAGTGAGCGAAGAAGCACACACTAACCCCTTCAGTAAATTACATTGTAAGCATATGAAACATCCATTGGCGTAAATCCCGGGGGGGGGATGTATCCCCCCACTTTTTTTACAGGGGGGATGGCGTGTACAAATATCCCCCCCCCCCACTTTTTAAGGATGAAAATATATTTTGATTAATCAGTTAGTAAAAATTGTGAATATCTGTCATAAACAACCATCATTTTTCAAAATTTCTATTTGAATATACGAATGAAAACCAAAACAGTGGTTAAGTTTGGCTCGACATATTTTAGAATTTCTATTCGAAAATGCGATTAAAAACGAGAAAAGCGGTTATTTTTGTGTCGCTCGCTTTGCTCGCTCGTCATATTTTAGGATTTTTATTCAGAAATGTGATTAAAAACTATAAAAGTGGTTATTTTTGGCTGGCTCGCTTCACTCAATCGCAAAATAGATATTGAAATGTGTTTTAGAGGGGAAAAAAAATCATCAAAAAATTCGATCATCCCCCCACTCCTCAAAGTGGATTTACGCCGGTGGAAACATCTAAATTATTTGGTCACCTCACTCATCCAATTTGTTTGCTTGAAAAAGACCATTAAGCAATTATTTAACAAGTGAACGCAGAGAGCGAGGAAAATATACTTTTTTCCATTTTATAGACGTGATATTTCGTCATCGAAACATAAACATAATCAATTCGATACCATATGTGCTGAATATGAAATTCCTTGCTCACCGTCCGAAACCAATCTGTTTTTACAAGCGAGCAAAGTCAGCGACGCCTCCCCCCCCCCCCCTGTATAGATTCCATGGGTGTCGATTTATGTTCGCGGTTGGGGGGGGGGTGTATGACCGATGCCGAATATCCTCGACAGCGGAGCAAAGAGACCGAGCGGGGCCCGGGAGCGGGGAAAGGGAGGGTAGGTTCAAACGTGAAAATAAGGGGGTGTGGGATTTGTTTTTGCTGCCCGTATCTCTGCATTATTACTACCGCTCCTCCATTTAAACGCACAAAAATTGTTTTCAAACAAAAATATCGCAGAGGCACATCCTTAGTACTTGAATGAAAACTTTAGGGGACTTGAACCTTTACTTACAGTATGAACCATCCCCTTTTTATTTTGCGAGCGAGCGAAGCGAGCGAGCCGAAAATTCAACCTTCAAGCTATAAAAGAAATGTTATTTGTCCTTAAAGTAGGCCTACACTCAAGCAATATAAGATGTTTGACTAATTCAGCACCTCGCTGACGCAATTTTTACCACCCTAAACCACCATTTTTAAAAATATTACATGCAAGGGAGGCGAGACAGGGGAAGCAACTCTTTAGGTGATGAAGTGTTTATTTGTCATTAAGGGCTATAAAATATTCACATTACATATTCGAGTGAACGCAGCGAGCAAGGAATTCTTTGATACCCTCAAAGATATCTAAATAGTTTTTGATCACCTAACTGCGAGATAATGCTTTTTGGCACGTCGCTTACCATCTAGCATCTGGAACCATTTTGTTATAATTGTGAGCGAGCGAAGCGAGCTACCGATAAAAACTTGATTTCTTTCTAGTAAAACGTAGAATTTCCACCAAAATAAATTAGATGAATTTAATGATGTACTATTTCCATGTGTTCGAAAAAAGCTTTACAACTCGCTGTAAAAATAATCATTATAGAATTCGGCCACGTTGCTGAGGGAATGAGAGCTTGCTTCCCGATCTTGAATTGTTTCTTAAAGCGAGCGGAGCGAGCGAGCGAGAAAGGGCTATTTTTTAGATTTTGAGAACATGTTCTAGTGTGCTGTTACTCCAACTTTATGATTTTATTAGGTATTTTTATCAGCATCCTCCTTTCTCATATTTGGTAGGATAGGAACAGGCTACTGGTTCACTGAGGCCATTTTCTCATGAAAATTCTTCTGTTTTGGAGGGTCTTCTTCCCGTTTGACTCCTTCCAGTTATAACTAACAGTACTACATTGGATAGAAATACAAGATGCAAACCACTTTCCTTTCATGTTAAAATATTCACTATATAGCTTTGGCCAAGATAACAAAAATATTAAATGCGAGTATCATTATAGCATACTAGAAAGACAAGATTTGCTTTCATAAAGACTTTCATAAAGATAGTATTATAACATCATTGGTTGCGATACTTAAAATGCGAGCGAGAGAAGCGAGTGAGCGCTGAAAGCCTTTTTCTTTTCCTTTCCTTCTTTAAAAATTGTTTCTTTACTCTTTATTCTCTTTGCCTTTGTCTTTGCTTTTGTTTGTTTTTCGGGAACTACAGGAGGCTATGAAATTTTTTTATTTTTTTCACGGTGAATTATTGGGGGGGGGGGTGATATATTCCCCCCCCCCCCCGGATCGACACCCATGATAGATTCGTCAGCAAAATACGGTAGAATTTTTGGTAAATTAGTGAACCTCCTCGCTGCCTAAACGTCATGATATTTTGCTAACTCGCTTCTGAAAATATGATCGCCGTGCCCGAAATCATTTTGTTTCTAGCTTTTACTAGCGGGAGTAGCGAGCTAGCGAACGATCAGATGGGAATTTTTGTTTTATTTTGTCTAGGCTATCTACTGAAAGGGTCCTTTTTAGGTAAACTCCTTGGGGTGGAATCCAGATGTGGTTATTACTAACATTCTATGAGTGGAACAATATTACCCTCGATCGGTTATAGGCTTGCCCGTCACTAGCCGAAGATTCTAACCGTGATTTTCTAATTGTTTTTTAACAGCGTCCTCTGCCTACGGAAGGTGGTGCTGGGGCACTATGTTTTCGGATTGTCTGTACTATCTGTCCGTCCGTCCGTCCGTCCCGCTTTTTCGTATATCTCAAGAACGTTTGAGGTATGAACTTCACACTTGCTGCCACCGCTTCCTCATAGCAAAGAAAATCTGATTAGATTTTAGGATATGTCGGTCAAGGATCTTAATAGATCGAGGTCAATTTATTTCTTAAATTTCAAGTTTTTTAAAACTTTGTTAATGCGATATCTCCAGAAACCATTTGAGGGTGAGGAGGAAACTGGTAAGGAGGAGGAAAGTGAGGGATATAGAACAAAATCATGAATGGGACTCCGTTTAATCGTTTAGTTGCGTTTAAATTCAACATTTTTCCCCCAAGAGGGCCCTATAATATTGGACACGTACCATAATGCTTCTAATTGATATAAAACTCCAGGCGTAGAATACCAATATATCTCCCTGGTGAATGAGTTCATAGCTTTTTTGATTTTTTAAAGATTTTATTACCGTGACTCCCGAAAATCTGAGCATGAAATGAAATCGTACGTGTATCAGGACTAGTGGGGTCGGGCGAATTTCTACGCTACCCCCCCCCCCCCCCATCTGCCCTACCATGAATTATAGGCCGATACCTTCAATATAGCCCCTCTATAGATTTGACAAATTGCAGTGTAACGGTTGTAACTTCCAGCAACAACAACAACAAAAAAATTACTTGATGCTCCCATTATGAAGCTTGGCCCTTTTATTACAAAAGGATAGGCCCTATATAGTTTCACCATTTTCATGAAAGCTGCATCATGGGGGCTACTTTCACGTTTGGGGATATGGAGCTAGCATAGACTTGGACACAACTCCCGCGCCAATTAATTGGGCATGTTGAACTGGGTTTGCCGCTCGACAACCAGTGGAGAATCCAGCCATGAACCACGTCGCATTATAACATGGGTGTCTATGGGGTTCAAAAACCCCCTTGATTTTAGACCTTTATAACACGCATGTCTATGAGGATATGGAGTTAGTCGATCTTTGGACACAACCTGCCCCTGCCCTGCCTGCACCCTCTCGGCCTGTGGAGCCGGGTAAATCCCTGGCCCACGCCGCACAGCTTTCTGCCCGTATAACATTGGTGTATATTAAAAAAAAAACTTGAAATTTCTGCTTTTTATCTCTTTGGGGATATGGAGCTAGCATAGACTTGGACACAACTCCCGGGCCTATTCTTTGGGCGTGTTGAGCTGGGTTTGCCGCTCGACAACGAGTGGAGAAGCCAGCCATGAACCACATCGCATTATAACATGGGTGTCTAAGGGGGTTCAAAAACCCCCTTGATTTTAGACCTTTATAACACGCATGTCTATGGGGATATGGAGTTAGTCGATCTTTGGACACAACCTGCACCTGCCCTGCCTGCACCCTCTCGGCCTGTGGAGCCGGGTAAATCCCTGGCCCACGCCTCCCAGCTTTCTGCCCGTATAACATGGGTGTATATTAAAAAAATAAACTTGAAATTTCTGCTTTCTATCTCTTTGGGGATATGGAGCTAGCATAGGCTTGGACACAACTCCTGCGCCTGCTCTTTGGGCGTGTTGAGCTGGGTTTGCCGCTCGGCAATCAGTGGAGAAGCCAGTCACGAACCACATCACATTATAACATGGGTGTCGATGGGGTTCAAAAACCCCCTTGATTTTAGACCTTTATAACACGCATGTCTATGGGGTATGGAGTTAGTCGATCTTTGGACACAACCTGCACCTGCCCTGCCGGCACCCTCTCGGACTGTGGAGCCGGGTAAATCCCTGGCCCACGCCGCTTAGCTTTCTGCCCGTATAACATGGGTGTATATTAAAAAAAAAACTTGAAATTTCTGCTTTCTATCTCTTTGGGGATATGGAGCTAGCATAGGCTTGGACACAACTCCTGCACCTGTTCTTTGGGCGTGTTGAGCTGGGTTTGCCGCTCGGCAATCAGTGGAGAAGCCAGTCACGAACCACATCACATTATAACATGGGTGTCGATGGGGTTCAAAAACCCCCTTGATTTTAGACCTTTATAACACGCATGTCTATGGGGTATGGAGTTAGTCGATCTTTGGACACAACCTGCACCTGCCCTGCCGGCACCCTCTCGGACTGTGGAGCCGGGTAAATCCCTGGCCCACGCCGCTTAGCTTTCTGCCCGTATAACATGGGTGTATATTAAAAAAAAAACCTTGAAATTTCTGCTTTTTATCTCTTTGGGGATATGGAGCTAGCATAGGCTTGGACACAACTCCTGCACCTGTTCTTTGGGCGTGTTGAGCTGGGTTTGCCGCTCGGCAATCAGTGGAGAAGCCAGTCACGAACCACATCACATTATAACATGGGCTGTCGATGGGGTTCAAAAACCCCCTTGATTTTAGACCTTTATAACACGCATGTCTATTGGGATATGGAGTTAGTCGATCTTTGGACACAACCTGCACCTGCCCTGCCTGCACCCTCTCGGACTGTGGAGCCGGGTAAATCCCTGGCCCACGCCGCTTAGCTTTCTGCCCGTATAACATGGGTGTATATTAAAAAAAAAACCTTGAAATTTCTGCTTTTTATCTCTTTGGGGATATGGAGCTAGCATAGGCTTGGACACAACTCCTGCGCCTACTCTTTGGACGTGTTGAGCTGGGTTTGCCGCTTGGCAATCAGTGGAGAAGCCAGTCACGAACCACATCACATTATAACATGGGTGTCTATGGGGTTCAAAAAACCCCTTGATTTTAGACCTTTATAACACGCATGTCTATGGGGATATGGAGTTAGTCGATCTTTGGACACAACCTGCACCTGCCCTGCCTGCACCCTCTCGGCCTGTGGAGCCGGGTAAATCCCTGGCCTACGCCGCACAGATATCTGCCCGTATAACATGGGAGTATATTAAATAAAACCCTTGAAATTTCTGCTCTTTATCTCTTTGGGGATATGGAGCTAGCATAGGCTTGGACACAACTCCAGCGCCTGCTCTTTGGGCGTGTTGAGCTGGGTTTGCCGCTTGGCAATCAGTGGAGAAGCCAGTCACGAACCACATCACATTATAACATGGGTGTCGATGGGGTTCAAAAACCCCCTTGATTTTAGACCTTTATAACACGCATGTCTATGGGGTATGGAGTTAGTCGATCTTTGGACACAACCTGCACCTGCCCTGCCGGCACCCTCTCGGACTATGGAGCCGGGTAAATCCCTGGCCCACGCCGCTTAGCTTTCTGCCCGGATAACATGGGTGTATATTTAAAAAAAAACTTGAAATTTCTGCTTTCTATCTCTTTGGGGATATGGAGCTAGCATAGACTTGGACAAAACTCCCGCGCCTATTCTTTGGGCGTGTTGAGCTGGGTTTGCCGCTAGGCAATCAGTGGAGAAGCCAGTCACGAACCACATCACATTATAACATGGGTGTCTATGGGGTTGAAAACCCCCCTTGATTTTAGACCTTTATAACACGCATGTCTATGGGGATATGGAGTTAGTCGATCCTTGGACACAACCTGCACCTGCCCTGCCTGCACCCTCTCGGCCTGTGGAGCCGGGTAAATCCCTGGCCCACGCCGCA
>CM057157.1:7203600-7320612 GCA_029962745.1 Echinometra lucunter | reverse complement strand
AAGCTGTTGTTGTTGTTTGTTTTTTGTTAAAGGCCTGTATGTTCTGGTGGTGTGATGGATACCTGTTCCTTACACTTGGAAATACAATTATATTTTCAACTATACATTAGTATTTTGACTCGATACTTTTCCAGCGGTTAGACTGTCCCCACGTACCACTATGTACCCCAAAGCAACATCTCATAGTGGTTGAGAGTCAGAATTAAGAGCATTTGTTGTGCTTTTAGTTAATGGCTTTCTGGCCCTCAGAGAACATTTGAAATAAGTACTAGTAGTACTAAGACAGAGTGACAGAGAGTGCGAGCACATTGGAGAGAGAGAGAGAGAGAGAGAAAGAATGAACATTATTGGAGGAGAGAAAAATCAGTGCCTGCGCGAACGCAACAAGTATCAGCGATAGGGTCTGCGCGCGAAGACTAATAACAATCGTCAATGAGTCGTATGTGACAGTCTATGGGATTGCGTGGATTGCCTATGGAAAGGTCCAGCAAGAAATCAAGTCCACGCACATGCGCACAAGGAGGATTTGCGTTTCCATGTACGGAAAAAAAATTCGCAGCCCGGCCTAGCCTACCTACCGTGCGTACGTACCGCGTACCGTATCATCGTACGTACCGTGTACCGTACCCGGATATTATATTGTAGACTTTATATACTAAATATATCGAGTATCGTCTGGTAAATATTGACGTAACATCACAAGACTTTGAGGGGAGATTATCGGATTTCGTAAGTATATCTATTATTGTTCGATACATTCATGTGTTTGTTTAATTGTAGATTGATGTACTGATATGTTAGAGTGTAGATTTAGGAGAATTTTGGTGTAATGGCAGCCTTTTCTCTTGATCTGTTCGGTGCTGCTGATCTCTTTTCAGCGGAACCTGCCGGTAGCGGTAGCAGTGGCATTATTGAACGGGGAGTTCCCGGCATTGAACATGGTGGGCGAGGGCAAGGTACGTGTGAAAGTTAGGTCGCCAGCTGCTTAGTCCGGGTCGTGGCGGTACAGTGGTAGGAGGTGACAAAGCAAAGCCATATTTTACTAACTTTGTTCTCAAAGGCTATACTGTCATCACATTCTGTATTTTAGGGCAATAGGCCTATCGTGTTTCAGGCCCCACCTCTAGATCTACAGTTTGAATGTGGGCTGATTCCCCACGAAGTATATTAGGCCTACATTTTATCATTCGTTCTATAGTTGATCGATCATGAAGCTCATTTTTACATTTTCACATTTCGGTTGTCACATTTTTAACATTACTCGATTGACCACTCCCTAATATATACTCGTGTTTACGGCCCCACCAAACGGGATTATGAATTGATTATCACGGCAGTGGGCTGATGGGCATCAGCCCCGCTGCTGTGTTAATCACGTTTGGATCCCGTTTGGTGGGGCCGTAAACACGAGTATATATACTGTGCTCATCAGCCCCGATGCTGTATTAATCATATTTGAATCGCGTTTGGTGGGGCCGTTAACACGAGTATATATAAGAGAGTTTTAAAAGAAGATAATGATAATTAAACGTGATGATCGATCAACACATTCTTTTCAAAACTTGTGAAAGTACGTCGTCTTCTATTTCTGTCCTAGTTAGCTGTGGTCTAAGTTAGGTCGGGAGAGATAATCGATCATGATGTATGTGGGCATCAGCCCCACTCACTATGCATTAATTGAGTGGGGCCTGAAACACGATTATGCCTATTTTAGATTTTGAACAAGCATTTTTTGTGCCAAACCCGGAGAATAGGGGACCGGAACGCGCGCGCATGCCATTTGTCATGTTTTTACTGTGCAGAGATCGGCAGCATCAGCCGAAAGTCAGGGTATGTGACAAGTCCATGATCAAGTTCAAAATGACTTTAAAATATATTTTAATCAAGTAATTATGTTCTAATATATTACATTGTCCTCTCCGCTTTCAAATGTGTGATTATGTGGTGAAAATAATTTTGATTTTTGCCAGAAATGTTCTCAAACTCACAAATGTTTCATCCATGAATCTCATCCCCCTCGCCGCCGACTCTGCCGCTGCCACCGGCAATGACCGGCTGCATTTGTTTGCACACAAATGAATATGTGCGCGCGTTCCGGTCCCCTATTCTCTGGGTTTGCCTTTTTTGTTGAAATAGGGTTTATAGAGGGTCTAGACTAGACCTATGGCTATGCCATGGCTGGGGCAAACCACCCGTAGCCTACAATGTAGGTCTAACTTAACAGTTAGTTCAAAACGGTGTTTTTAATACCAAAACTAATTGCCGACGCGAACGCAAAATACAGTGATTTAGATCTAAAATAGAGAAGAAAAGTTTTTATTTTACTTACCAGCGCTCAGCAATGTTCCTGAGGCTCTCAATTTCCCCTTTCTGCTTCATATCTGATGAATGAACTGAAAATGGTGAATTTTAAGAAGAAAACTGATGCCTGTCACACTTGTACATGTAGGTCTACAGCATTACGTCGAGTAACCAAAAGAAAAGCATGCTATGTAGTTTCGGTACAGAATTGTCACATTTGTGGGACGAGGCCAATTCATTGACCGAGTACACAGGATGAGTGGGGCAAACCTAGACCGAAAATTCTGTCTCAAAATTTTGTCGTTGGCCTCTTATACTGGTACATGTACAGTGGTAGGGTCAGCACTCCTCATTTTAGAGACAGAAGCGCCCTGTAGTGTTGTGCGTGCAATCTCATTGTGCTGGCCAGCACAACAAGAAAACTACCTCAAATCATCAATTTTTCCCTTTTATTCATGAATATAAAAGTAACATGTCATTATATATGCTAGGCCCATAGAGAATATTATAGCTTACCAATTTTATGATTTATTCCTTTTAACTCTCCATTTTTAGGTAAATCCAGGGTCCTAACATTAGGTCCTCTCGGTTGAAAATCTAGCAGTCAACCTCTATCGCCTCTCTGTTCGCCCCCGCTTTTCGCAGGGAGATCAACGAATTCGCGACTCCTCGCATTAAACGATCGACCAGTACGAAACAATAACAACAACATCATCGTTCGTACGTTTCGATCATTAATACGGTTGAAATTAATGCGAGGAGTCGCGAATTCGCTGATCTCCCTGCGAAAAGGCGGAGGCGAACAGAGAGGCGATTAGAATTGGCTGCTAGATTTTCAACCGAGAGGACCCTAACGTTAGGACCAGGATTACCTAAAATTGAGAGTTAAAAGGAATAAATAAATCATAAAATTGGTAAGCTACATGTATATTCTCTATAGGCCTAGCGTATAATTATATGTCACTTTTATATTCATGAATAAAGGAGAAAATCGATGATTTTAGGTAGTTTTCTTGTTGTGCTGGCCAGCACAATGAGATTGCACGCACAACGCTACAAGGCGCTTTTGTCTCTAAAATGAGGAGTGCTGACCCTACCAGTATAAGAGGCACACAACGAAATTTTGTGACAGAATTTTCAGTCTAGGGCAAACCTAGCCCAGAGGGGCATACAGTGATGTTATTCTGTCATTACACTGTAACGCCCTGATGCAGAGTACATTTGCCCCACCCATAGGTCAAAACGGCGTTTTGAATAGCGAAACTAATTATTGACTCGATCGCAAAATACATTGACTTAGATCTTCTATAATAGAGAAGAAAAGTTTTGATTTTACTTACCAGCAATATTCCTGAGGCTCTCAATTTTCCTCTTTTTGCTTCATATCTGATGAATGAACTGAAAATGGTGAATTTTAAGAAGAAAACTGATGCTTATCAGACTTGTACATGTAGGTCGACAGCATGCTGTCGAGTAACCAACAGAAAAGCATGCTATGTAGTTTCAGTACAGAAATGTCACTTTTGCGAGTACACAGGATGAGTGCATTTGCCCCTGTGTAGACTGGCTTGTTTACAAAAAAATATGTTCCCAAATCAAAAGAGAATTTAGAATCTAATTTTGGAGTTAGATCTATCGGCCCGAAGGCGAACTTGGAAGGTAGTTTCCATGGCTAACCGGGCAGGAGAAAGTCATGATTTGGGAACATTTTTTTGTAAACAAACCAGGCTACGCAGGGGCAAATGTACTACGTGTCAGGGCGTTACAGTGTAAAGACAGAATAACATCACTGTACGCCCCTCTGGGCTAGGGCAAACCCAGAGAATAGGGGCCTGCCCATCCGCGTGTGCCATACAGTGCAGAGATCGGCAGAGACAGCCGAAACTCAAGGTATGTGACAAGTCCATCAAGTTCAAAATTACTTTCAAATATGTTTTAATCAGGTGATTATGTTCTGATATACTACATTGTCCTCGCGGCTTTCAGATTTTTGGTTATTTGATGAAAATTATTTTGATTTTGGCCAGAAATGTTGTCAAACTCACAATTGTTTCACCATTGAATCTTGTGCAGATCGTCGCTGCCGCTGCACGCTGGGCTACATTTGCTTGCACACAAATGAATACAGCGCGCACGGTCCTTCCCCTATTCTCCGTGCCGACTATGGTACGGTATCATGCGTATGCTCTTTTTTTTTTTTAATCTGACTTTTGTAAGTTTTGAGTCATTAATTTGGATTTAATACTTAGTCTTGGGTTTATGCATGTTTTTAACATTATTTAGCCTATTTTTAGGTTGTTAACCTTGAACTCATGAATTGTGTTAGATACATGTAGATCTCGGCAAACCCGGAGAATAGGGCTAGGCCGCGCACACTGTATTCATTTGTGTGCAAGCAAATGTAGCCCAACGGCAGTGGCGTCAGGGACAATCTGCACAAGATTCAGCATTGAAATTATTTTTGCCAAAATCAAAATGAAATAACCGAAAATCTGAATGCTGAGAGGACAATGAATGTAATATATATGAACATAATTACCCGATTAAAACATATTAGAAAGTTATTTTGAACTCGATTATGGACTTGTGAGTTTCGGCTATCTCTGCTGATCTCTGCAATGTATAAATGGCAGGCGCGCACGGTCTGGCCCCTATTCTGTGGGTTTGCCTAGATCTCAGTAAACTCGCACTCATTTCATTTGACTGACCTGACATTTTCTTGTGCTTAGACATTAATCCCTAACTGCAGGTAGCACTACATGTACTGTAGGTGCAAAACCAATTAAACATGAAAATCATAAAAGGACATGAGGCAACAATGGCTACCACTACAGTACATGTACCAGCTGTAGGCCAGGCTACAGTTGTGGTTTCATGTATGTGACATGTACTGGGAGCTCCCTGGTATAAGCAGTCATGGGCATGTTATGATTTTTTTTTTTTTTTTTCAACTCGAGATAAATTCTTAACCTGTAGCTACATATAGGTCCTAGAATGTGTAGCATCAGTGAATTAGTTTAGAATTCATGAACAAAGTTTTAATGTAAAAGCATGGGCAAAGGCCTCTAAAATTAGATCCAACTGTAATTTCTATGAATTTCCTCTTTTTCCTGTTCAGTACTGTCTTTCCTGTTCTTCTTGTTGAAGGGGTAGCCTTAATCACGGTGGCCTGGTAGCTCTTTTCATTGCTCTTTCAGCTCTCTCCTCGAAACGCGGAGAAGTAATTGCGAGACTACTCAACCAAGTGGGCAGCTTGCTGCACGCCGCCTTTACTCACTCAGCGTGTTTGTTGTTTTAGTTTGTTTTGTACAAAAAGTTTCAAGGCTATAAATAAACTAAACAACACAAGGACGAGTGAATAAAGGTGGTGTGCAAGCAAGCTTCCGCTATGACTAGTCTCCCAATCACAGACGTAATCGGTGCATTTTTTAGGGCAGGCAGCAGAGGTAAAAATAGCGAGAGAGAGGAGAGAGAGAGGAGAGAGAAGAGAGAGAGGAAAGTTAAAGAAAAGAAACTACATTTGTAGCAGGCCGCTGTGATTAAGGCTAGTTGCAGGGGGCATGTTTCATGAATGTTTGTCATGATACATGTATTTTCCTAACATTAATTTCCATGAATTTGTATATGTATAGTTCTTGATCTTGTACAGGGCTACTTACAATGTACTGTAGGCCTAGGGAACTAAGTAACTGGACACAATAGAAAGAAACTTGTCACTTTTGTCATTATTTTAAAATGTAAAATATATAACAAATAGAACAATTTTTTTTCATGATATTTTTCAAATACAAACTAAAAGATGCCTAAAGTATTGCATGCTGACTTGTTCAAAATACTGCTTGAAATCATCTTTTGAATCTCCAACTTGAATGGACAACAGCAGGTAAACATATATTGCTTCATTCTTTTTTTTGTTTGTTTTTTGGTTGCTATTTCCTGCAGATGCCAAGATGGACTTCTTGAACAAGCCAGTTTGCAGAGGTTTGGAAGGCAACCAAGAGGACTCTGGCAGAGATAATGGACAGTAATGAAGGCATCAGGAGTCCCGGTACCTCATCCCAAATCAACACATATGACCATAATTTAAAGAGAGACTCGGAGCCATCTGGCTCATCATCACAATCACCAAATATTACGAGGAAGTCACGGTCAAGTTTTGGTTACATCAAGGGTCGCCATCGTACCTCGGAAGGCAATCTCAATGTGGACGAGCAGGTCACGGAACGAGAGAATAGACCAATGGACTGCAATGAGGTGGTGAGAACAGAAGTGAGCAGTGGGCAGCGTAGCACATCTAGCGACTCCTTGGACTTTGCAGAGGTACAGACGAGTGCTTCTCAGCCATCCATGCAGAGTATGCCCAAGATCAAAGGCAAGACAAGAGTTCAGATAGAGACCGGACCAAGACTGCGTGGACCAAGTTTCGGTTAGGTTATCTAGGTAAACCTCCACTTCAACAGAAGTGGATGATAGTGATGGGGGTAATGCAGATAAGTCATCTATTTTGCCATCGCTTATGGACAAATCGTCTCCATCCTATACCAAGCAGCAGCAGTGTCAGCAGTCCAGGAAAAACCAAGTCAGCCAGCAGGGCTTCCAGAAGATCCCGTGGGGAAATCAGCAACAAGGGTTTTGACTTCCGGTCCCGATTTCGTAGTAACTCCAGTGACCGGGGCAACAATGAGGCGGAGAGAGCGTGAGGAGAGAGAGAAAGGACAAGGCGGTCATCATATACCAGATCAACATCATTTGATGCGAATGAGGATGCTGAAGAGGAAAGGAATACTGCTAGTGACGAAACTTTAGATGACCAGTCCGAAAAGGTCAAGACAAAGCTTCTGTCTATGTGGAATAATGTCAAGTATGGTAGGTATTGCATGTTTTCTTGGAATGCCCATGTTGCCACTTAGCAGGGTCAAAAGATTATTTTGGTGTAAAATGTTGGACAGTAATTAGTTTAGATTTTTTTTTACTTCGACATGCATGAGTGTTATAAAAAGTACATATATGTGCTCATTGATAGGACATGTTTTTATAGTGAAGATATTCTCACAGAAAATATTTTATAAGATTTAGGTTTTAACTTTTTAAGAAATTATTAGATGTTTCCAAAAGTGTATCTGTATGTCAGAATTTTCTGTTTGCATATGGGTAGGTTTTACCGGTAATTTACAGGATTCGTTCACTGTGTTGCTGCTCTACAAATGTATGCCCACTTCAACATGTTCAGAACTGAGAGAATCCAACTCTTGAGCCATGCATTGATAATTTGTTTCCCTAAGATCTCACCGCCCACTCCTGCCTCCTTTAAAGTGTGCTGTGAGCATGTGAGTCATACAGTGGTTCAACCCCATGACTACCCTGATGGAGATCCTTCCGATACAAACCTATTCTTGGATGTCGTGCCCTTGACTTGCTCTGTTCAGTTCACTCCTCAACAAGATGTTCACTGAATGCTTGTCAACAACTTTGGAGAAACCTTGATTGGGGTTGAATACTTTATTTAGAGATTGTGTCCTAGGTTCAAAAGAGGGTATTTGGTCCTTGGGATGTAATTTAGGAGTTGATTTGCACTTCCTAACATCAGCAGAATAAAATCATTTGGACATTTTGATGATTTTATCTTTTCTTTGGTGAATTAGTGAAGATTGACTGGTTACCGGTATTTAGAAGAAAAAGAAATATTCAGAATAATTATCCCATTTACAACACTACTGGTACAGATTTCCAATTCCAAACTTTCATCGTCTGTTTTCAGCCAACAAACAACATACATCGGTACATGTACATGGGTCATAGCCAAAAGTCATATCCCAACAGGATGGAATTTTATGAATTTTATTATAAGTATTTAGTTGCTTTGGCAACGTAACATTATGAGTGCGATGGGACAGAATTTGCAGATATCTTTGCCACTGAACTACTGTTACCATAGTGACAGAATGATTATCATTTTTTTGTTTATTTGGTATTGTTCTAAAGTATGTGAAGTACACATGTATGATACTGGTATTAAGTTTGTACAGTACTACTTACAAAGAATTGATCGTTTTTCATTTTTGTCATTTCATACAAGTCATGTACATGTACTTTTGGCTTTTTATCTGCATCATGATGTTGACCAGTGTGTATTGTATCTTGCCAAGAATTCATTGACCCTTAACACGACATCAAATGATATTTTTCCTATAGTGTTCAAGAAGAACCGAAGGACTTGTAAATGTTGATATTCTTAAGACTCTTACGAGGCTCAGTTACCTATAAAGGTTCTTGAATTTCCTTTGATCTGTTGACATGTACCGGTATGTACTTTGTACATGTACATGTAGGTAGGACTTGGCAGCAAAAGTGAGAAGGGCATTGCCATAATGCCAATGACGTGGTATTGATGCTTCCTCTAAGTACTCTGCATACGTGTAGACACACATATATCATGAACTGTACTACTACTTAGTGGTATTATTCACAGTTTGTGTCACATGACTTTGTTCAAATGGCAATGACTGATCCAACCACCTTTTACAG
Source organism: Echinometra lucunter (assembly GCA_029962745.1). NCBI lineage: Eukaryota > Metazoa > Echinodermata > Echinoidea > Camarodonta > Echinometridae > Echinometra > Echinometra lucunter. The sequence continues at coordinate 7,311,786 of CM057157.1, read as the reverse complement.
TTGTGACCAGTTAGTCATACATGTACAGTACTATAACAATGGAATGATCCAGACTGGGAGTATCAATGGGCATGAATCCCTGTTGAACCAACTGGTACATGTTCATGTACATGTACATGTACCAGTTGGGCCACAAAGACAGATCCAGGGTTGTCAGAAAGGTTGGGGTGAATGGAGAGAGGGTAAAGAAGTTGGGAGTGTGGTCCAGGTTAGTGTAATGCATGTGCATGTACAATGTACATGTAGCCAATTATCCTTTGTTAAAAAAGTGGGGCACAGCTGATTTAAAGGCATTGGTTAACTTTGTGAGCAGCTGATTTAAAAAATTCTCAAACTAAGATGAAACATCAGTACTTGTATTTGTACTAAAAAACCCTGAAACCAACCATAATTCGGAATGAAAAACTGTAAGTTAGACGCAAACCGCGATTTTATTAGTTTTCATCTCGAGAGACAATAAACTAAGAGGACCGTTTGCCCGAATTAAAAAATACCGTTATCTGCCTTCCGTCGCGTGATACGCCAATACACACAGCACGGTCTGTTGAGTCATGCACTCATGCGCGCATGCGCACTCCTTATGTCTGGTTTGTGCAACCGACCCTCGTACATTTTTCAAACATTGGTTCACATTTCTAATATTTAACAATACTTCCTGTGGATATTATACTCTTATTAAACTTTCAGACTGGTATTTTTACACTATAACCATTATGTTTATCCCATTTTCAAGTAACAAAATGAGATATTTTAAAAATCCTAACAATATTAACCAATGTCTTTAAGTCTGTATAGTGTACATGTATACTGTTTATTGGTGCATGTAACATGTTCATTGTTGAATGATTCCCAGATTTCCTTGTTGCCATGTATTGTTTTGGCATTGGTTGAAGCCTGTAGGCCTTCAGTGGAGTTACATGGTTGAGTGGGCAGTTGTACATGTATACAAATACAATATACTGTACATGTATAAGCTGTCTTGACCCTGGCATTAAGAAGTGTTAACTTTTATACAATACTATATGTACATGATATGCATGTAGGCTATGTACAATGTACATGTACAGGCCTACACTGTATGCTTGTACATGTACATGTACATGTTATGGGATTTACTTAATTTCTGTGCAGAAGCACTGCACTTTGCTCAGAATGAGCCAGGTACACTGTACATGTAATGGTTTATTGTGTAAACAAACATAATTTCCATAAACCCTGAGATGAGGCACAATTATTACTGTACATACATGTAAATAACATGTCACATGCACATGTGTGTATCTTACAACATGTAGGCAGTGTAAGCAGTTGCACACTCTCATACATTGTATATGGAGTATGCGTATACATGTACATGTAAATCAAATCAGCAGGTCTTTAGACCTTAATGTACATGTACGAGGATCTTTAAAAAAGGGGAGAATTTTTAATTAGTTGCAATTTTTCACTGGATTTGATTTTGATTGTTAATACATGTACATGTACGGTCCACCATCCATTGCACCTCCAAAGATCTGGAGGCTACATGAAACACAGTGTACATGTACCGTACATGTTGGCCTTTTTCTTTTTCCACTTCACTTTTTTCCTTCGAATATTGGAGGTACATGTAAAGGACCGAGTGGAAACGAGAAAAAGTCATTTTCTAGAAAGGTCAAACAAGGTCCAGGCACGTGTACATGTACATGTGTGAAAAAAGCAATAAATGGTTGCACGACAATTTTAATTTTTCCATGTAAGCAAATTATGCAAAATGAATGGATTTTTTTTTTACCCTGCAAGAAGTGTACTTGAAGTGTACTTAAAGTGTACCAGTCACCAAGAGACATTTTGCTCTGTATGTTAAAAGTTCCACGTTACTGAACCTTTTCAAAATATGAGCTTCAATTTCTATAATTATAAAGAGATATACCTTTTTGCCTATTCAAATATACATGTACATGTACTCTCAATCAATAATCAACATAAAGGTGACTAGTGAGTCAACTAGCATGTGCGCGCATGAAGTGGAACATTTATATGTCCAGTCAAACCATTGTTTGATTGTACATGTATGTGTTGGATCTTTTTTATCCTTTATTCCTTGAAACTATTATTCCCTAGAATGCCAGCTACATGTACATGTATTTGATATGTCTTTTCAGTTTTCAGTCACCCATGGCTGGACAGAGTAAGTACAGTACGATACCCAACCGATAAAAATTTTCTGGCAAGAAAATTATCCAGTGGTTGAAAGTTGTCTTTGCTGATGCTTATGACTCAGAAATGGAGTGGACAGATGAACAATGACCACAAACTAAACTGGGCAAGTACATGTACATGTACAAGACAATTACCGGCCAGTGCAATGAACACCAACACGCAAGTGATGAACAAGAATCGGTCAAAACGTTCTTCAAACTAAATGCAAATCATGTGGCAGACAGAATGGAGAAAAATAGTCTGGTGAATCTATCCCTGGATGCACATTTCTTCAGGCTCAAGCTGGTTCACTATCTCAACATCACCTCATTCAAGAATGTCTTAGATGTAGTCCAGGAATGGTGGTTAGAGTAAGACCATGGTATAGAACAACAGTCTTCCCAGAAGCAGTTACCGTCCAAATGGAAGTCACACCTCCAGAGGTCCAAGAAGGCTGTGGTGATACACAGGAAGAATCCTTTTTGAACCTGGAGAGATCCCTACATGGGAAACCACTCCCAGTCCCAATCGTTCATCGGTTTCATCACAGTCAGCACAAAGTCAAGCACGTCAAAAACAAAACAAGCCTTGGGAAAATTAACAATGAGCAGGAAGAAAGCAAAGTCCTCACAAAGGTTGAGGAGCATCCCATTTTAGAAGATGTACGTTGCTGACCCTTTCTGACTTGGTGAAGCCCCTCATATTGTAAGCAGGTAGGGTATTAATCCTGGTGAAGTCGTTAGTTTTGTCCTGTGGACCCCCTGTAATACACATATGTTATTAATCAGTGTCCATGCATTCCTTGTCAGTAATCGTCTGCTGAGATTGCTGTCTAAGGAAGTTACAATCGATTGCAAATTGCACACTCTAGTTCACCCAGTGCATGTCAGTTATAGGAGTCCGGCCTCGAGCCATGTCCCTCGAACATCAATTGCTGCGAACTAGCAAGTACAGAATGATGAATACAAGAGTTCCTAACAGAACACTTGTCCAGAGCACAACAGCCGCAAGACAAGTGGACACCTTTGTCCAGTGGTGCAAAGATTACATGAACATTCACTGAACAAGAAACAAACGTGAAATGGTTGGAATGGAGAGAAGCCGATTCTAACTTTTGTTCATCGTTAGACATCCGTTAAAGCTATCCAGTAATGTGTGACAGCCTCTTTATGTACAAACGTACATGTACACTGATTATCTCTTCGGGTAATTGTAGGGCAATACACATGTGTAGGTCACTGCAAGGAAGTAAATGTCGGATATTTCTCTTCGTTTTACCTTGAGCTTTCCACAGTGCAATCGATAAATAGTGTCGTTGAGACAACTAAAGCTGCTGAGAAATGTGACATATGGTAATCTCTGAATAGAAATAATCACTTGCTTTAATAGTTCAGCAAATTGAAATGACCACAGGGACTATACATTTTATTTGTTTATGAAGTCCAAAGTACATTGTGTAGTTGGTTATTAGGAGATAAATACAAGAATAATAGGAGTTAATCTGAACACAAATTGTTTTCAAAAGTATTAGTTTTGTTGATATTTTGGTCTGATACAAGCTGTATTCAATGTTTCAACATTTCTGTTTACAGTCTACTTGTACATGTTCTGTACTTGGTTTTACAGAGAAATTGTACACATGTACATGCTACAGTGTACATTCAGTTTTCACAAGTGCATATTTTTCATTTGTAGTCAGGTAGCTGGAGAGAGTCCTGAAAGTTGTTGCAGTAATGATTGAGCCATTATGACTAGTTCTGACTGTAAATAGGATAATGATGATGAGATCTAGTCCTAGATAAAGGCTATCTTATTAAACCTAGCCCAGTCATTCTGCATGAATCATGTTTCTCGCTACACCAGGTATTCCCCTATTCTGAGTTCTTATGCTGGGATGCTCTTGTTGATTGGTTGGTAATTAAGTGAGCAATAGAGATGTAATGATTGTATAATAGCAAGCTTCCTCTTTCATTACATCGGTGTCAATCAAGAATCTTTTGTTGTCGATGTAGGTGCTAGGAAATGTTTAATTGATGCAAAGTATTGAGATACTTGTAGTATAAAATGTAGTGTTATCCTTGTGTACATGTACATACATGGCCATTAACCCACAGACAGAGGTCCACATTTTGTGGTTTGGCCTAATATCTTTTGATGCAAAGCCCTATAAATCACACCAAATACATGAGCAGAAAGAGCAAAAAATTCGACACAAACTGTGCCCATTTTGGTTACGTCAGTATTTGTTGTTTGATGCTGAAAATTTTTTGAAGGAAAATAAGCATTAAAATCCTTAACTTGGCAATGTGATAGAAAGTGAAAATCACCATTTTCCCCCGCAAATTGGCAACTTTTTGACTTCTCATCATAATTTCTGTCAATTTATATTCATTTCAGATACATATTATATTTTCAGATGTTTTATAAGAAAAATGTAGCAATAAAATAAAAAAGTTGGTGTTGCCAATTTAAAGAATATAAGCTGATCAAATTAGGCTTTAAATAATTCCTGTCACAAAGGGGTTAAGGAAGAAAATAGAGTGGCTACAAATTATACAAATGAATACCGGCATGACTGTACATGTAAATAGCAGAAGTACATGTACATTAAAGATGCTGTCTTTTCTCAAGATTGAAGTCAAGCTACATTGCGGGGGGCATACCTTTTGTATAAAATTAATTATATGGAAATGACTTACATGTAATAAGAAACTTTTACACTTTGCTTGGGAGGTGGAGATCTATTGAATTTTATTAATGATACCAAAATATGTCTGCATAAGTGCAATATAATCAGCTGTGATAGTTACATGTATAGTTAACTAGATTGATTTTACTCATTTTTTGTTGGTCTTTTTGTTTATCAATTTTCAACTATCTGCAGGATGGACAGTAAAGACCAAGACCAATTTCAGCACCCATAAACCAATCTGGTTCCTTGGTAAATGCTATCATCAGAGGCCCGAAGGTACAGTATTGTTCTAGAGATTGAGATTTTGTAGTGCTAAGTCTACTGAATTTGGCCTGGTCCACATTTGGGGTGAAGTGGAAATCCTCAGACCTTTGCGCTGATAACTCAATACCAAGAGATACGCTTTCCAAGTAGAAGCAAGAGGAGTCGGCGAACATCTCAGAGCCCCATATACATGTATTGTGACTATAATATCCCTTTAACTTGGTTGTTGCTCTGGAGACATTAAGCTCTGTATCATTTTTCGTGGGCACCCTAAATTTAGGTCCAACCACCCAAATTTTACATAGAGCTTTATGCATGCAGACCTTGAAATATCAGTCAGGACCCGATACAGCAGTTATTATGAAGCCCCGACTAACCACAACTTTGACTTTTGTCCCAACACATTTTTCCTAATCCTATCCCTAAGCATAAAGCTAACCTTACACCCTATACTTAATTTTATATATCTTTGGTGAAGTATAGTCTTGAGAAGTTGTTACCAGAGCATGTGTCTACAAATGTAGTTTCCGATTAGACATACAGTATAGTATCCAGAAAATTGTGAAAGTTTGTAATGACTTGAAACTATTGGACCATTCATGTAAAAGGTTTTCTAAAAGACTCTAGGAGCAGAGTGAACCTGATTAACTAATGTTTGGAAGATTTTGCAACTTCAGCCTATCAGATTATGATTTTAATTTACAATGAAATGAAACTTGGATTATGACTTTGGAAATATATTGTCTGATTGGGGATTTGAAACTGTTAGTATTTGACAGGTTTGGAAGTTATCCAAGGTTTCATACCACAACGTGTGGAAAGATGAAACATGATTGTTTATATTTGCAATGTTTATAATAAAACCTTGTTTTAAGAATTGGTATTGCAACTTTCCACACATTCGGCCATTCAGGGTTATGGATTCTACTGCAACACATTGCAAGCATGATCTGTTTTGCTATTAAATTTTCATGTACAATGTACAAGTATGACCCACATGTATCCTCCCCATCATGTACATGTACATGCACTTTTTTTGCATCGGACTGCAAATGGTCAGGTAGCAATCGACAATTCTTTACATCATTTTGAAGTACAGTTCCCTCAGATCTCTGGTGCAAGCACAAGGATTAGACCAAATTTCGTTTTCCCTTATTTGACAAATACACCTTTTATTGGATCCATTCAGTATATTGAGTTATATCACAATTTTGAAGACCTGCATTACACATAATATACCACCTCTGTACTTAAGGGAGTTAAGGTTACATGTAAACATTTAAGTACTACAAAACTATGTACTGTCAGATACAGTATGCAGCCCGTCTCTTTTGGGTTTAACCTACACATAAGATCCATTAAAGGCTGCTTACTGCTTATCTTGTTTGTCTTTTCAGACGATACAGTGACAAGGTCACCATTTATTTTGGAGCAGCAGATAGTAGAAATTTGAATAATAGTGTAGGCCTGCAACAGACAGTTAGAAGAAAAATACTACAAGAGCAAGAAGCAAATCATTTTTTACTAAAAGGAAATTATGAGCTTTAAAAGCCAACACAGTTAATTACATGAACATACTGTAGTTAAATTTTGGCACCATCACATAAACTGTGATGTACATGTACGATGCACTTTTTGCTACTTTAAATACATTGCATTATATGAAGTGACTGTAACTGCAATACAATACTGTGTATAATAACATTATGATAATATTATAATATCTTGCTCAGTAATTTTACATGGTCTTTTAATGCACATTATGACTATTGAATAACAGAGACACAACACTTCAAAGAAATGCTTTGGTAGTCAGCACAAGTCATGTACATATACCAGTATATGCATATGGTATGGATGGACAGATGAATAAGTTTTATATTTATTTTTTCAGACCATTCATTCCAAAACAAGCATACAAACTGCTTCATCATTTTTACTGTGTACATAATGATCAGCAGATAAACATGCACAGTTGTAAATGTGATGTGTGACTCTCTTTGACAGCTTCCTTTGGCATTCTGCCATTTACAGAAGGTTGCTTAGAAGTGACAAAATCCAAAGGTTACTGCAATTTTAAGGTCTAACCTTAAGAGAGTTTGAGAAAGGGCATTTGAAAAAAATGTTCCTGATTGAACATTTTGTCCAGTGGTAATAAGCCTTTAACCTCTCCTTTGTCAGCGGCTTTACTTGGTTGCACTATGAGGAGTATTTTAATAGCCACCGAGGTGGAACGAGACTAAAGGAATCCTTTAGTGGCGTCCATCTGTCGTCTGTCCGTGATGCTTATGAAACCTGAATTACTTTGCAACCATCAGCCAGTTTGTAACCAAACTTAGATGGTAGATGCTCTACAGGGACCTCAATGTATTTTGGGGTCAAAGGTCATGTATGCAGGTCAAAGGTCATATGTTGAAATTGACCTGCAAGTTTCTATTTGGGTTGGCAACTTTTGAACCATAAGCCCATTTGTAGCCTAACTTGGATGTTAGATGGCTTACAGGGACCTCAGCATTATTAGAGGTCAAAGGTCAGGTATGTACAATGTAGGTCAAAGGTCAAATGAGGTTAAACATTGCAATTTACCTGCAAGAATGTTGGCACGCGAATGTGGCGAGAGACATTATATCTATTGCCCTGTTGAATATTCATCTGTTTGAAAAATGATAACATTTTGGATCAAGCAGCACCTGGCAAAATTTATAATTTTCATCTCCTGGACAGTGACAAATTACATGCAGATAGTAAAATGATACATTATAGAATCACCACTCTCACTTTTTACAAAAAATTCAATACCTAGACAATGACATAATTTTGTGTATACAATACTTTTCATGTCTACTTTAATGTCTGTGAGTTGTCAAGGTTACTTTAGTTTCTGTGGGCAATTTGGTTTTTATCATCTTGCTACTGTACCACAAACAATTGGTTTACATGCTAAGGGGGGGGGGGGGTGGAATATATCTCATCGAGGCCTGTACATCATCCGCATAAACAAAAACATAGTAAAAGGGGTTTTTTCAGTACCAGGCGGGGAAAACAGGATCCAGTTAAGGGTATCAAAATCAGGAAAATCTGGGAAAGGGTTATTAAATTAGGAGATTATGATGCAATCCTGGCATAAAATGACAGTGGTTAAGGGTACAAAAATTTGAGATGTAATACATTATTCTCTGTTTAGGGTATCAAAACCACTCCTACTGCCATCCTACTGTAATCCCCTTTTAGGCTGCTTTTCAGAAAGTGATTTGCAGGGATGATGTACAGGCCTCAATGAGACATATCCCCCCTGAGCATGCTAAGCAACATGGCTAAACCATTGTCTGTGGGCATTGTCATTTTCTTGCATTCTACTTTTGCTCTTTTTGCACTTGGTAATGCAAATGTGAAATTTCTTGCTGCAGTTTGTTTATCATTGCTTTTTACACGGCTTTAGTTTTTTAACTTGTGTGTTTATTCTTTGCATGTTTGTTTGTTTATGGGGCTTTTTTTAGCTTTGATGAGCTGAACTGTTGACTGCCCCTACATGACTTTTTCTTCTGTCTTTTGCCCATAGTCCTGACAAGCAGGCGAGTGCGAGTTAGCACTGTTATCAATTTGGCAATTTGGCTATTTGGCAATTTGGCAAGTACATGATATCTGGTAGCCTCTTGCACCAGTTTCATATAGGCTATATACTGTGTGGTTTCACTGTGTAGTTCCACTGTACAGTTCTTGTATCATAGTGGTGTAGTATACTCAAGAGAACCAGATGTGAGTGGTTTACTCACTTCCTCTATACTTGCTGACTGAGACTTCAATATCATGAGGGTAGCTTTGACTCATGGTATGGAAGCTGGCAGTGGTTCGCAGACGTAGTGGAAACCTTCACTGGTCGGCGTGAGTCTGGATTATAGTAGACTACAGACATGCGCACATATACCGTACCTGTGCAAAGGAAATGATAGGAATATGTGAATTAGTCTGCATACACAGACCCAAGCTCTTTCAGTTTGACCACAGAGTATGATGAAAGTTTCCTGAAATTGCATTTATTGGCCATGCTTGTTTTGGTTTTAATTGGAGGCTGCTAATGAGTTCTTATATGAATAATGGGCTGTTAAGGCTATTTACTACTATCTTAAAACAAAAAATGGAAATAAAGACAAATAATTTTAGAGATGTGTGTACATACTGTATGCACATGTACCTTAAAATATACAAAATTACTTGAAAAGGTACACAAAAGAGTGTCATTTAGCATGATCAACAAGAAATTTTACTTTTTTAATTTTTCTTCATGAATTTCCTTTGTTCATTTCTTGTTGATCTTACCACTTTGAACTCTCATAATTATAGTGAAAGCCTAAAATATTGAAGTTTCAAACCATTGCCTAATGGAACCGGTTGATACCCAAGGCAGAGAATTTAGAAAAATCTAGTGATCAGTGGGGCAGCAGATTTCCCCTGGATTGCAGTTGCCTATGAACTTGAATTATAAAGGTGCTATTCATTGCATACAAGCAGATAGCCTGATCTATCTGACTGTCCTGTCCTGTACATGATGAGAATTGTTTCATAAGTCCATTCCTGGCTGATCATTTCCTTTTCTGTTCAGAGTGGATGAGTAGGCTTAGTTACTCATCCCAACTTCCTACATCCAGGCCAATGACACGTTCTTCTCACACCTTATAGGGGTGTCAGTCATGCAATTTTTTACCCCTGTTTTATAAGTAGGCTAAAACAAAGTACATGCTACATTGTAACTTCACTGTATGAGCAAGTGGAAATATGTATTTCATTACATGTAGGTTTTGAAACCTATGGACATGTTGTCTTTGGCATAACTTAAAAAACATATATTTAATATTTTTAAAAGGTTTTTTTTGCAGAACAGTGATTTTATACACCCTGTATCTGTCAGTTGCATGATTTTGTCAAGCCCCATGCTGCAGGTTCAAAGCTCAGTGAATACACCCCCATTCCCTCTGTGCTGGAAAACAAAGCAATTCAACCTCCTGACTTCCTAATATCATGAATCATGAAGATTCATCTTAGGCAATGCATGCAACATCTTCTATTAAAATCAAATAGCTGATTTCCCATTTTTAGCCAATACAACTTCCTTTCCCTCTTGTACATGTACATTGTAGGCATTTTCAGTTCTCCTTGTACATGTAGGTAGTGATACAGTTTCCCTACCAGTGGCACTTTAAAGATTGTTATGAAATGTAGTTCTGGCTTCAAGTAGGAATCATAATTACTTTTATTACCATTATTATTATATTTCTAATGTCTGTGTATTATATTTTAGGAAGGATTTTTGAAAGGTTGGTATATCATGTTCTCTTCAGTGGCTCTGCGCTTCCCTTCAGATCCAGACCCTGAGTGACCACCCAGAATGGATTACAAAAAAAAAAAAAAAAAAATCCTGTGTATCATGTTCTCTTCTGCTTTTCCCTCTAGACTCTGATACCGTGTTTACACAGTGACTCGGCTCGGGGGTTCAACACGCGACCCGTGCTCAACACGGCAATTTTATGTTGTGTAAACGTGATCAGTGTGATCCGTGAGCCGTGTCGAACACCGCTTTTTTGATCCGCCAGAATCGTAGGTTTCAACCCGCGAGCCGAGTCAGACTCGTCTATTTTTTCGTGTGTAAACAGAAAGCCGTGTCGAACCCTTGTGACCCGTAGGAATAGCCGCATCCGGTATCGCGCGAGATAGCTCTCTTGTCCTTGCTATGCCCCTGCCTTCGCTCGATTTCCCTAGGTTAAAAATACTCTTTTTAGGGATCGTGAAATTCTACTCTTGCTCGTTAAATTGTTTGTATGGTATATCACTGTTTGGTATGATCCTTGCATTACTTATTCTTCTATATATTTAATATAGTGCTGCCACCACGGCAGTCTTATAACTAACGTAACTCAGCCTCACTCTCGTTGTGGAAAAATATGTAAGTATATGCGGGCCGTGTCGAACTCGCCTTTTTCGTTTCGGTATAAACACGATCACAGTTGCCCTCTTCACAGCGTTCGACCCTGCTTGAGGATTCAACACTCGAGCCGAGTCACTGTGTAAACACGGAATGAGTGACCACCCGGAATGGTTTTTTAAAAAAAATTCCTGTGTATCAACTTCTCTTCTGCTTTTCCCTTCCAGATCCAGACCCTGAGTGACCACCCGGAATGGATTTAAAAAAAAAATCCTGGGTATCATGTTCTCTTCTGCTTTTCCCTTCCAGATCCAGACCCTGAGCGACCACCGGGAATGGATTCTGTTCGTTCCATGGTGATTGAGATGTTCAAGCAAGACTTCAGTTCCCGTCTCTGGATGACGTACCGCCGAGAGTTCCCTACCCTGGCAGGATCTAACTTCACCAGTGACTGCGGGTGGGGCTGTATGCTGAGGAGCGGACAGATGTTGCTAGCACATAGTCTAATACTGCATTTCTTGGGCAGGGGTGAGTTAAGATTTGAACAGCATGTGGTACAGTGATGAAAAAATTAAACTGTCCTTACATGTATACAATGTATTGCAGCTTCTATATACTCTAATGCATTTTCAAGAAAAACTCCTCTAAATGCTCATAATACAGATCTACAACTATTTATTTAAATGTGTATGTAAAGAGATAGGTCTGTAATGATAAATAAAAGGGATGACATTGATAAAATCTTTTCATGTGGTGCCATTTCAATTTGAAATAACTAATCAGAACTTTACCAAAGTGTAGTTTCCTCACGTGAAATTGATTTGCAATTCACAATGTACAGTAAACCCTTTCTACTTTATTGTAAAGCATTTTATATAGCCAGGTGCCAGTCTATATTTTCAGGGACACACATGTCTGATTCAGTGGCAATGAATGTTTGGATCCTACCAGGGCAACTTGTTATCAGTAACAACTGCCACATTTCTATGACAAATTTGCCCTCAGCCAATCAGATGCAAGGATTTCAGTAGAATATAACAGTTATTGCAATTCATTGATGACAAGTTTTATGAAACGGGGCCCCGATTTCTGACCTGGGTGAAGAGAAGCTTTATAGATAAAATGGTTTTAATACATAAAGATGTGAATGCAACTGCTGGGGCTCAACCTATTCATCCACAGTAGCCTTTATGGGCAAGCGTGGTAGTTTAAACATTTTCATGCTATACTAGTAAAATGTGTGCTAAATGCTTTAGTCACAAGATCAGTGTCTGGGGAATCAGGCACCTTATTTAAACACAGCCTTAGAGTGCAAGATGCTGCTTTCTCTGTAACTGCGTAACAAACACATAGTGAATCACTTTCGCATTTCCTCAATTCAGGAAGTAATTTATGTTAGTGTGTGGGAAGACCTCTTTCCTTCATTACATTCTAATATCCTTGCCTTCTTACATACCTCCATCAAACCACCTGCATCTGTCTAAATAGCTTCACAGGTGTGTGAAGATAAAGTGTGAAAAAGTTAAAGGTGTGGGGGGGGAGGAATTGTTACACCCACCTCCTTCCTTCATTAGAGCCAAATGTTTCTTGCCTGCCCCCATACATGTACCTCGCAGTACATGTCTACCTGTAATAGCTTCACACTTGTGAAGAATAAGATAAAGGTATAAGCTGGTTAACAGGAGAAAAAAGATGAGGGGAAGGGGAATCATTGCACCATCTCCTATTTCCTTAATTTCATTCAAATGTTTTAAGAACGTAAACTGTAAATTATCTTTCTGTGTTACTGTTACCAGCCCTTACTTGCCCATAGCAGTCTCATGGGTGTGTGAAGGTAGAATGTGGCAAGGAGGAAAAGGATGGTGGGGTATTCCCCCTTCAAGATTATCAAGATTGTTCAGAATTCATACGTTTTTGTTGTCCAAAAATGAGAAATGGGAGAAATACATGTAGATCATTTATTATTGTTCTATATACAGATTGGTATGGGATTTCATGTTCTTGTATGCAAAAAGAAATTACCTTCTAAACTTTGATCTTGCTATTATTATGACTCAGCATGAACTAAATCCAAACATGAAAAAAAAATGAAATAGTTTTTCCACAATTCCAACCAGTGAGGATTACATGGGTTTCATTTTATGTTTTCAGAATGGAACATCTACAAATCCCAGACCCAAGAGATGCTTCAGTTCCATCGTCAGATCATCCGTTGGTTTGGTGACCAGCCACTGGACATGAGTCCTTTCTCTGTCCATCGGTTGGTTGGTATTGGTCAGACCAACGGCAAGAAGGTCGGTGATTGGTATGGTCCTTCATCAGTGGCACATATCTTGAAGTAAGTAGTTGTAAAAAGAAAAGTTAGCAAGGTCTTGTGCACCTCCATGTTCATGTTGTATGCTTCCTGTAAAGCCCAATGCACACTACAAGTATACAGTCCTAATGTGATCTAATTTTGGAAGAAACTGTAGTTTAATTTTCAAGCATGAATTTCATTGTTAAATCTTCATATCTGGTATCTCTCCTGAGGTAGTCATTTAAAAGTGTAGAGAATTGAAGGTTTCTAGTCTTTTCTACATGTAGATCGGACAGTTGTTTAATGATGTTGTGTTTATGTACATGTACATTGCAGTTATTCAGTTTTGGATTGCATACATTGAAAGCATCATAGTTGTGTGTGAAAGTGCTCCTCCCATTTACTCAGGCAAGGAAACAGTACTAATAGAAAATCAGCCTCTCAGACAGAACTGCAGATACAAGTCTTTTGTTTCATTTTATAGGAGAGGCACACCCTTTATTCAGAGACCACTTCACTTCCGGTAAATTTTTCTTGGGGAAAACCTGGTGGAAAAAATTACCTGTACATCCCAATCAATTATGGAGAGCAGAGAGGCCCAAAAGTCATGTGACATTTGCTTTTCCCTTTCTGGGCAAATTATTAATCATGATAAAGAGATGTGTTCAATTGTATTGAACCTTCATAAATTGGAGCCTGGGGATTATGAGATGCTGGAGGCATCGTGACATCCCTTGGTTCGTAGCAGTTTATGAGAATGGAAGCCAGTTGAAACAGCTACTTGGAAAAAGAACTCGTGCAGAGGAATCATTCCTCCCCCCCCCCCCCCTCCAAAAAGAAGGGAAGAAATGACGAGTCTGTTAGTGATTTGGCTGACTGAGATATGCTTTCTTTTTTAGAAATATGCTAAATCTGTATGGTAATGTAGATGTACTGTACAGATTCATTTCTATTTCTAACCTGTCTGTACTTGAAAGAGCAGCAGATTTGATTGAAAAGTGTGGAAGGTGCAATTTTATCTTCACTTTCATGGTTTGATAGTACAGTCACACTTTGACCCTGATGTGTCCCTTTGATAGTGATATTGAGATGAGAAGGAAGTCCTTCCAGGGACTCAACTGACCCACTGATTGATACAGAGTGCTCAGGAAAGGGTACTGCCCCTCCGGGCTCCACCCTTCATACCCTAGATGCATTGCTAAAGATTTTACTCTGAGCATGTTAAAGGTACCATGTGGGGCATCGAATAGAGTATCCTTGCATGAAGGCTGAGGATTGGAGATAATGCACACATTGCATTCATGTATGAAACGTCATAACCAGCATAATACCTGTATGCAGGTGTAATTATGTGAATGGCTCAGAAGTGATGACATTGCATACATGTACATGTACATTTATTAATTATCCTGATCAGTCTGAAGTATTGAGGACAGACAAACAATTGACATTATGAATCCAACAAATTGACATTTCTTACCTATTTTTGGAAGACATTCAGCAACCTTTCTAAAAAAATTCATCTGGATAATGAGAAGTAACAGTTTCCAAATATTATTTCTCGAAATTACCACATATCCTAATGTACCTTTGTTTTACCATTGAAACATTGAGAAACTCAAGTTTAGATACAGCATATGAACATATAGTAACCATTTCTTGTGAGATTTATGGAATTTCATACCAATAGGAAGTTGGAGTTTCCTGTGCAAGTACCCACTGAAATACAATGTATTGTGAAAAGTGACCACTTAATTCTGAGTAAGATTTTACTTTCCTTAAAGTGATTGCACAATGGTAAAAAAAAACTTGATATATGATCGAGAATAGAATTCTAAGAAGAATAACATTAAAAATTTGATGATTTTTAATCGAAATCAATGCATTTTGGCTAATTTTCTCATAAAAAGTCAGAGTTGACCAAAGAATCTGAGTAACATTAAAAATTTGATGATTTTTTTTATCGAAATCAATGCATTTTGGCTAATTTTCTCATAAAAAAGTCAAAGAGTTGACCAAAGAATTTGAGTATGAGGTATGGGTACCCAGCTTCGCGCAATGCAGTTGTGCTGCGCGCTAGACTGTACAATATGTATTATACCTTGCGCGCATTTTGCTAGAAGTGCGCGACAAGGTACCCACTTTGATGTCATTTTGACGTCAAAGTAGGTACCCAGTTAAAACTGGGACACAGCTGAGGGGTCAAAAATATCCTGAAATCTTACCACATTTGGGGGTCTCCTTGGCAACACGCCTTTTAAAAAAAAATTAGGCAGATGATTTTCTGCTAGTGAAATCATGCTCTTTTAAATGAATTAACGTTGTTTCAGCATTGGGTACCCCCTTTAAGAAACTTATATTACATGGATGTATTAGGTCAGGTGATATTTTTGATACTCTGATGGTACCTGTATGGAAAACTGAAAAAAGTGAAAGGCATAGTGGTTAGCTGGTTACAAAAGTTCCAAAAGTAATCTACATTTCTCCATTGAAATTGAAATTGAAATTGAAAATACTTTATTCCGAACAATGCATGTAAAGAATGTGGAAGATGACACCTGAAACAGAACAACATGTATATTTTCTATGATTTAGGTTGTTGATTACCAAGTGTTCATTATCTTGGCTTAGTTGATGAGTTCAATAACATTCTTGTCAGTTAATATGAAAGGTGCTTGTAGACGTACATAGACCTACTAGTACATGGATTGTAGACTAATGCAAAGGAGCATACATGTTTGTTTACTTGCAGCATTTATACCTGCATTATTTATCAGTTACCAGTTATAGCAACACTGAGTTTATATCCATATCAGTCAGATATTGATAAAATATCAAATACACAATGGATGAAATAAGACAAAGAAAGATACATTAAATAAACTAACAGATAGTTTATACAGTTCACTTAAGTGAGGTGAAAGGGTTACTACGGTGATTATATGTGAATGTATGTACACATAAACTGCGTGTTTGCTCCTCTTCTGCCGTATTTTTATTATTATAATGATAAAAATATGGCAGAAGAGGAAGAATCTTCTGGAATTAATCCTCTGTGAAACCCTACAAAACAAACACAGGAAGAGCTTGTCTGAAGGTGAGGGTAAATGGTTGGGCTTACATGATTGCATAACAAGGTGCATAATACACTGCTGCTTTAGCAGAGTTAAACCTCGGCTCAATGGCTTCTGCAGTTGGAGGAAATTGATCTGTAATACTTGCTTCCTTTAATTTTTTTCAGTCAAATGTATCGGTTGCATGTGACTTGTTTTTATTAATCCACCACTTATGTAAGTGTAAGTGATTATCCAGTAAAGTGCCTAAGACAATATTTCAAGAGCTCTTTCTGTGGAAATACTTCAATCACATGATAGATCTTTGGCATGAATCAAATTGCCAACTCCTTAGAATATATTTTTGTGTAGTTTTGAATTTGTGATAAGTTCTGAATTCTCTTCTTCTCATTTAAGTGAAATACCAGAGCTACCTGGTTCACATTGATGTGAGTTTATAAGCAGATACTTTTACTACAGTACACACGCTCTTTTTATTAAAGTAGAGCATATTGTATTGCATAACTATTAATTGCTGCCGTTCATATGTGTAATGATTCCAATTAATGAAAATTCAGAATGTGTTTTTCTTTTTAAAATCTTGTTTTCTCAAGATTTTTTCAGTAATTCATATGCAGAATTGCTAAAGGAAGTTGGTTCAAGATAGTACAATTCTGATAAATATATTCCTTTATGAAAAATAATACCTCTTCCCCATATATATACTTTTCACGTGACAAATGTACATGTAGTGTCACAATTCATTTTTTCTCCCTTGTGTCATGCCCAGTATGGTGATGATGGAGAAGACATGAAAGTGATTGACAACTGACGCCTTTCCTGAAGACACTAGCATAGTAACTGGATTTTAAAAAGGGAGATCTCCTGACTTCTTAACCTCTATAGTAACCATTGAGTTCTTGTCTCACTTTATTTCTTCAGGGAAGCAATGGACTCTGCTGATGAACTGAATCCTCTCCTTGGTGAAGTCTGCATCTATGTGGCACAGGATTGTACAGGTCTGTATTGATGTAGTAACTTACACATCAATTCTACAAACAAGTATTTGTATTACAGACATTTTATGAAGCAAATTTTTAATCAGAATTAATATTTCTATTAATTTGATTATAAGAAATGGTTCATATTATTAACCATGATAATTAATGAATCCAGTCTTTGATAACAAAGGTAAAAAAAAACTTCAAAATTTGGGCAAGTGGAATTACCTATACATGTCGCTTTCAAAGATCCACTGTCTTGATTCCATTCTTATGTTCTTAATGTAATGTAGAAAGCTAAATGAATGCGTTTTGATCATGAGGCTAGTGTTATTGTCATTCAATGTTTTTCATGTTGGCAAACCATACCTGTTGGCAGTGGATCTGTATTAAACTGATGAAATCTGACATAGATATTAGTGGTGGCATATATATTATTGAAAACAAGCTTTGGATGGAAATATAGTTTGAAAAATAATGAATGGGTGCAAAAATTAGTCACTGGGTTTGATAAGAGGCCCTTACATGTATATTGATAGGGCCACATTGCATGTAAATGGATCTGTATATTTAGTACTTGTGCTCACTGAAGAGTCCAAATCAAGCCAATGAGCTGAAAATTAATTTTGTTTCAGTATACATGTACTGATACTTGTACTTGCAGGATACTGTAAGATACTGTAGAGTTTAACAATTATTAGCATATCTGGAAACTATTGACAGAAAGGAACATTTGATGACTGATATTGATGGTATTTTTTAGTTTTCCAAAATTTATGTGGAGAGTCCTATCCAACACGAAATAGTACACAAGAATATATAGTATGCTTCTTCTTTGAAATAACTTTGTGATTGTCAAGATAATATTTGTGATTTTATGAAATGAGTGTTAGTTTTGTCCCTTATTAAATGTTTTTGAACTTTCAAGACATTATTCTTTTGTTCACTCTAAGACAGATTAATAAACAATATACTATAAAGCTTTGCCAACATTTTGAGATGTTAACATGTTGACAGGTTTTGACATGTTTTAACTTGAATCCTTGTTTGTTATTGTGTACAGTTTACAAGCAGGATGTGATTGATCTTTGTAGAAGCAAATCCAAGAAGAGGCTTCAACCTGTCTACAGGGATATCCCATCCAGTGGAGAGAATTCACAAGTGCAATGTACTACAAGCCCCACAAAGGGCCCAGCATACAACCCTGGGGTACAACATGAACACTTACAAGGGAGCAGTCCCCATGTCACCAAAGATCTACGGCAGAGTACTTCCAGTCTTGATAGTGGGACCAAGATTGGGTCCAGGTTGGCCCACAGTCATGAGAGGGTGCTGAGCATGTATTCTGGACCAGGCAGGAGTGAGATCTCCTCAGGGTCTAGCTCCAATGGGTTTGGTTCACAAAGCAATGTCACAAGTACTAGCAGTTCGAGGGATGGACAAAGTCCTCATAGCTCAAACATGTATAGACCCGGATCCAGAGACATCGGTTCAAGTGGCCATGAATACAGCACTAGCTTACCCACAAGGACGGGTGTTGGCCTGTATGGAGAAATGCCAAAGACCAGCGTAGAGGAGAGACTGAGTGTGGGAGTTAGATTAGATTGCGATAGTAGTACTGGTGATTACCTGAAAGAAAGAGAAAGGGGAAGGACAAAAGATGCTGCTCAAGGCAATGTTGAGATGAAGGATGTGTCTGACATCCCCGATATTGACGATGAAGATGTGTTTGGGTCCAGTGAAGAGGAGATTAGGACTAGAAATCTGAGTGGTCTTGATACAAACCCTCCTTTCTCACACCATTCAGAGAGCTCTTCAAGGTCAGAACTTTCTCCAGATGGTGTTTTTGCCAACAGTCCTCCTTCTCAGCAGCATCATACTAATCCTATGACATCAGGTCTAGACTCCAAGGAGAACATAAAAGGGAGCAGTGGAGATGCCTTCTCTGGAGATGCAGGTGAACCGCCCATCAACCCATCTCGCTCAAGGACTAGCACGTCAACGGAGGGCGACAAACCTTGGTGTGCAGTGATCATCCTGATTCCAGTAAGGTTAGGTGGGGATGAAGTGAACCCAGTCTACATTAGACCGATCCAATCACTGTTCACACTTGAGAGCTGCCTGGGTATCATCGGTGGAAAACCAAAGCACTCACTCTATTTTGTTGGTTTTCAAGGTGAGGATAAACTTGGTTCACTCTTTTGGAAGTTTTAACATGCTAGCATTCCGTATGATTGTGTTTGTCTTCATGCTTGTATATGTATCACATTTCTCTTATGTTATACACAGTCTTGATATCTTATATTTCTTCCACCTTACATTAGCCTCCTTGTAACATTTGTGTATGACACAGCTATTGTCTTTTTCTGACACATTTGTGGGGGAGGAATATTTTACCTTATTTTTTCCTTTTTCTTTGAAACGTTGTTTACTGTCAAATACAATCACATGATTGTTCACTTCAAACATCTTACGTGACTCATGCCAGTAATACATCAATATGAAACTGCTGTGAAAATGGAAACTATCACGACTATGAAACTTGAAGCACAACATGGAGTACTTGCAAGGCGTAAAATTTTCTAGTTGTGAAAATGGCTATCATTAACGACTTGTGAAAGTTTCTTGTTTGACAGTACACTTATCTCTTTTATGTTATGGGTGTTAGCTGTCATTATGAAATAAGATTTTTAAAATAACACATGACAGTTTGTTGATGTTGTTGTTGTTTATTGTTTACTTTCAGAGGAGAAGCTTATCCACCTAGACCCTCATTACTGCCAGCAAGTTGTTGATATGAGGAGCAGGGACTTCTCCTTATGGGTAGGTATCATTTTAACTCATTAAAAGCACGATTAGATTTCACTTTAACACTTATTTTCCATAGACCCGAGCGCAACTTAAGGTATCTCGGGCTTTGTGTTCAACAGATTAATATACGTTCTGTCTCCAGGTATGGTGTTACTGTCCATCACTGCTTGGTAGTACTTTCTTTGAAAATAGGATAAATCAGGTATGGTGTTTCTCAAATGCCAGAATATGTCACTCTCTTAAAGAATATTATGTCTTTTGCAATAATGTATCTTTTTTTGGGGGGGGAGGGCATAATCAGTTTGCCAGTTACATCAAAAGCCACCAGTCACTTGGACAAGTAAAAGGTGTGTTTCTGGGCAAACTACAAATTCGACTCTTCAGCTTTTCTAGATGGGAAAGGATTTGTCATGTTCATATCCTCTCGCAATATTGTTTCTTTATAAGCAAGTGCTAGATGTTTGGAAGCTTTATAATTATACTATTTGCAGTATTATATGTTAAGTTCTTTCAAAACACTGTATAAGAGAGATGAAAGCACATAATGATCATACAGCTACACTGATTATGATTGTTTGTTTTCCAAATTGATTCCAATCCACACTCTACTTGACATAGTTCATTTCCTTGCGGTTACAATGGCACTACCTTAAAAAGCCTGCCATTAGTTTTCAACCAAACAATTGTTATCATACATGTTACAGGATGAGTAAGCTTTGTGTGTGTGTGTCATCTACACCGTAGTACCATGTGTTTGTTTTTGTGCTGGATTATGGATCAGGATGCAAGGCATTAGCTGGCATACAGCTGATCTCATGGGACAGAATGGGACTAGCTGCATGAGATAGAGAATGAAAGAGGCAGGGAGATGGAGAGGGAGAAAGAGAGAGAGAGAGAGAGAGGGAGAGAGAGAATAAAAAAAGATATCTGAGAGAAGGAAGAGACAGATAAAGAGTGAGAAAGAGAGAGAGAGAAAAGGCAGGGGTTTAATGAAATACAAAGATAGACAGAGTCATTTATCATCAACTGGTGGCAATCCTGAATAAATGTTAAAGTGATACTGTGGTTTGGAGGATCCACCTATTATGATGGATATGGATGCAGTTTCTCCTATCCCTTTATGGCACACGTGGGGTGACTGCAAAGTCATACATGAAAGTTATGATTCATGGCTAAATGTTAACAGTTTTCCTGCAAAGGTAATATGATGTCATCTGCTCATGGTACTGCAAGAATCTTATTCTGTAGTTACTTCTAGTGGCATATGTATACACTTTTTGTTGTATCAACATATTTTATGAGTTAGAGCCATTTGCTGCAGTTTTCTTGTTAGAATAACTTTAAGTTCCTTGAATGTCAGACATGTCACCGTTGACTTGGGGGGGCACTCTACCCCAAAAGTGGTATGTATGTGCCACTACGAACAGCTAACGAATACCATGTAGGTCAAATGTGTCATGAACGAATGGCAACGAACAAGAACACATGTCCAAATTTTCGAATACGTTAGGCATTCATTGGCTCGATTCGCTAATATGTAACGGGGCCTTCAGACACACCGTGATGAGAAAACTGAATTCCGTGGGGTGGGGAAGCACCTGGAATAAAACTCATTTTCAACTTTTCACCAAAATGATATTCTTCAGAAGGGGGCGGAACGGCCGGAACAATGGAATGAAAAAATGCAGTGCTTGGAACTGTTTTCTCTCTTCTTTTTCTCAACAAGAAAAAAAATGGTACGCACTGGAACAGAAATTTGAGCAATAAGGAAAGTGAAAAATGAAAGTGACAAGAGGAATATGCAGAATATGCAGAAAAACATGAGACGATTAAGAAAGGCAGAGGAAAACAGAATGAAAAGAGACAAATATGATTGATAAAGTATACGTATACATGTATAAAGAATGTACGTGTATATTTACATGTAAATGTAATATACATTCTCTTTAATAGCCAAAAGGTTGATTGATTGTATTTGTAATTGTTAGTGGAGAAATCTAAAGTGCAAATTGGATCAACTTTCAGATTTACTGATGTGGAATCCAAATTTAGAAATACCCTCAAGTATATGTACCAACTGAATCAGACAAAAACAAAACTAAGCAAACTTGTTATGAAAAATCTTCTGACAAATTGAAAGTCTTAAACAATCACAATATCTTCTGTTAAGGGCCAGAGATTGCATGAAGTAATGCCCAGTTTGGCTTTCAGAAAACAAGATGCAAGTTATAAATAAATGTAATGAATCTCCTTTTAAACTCTTCTTGTATAAATATCTCTGTGCAGTTAGGACCAAAAATACTACTTCACTGGTGCATGAAGAATTTTACGCCCAGTGAGAAGTCACATGAGTCTGATTTAAAGATAATGAGAGCAGCAGAACAGAAATAGCGTATTTATGACTGATGATAAGCGGATGTATTCATGATCTGCGAGTCTTGTTAGAGCAACCCTCTTGATATTTACGCAAATAGAGCAGATTTATTATTTTTGTTTTGATCATTTGTCTTGAGAAATGAGTTACACTATACGTTCAGATTTTTTAAAGCTGAAAATTCTTCTTTTTTTTTTTAATTTAATGGATCTGAATATTCGTTGGGGAGTAGGAACCATAATAGATCAAAGGTTTGCAAGTAAAAAGGTTCAAAGATCTTTGTATGGGTACATGTTAGAATATTCAGAAGATGAGAGTTCAGTGAGGCTGAAGGTTGCAAGAGAGTGAAGAAGGTTACAAGTTAGTGAAGATGTCATAGGGTATTCAATGATTAACTTTTCTTAAATTATTTTCGTAACATCTTTAGGTACATATGATGACCCAACCTTCCTCCATACTGAAATCTGTAATTTTTGTGTCATGATGTTAAATATACAATTTCTGTTGGTCCTCTTGAAGTATTAGAAGAGAACTTTCATGTTCACATTTTTTTTTTTTGTCCAACTTAAACATCTTCCTTTACTTATACGGAATACAGCTCTAAGCAGTTTGCTTAAAACTAGAAAGGGTTAATAGCTATGTGTTCATTGGTATGTTTAGTTTTGGTTGGCTCAAAAACTACTAGATTTCTTTGCTTTAGCTAGTCAGTAGCAAGATAGTAGAAAAACTAAGATGCTGTGAATTTTTTGTCCTCAATTTGAATACCGGTATTAAAGAAATGAATGGCAAAAAATATTTTTAATCTCCGGTCAGCAACCAAAACCTCCAACAACATCCACCTGCATTACTCAGTGCCTTCACACGTGTAAAAATTAAAGAGAGTTTCTTTTACAAGATAGGCATAACAAAGTGCTTTTATTTTTTGGGAGCAGTGATGGTATTGAAAGGAGTCCCAGCTTAGGGCAGAGTGTAGCCATTATATCGTGTTCTTTTCAGATATTCAAGCTAAAATTCACTGGAAATCATTCTAGCACATGATCTCATGCATGTATCTGTTGATGTAAGGCAGACAATGTGAGACTCTCAGCAAAGTGCAAATGATGCTCAGAGAATGTAGGACATGTTTTACACTTTACACTGTATACCTACATATACCTGCACACCAGACACAGACATACATGTCGAACAAGGGCCTATCATGACGTTACACAGGGTATGAGTCAATCCAATTCACTCCTATGTCCAATGTCTTTCCTGCATGACGTCTGTTTATTCAAAGAGGAAATTGCTGGAGGATGTCGTAGTATGATGTACGTATGAACGCACCTCACCATGACTGGCCTACTTGAGGTCATTTCTTGTAGAGCATGTTGGTACGTTCACCTAGAGGGTTTTTTTTTTTGTTTTTTTTTAAGATGAAAGGAGTTCAAGATGAAATGTCAAAAGTGATGTACATGTAATAGAGGAAATGAGAATACATTCTTCAGTGATAACCCAAATTCTTGTATTGAGTCCATGGATAGCTAAGAGTTTGTTCACTGAGCTTACATACAAGTACAGTTGCAAATGATTTTAAGTAGGAGTAGATCAAGGTCTGGATGATTTGGGCAAATATTTTAATCTGTGCATAACCTCTTCCTGCTGTTGCAAGTGGTTTTGTTTCAGGTCATAGAGTTTTTGCTTTTATGGTTTTTGCCCTAAATTGTCAGTCAATTATTCTTTTATTCCAACTGAATATAGAAATGATGAAGTGTAAATACAGCACTGTTATGTGTCATATAATACATGGAAATGCAAACAACTGAATTTTACCACAGTATATTTTTTTATCATTCTAAAGTGAAGTTTTTCTTTTCAAGTAATTTTAAGGAGGCAGCTTCCAGAGGATACGATGATTCACTACTTGTGGAAGTTTCTCCTGTAATTGCAGTTATTTTTCCTTTCCTTAATTCATGCCCCATTTTACGTGACCTTCTGCATCATATGAATGAGTAATGAATGTATTTGATCTTTTTTTTCAGTCGTTTCACTGCATGTCACCACGTAAAATGAGTATCACTAAGATGGATCCTAGCTGTACCATTGGGTTCTATGTCAGAACAGAGGAACAATTTGAACAGCTATGCAAAGAGCTTCCAACAGTAAGTACCATGTTTAGCTTGGTCAGGTATATTATCACAGAGTGTGAAGATGATGCAAAGATGACTTTTGGTGTGGATCAGGGATATATCCTGGGGCCAGTAACACAAAGGTTTGCAATCAATCGCAAATTTAAAACAACTATTCTGATTGTCCCAGGGTCACCTGTTTGAACGAGGTGTGAATGAAACAATGGTCTTGATTGGCTTTTACAACTTTGCGATTGATCGCAAACCTTTGTGTTACAGGTGCCCCTGGTGTCTTGAATGTACGAAGTCATTCAGAAATAGGCTCTTTAACCCATTCGTGACTGGAATTATTTAAAGCCTAATTTGATCAGCTTTTTTTCTTCAAATTGGCAACACCAACATTTTTATTTCATTGCTACATTTTATTTATTTATCTGAAATGGATATAAATTGACAGAAATTATGATGATAAGTCAAAAAGTTGCCAATTTGCAGGGGAAAACATTGATTTTAAACTTTCTATCACATTTCCAATTTAAGGATTTTAATGCTTATTTTCCTTTAAAAAAATTTCAGCATCAAACAATGAATATTGATGCAACCAAAATGGGCACAGTTTGTGTAGAATTTTTTGCTCTTTCTGCTCATGTATTTGGTATGATTTTTAGGGCTTTGCATTAAAAGATATTAGGCCAAACCACAAAATGTGGGCCTCTGTCACGAATGGGTTAACCCGACTGCAATTTGATTTCAGTATAACACGCATGTTCCATAAACCCCAGCTTGTGTTACATGTACATGATCTCTGCTTTAGTATTCATGGGTTAACATATAGTCCGCACAAGTGTAGGGACAGGGGAACATTTGAGCAGCTATGCAAAGAACTTTGTAAGTAAACTCTGGATTCAGCTTGGTAGGGAATTAAAATCCAGATGTTCCTCAAAAGAAATTTGATATGCAAAGAATAAGACACAATTACTGATGATAGCCATACTTTAAAAATGAAAGATTTGAACTTGTATTCAGAAGCTTCCATTCTGAGTCTTTTACTTTGCATTGGGTATTCAGGGTGGTGTATTTCTTTTGCAAAATTTTGCAACCATGAAATTTGACACAAATTAGCCCTGTAAACCAATGTGTAATTGTTCAAATTTCTCAGTATTATATCTCATAAACTTTTTGTCATGTGAGTTTAACATTTGATATTTTGTAACCCTCATGGAATAATTAATCATTCAGAATACTAGTTCATAGGAAAGAAAAAAAAATAGTTCCAATATATATACTGGCATTTACTACTAAGTCCTGAAAATTTTGTATCGACTTAGAGATTGCCCCCTTTTCAATCATATATAGGGATTACCTGCGAATTGTAGTGCGGTACTCTGCTAAAATTTATTATCATTTCAAAGGTATATAACACAAAATAGCAAAGTTCATTTACAAATTTGCAAGTGTATCATGTAGTCATATATGTACACTGTGATTAGAAACAATATGAAAATAACATACTTCATAATCTGAAAAGTAC
This sequence comes from Echinometra lucunter, assembly GCA_029962745.1. NCBI lineage: Eukaryota > Metazoa > Echinodermata > Echinoidea > Camarodonta > Echinometridae > Echinometra > Echinometra lucunter. The sequence continues at coordinate 7,285,558 of CM057157.1, read as the reverse complement.
ATGTCCCTCATTGTTTGACAGTTTATGGCAATCACTTATTAGGTTTTGCATTTAAGTGTCTACAGTATATTAAAATGAAACCCAAGCCTAGAGTAGAAAGTAAGATTTTGAAGTGAAATGAGAAATGCCAGGTAAGTATCATTGTGTTCTGATTCAACAGAGAAAGTGAAATTAAGCAATGCAGTTAGTGCCCGGAAGGAAACAATTATGGTAAATGACATTATTCTATGATCGGTCACATGTCATCTTGAAGGGGAATTCCCTGAAGACTTGATTGTGTTTGAGTCATTTAACCATCCAACTCCCCCCCCCCCAAACTCTTTTTCTCTTACTCGCTCTCTCTGTTTTCATTCCTTCTGTATGTTTTCATTTCCCTAAACCTCATTCTATTTGTATATGCATGTCACCATATTTCTTTCTCCCTCACCGTAGTTTTCTCCAGTATTTTGGTATATCTCTTCCTCACTCCCTATCTCTCCTGCGCTCTTATCTGTCTCATTCTACATTTATTTGTCTTTCAATACAACTGTCATTTTCTCTCCTCTTTTTTGAGTATGAGATTATTAGAAATAAAATCTTTTCTTTAACGTTTCTTCTCCAGGTTGTATCACCCCTTGGTTCCCTGGCAAGTGACTATCCCATGTTCATTGTAAGGGACGGTCGATGTGGGGATTGGCAGAACAAGAACACCAACACCAACCGACCTGAGAGGTACCTCAGGGTGCGTCATGTCGATGAGAACGGAAGGCTCATCGCTCCTGTCAAGGAATCTGAGGACTTTGTTCTTCTTGATAGCTAGAGGGCACTGCTAAGACTCTTTGTTCCTGTTAAAGAGTCAGAGAACTCAGCTCTTCTAGATTGCTAGGTATTATATTCCAGGACTAGCTGACCCTATGAAGCAATCTGATGACTTTGTTCTTCCAGAAAGCTACAAAGTATTTGGTAGGTCATAAGACTCATTTTGTTCATTCAGGAGTCGTAGGAATTATTCCTATGTCTATATATAGCCAGAGGATAGGTCTGAATGCTCTTTGCTACTTTCAAGGAGTCTTCAGACTTTGTTCTTCCAAGAAGATTATGGATAGGTTTTAGGACTCATCACTCCTGATGAGAGTGTTGGATTTCTGGATGATAAATAGATAGTACATGGAAGTCCTGAGTCTAATTATTTCTGACAATGAGCCTGAAGACATCTGGATAGCTAGAGGGTAATTTCTTAGGCCCGTTGCCCTTATCAAGGGATCTAAGTACTTTTTTCTTCTTGATGACTGGAGTTTTGATATTCCACAGGAGAACTCTTGTCATGAAGAACACCACTTAAAATAGACTTTCTACTTAAAAGGTGTTATGCAGGCATAGCAGAGCTATGCCTCGTTATTAATTTAAATGTCATACTTTTCATAACATTACAACCAAGAGTGAATAGTGAAATATTTCTTGAAAATTAAGTTGGCGGATGAGATCACATTTGTTGTCTATATTCAAAATGCACATAGATATTTTAAAAATATAAAAGGGAGAATCTCTCAATTAGCCCACTGTAGTTTGTTGATAATTTGCTCCTTTTTACAGTATGGTTTTTAAGGGTGTAGATATAAAACTCATATGCTAAATAGTAAATACTATGTCTAAATGTCCCAAAATTCTCAAGATAGAAGTTTTCATATTAACCCATTCGTGACAGGAATTATTTAAAGCCTAATTTGATCAGCTTTTATTCTTCAAATTGGCAACACCAACTTTTTAATTTTATTGCTACATTTTTCTTATAAAACGTCATGTATCTGAAATGAATATAAACTGACAGAAATTATGATGAGAAGTCAAAAAGTTGCCAATTTGCAGGGGAAAACGGTGATTTTAAACCTTCTATCACATTGCCAATTTAAGGATTTTAATGCTTATTTTCCTTTAAAAAATTTACAGCATCAAACAACGAATATTGAAGCAACCAAAATGGTCACAGTTTGTGTAGAATTTTTTGCTCTTTCTGCTCATGTATTTGGTATGATTTTTAGGGCTTTGCATCAAAAGATATTAGGCCAAACCACAAAATGTGGACCTCTGTCATGAATGGGTTAACTATACATCGGAGGCTGAGAGCAATGTCGAAATGACATATTATGAAACAATCAACTTCTAGTTTTGACAACTTTGACAATCAATGTATAACTACAAATTTATCTCTCTAAGTAAGAATCAAACTCCTTATGTTGGTATTCTGCTACGGCTCCCAAATGGGTATACTCAGTACTCATCATCAGACTGTCTACCCTCTTGCCAGAGATGGCAGTATTTAAATTAGATTCATAAAGGATCTCTAGTATAACACATATAGCTGCTTCATATTACACTGCCCTTGACTTGCTTATGTTTGTCAGTGTTCAGGTAAACATACTTTCTTTGTTGAAGAGTTTTTATTCACGCATTTTCACATCTGTAATGTATAGAAATTAGTTTTGTTTAGTGTTTACATTGATTTAACAAAGTTCATTAGCATTTTATCATGATCTCTCTTGGTTCTCAAGATTGGATGTCTGTGTAGTTTCTTACATAATGAGAGGTACTGTAATAAAAAAATCTATGATTCAGAGATTTGGGTGTTGTCCAATTAGAGCATGAAGGATGTTAGCTTACATCCTTTGACATAAATGAAAGAAAGCTCTTTTGGCTCAGAGGAGATGATATAGATAAGAAAAGTATAATGTTTTAATTTGTTGTATCATTGAAATATTTGCATATCTTATCTACATAATTTCAAGTCTATGTGGTCCATCGATTGTTGATATGAGAAGCCCTAATTTTAAAGCCTGAAAAGTTGTGATGAATATTGAGAAAAAATGCTTATTTTATTATTAGAAATGACAGTATTTATATTATATGTATGTGTTTTTTAGGCAATCACTCATGACTAATAGGGTGTGTTTACCTGCGCGACTCGTTTTCTAGAAATTAGAAATAGGTACTTTAGTTGCAAACACAAATCATGCTCACAACAGGCTGTCTCCTTGGATGCCGTGTTTATTGTTGTGATTTGAGTTCCCAAAACCTAGACCGTGCCCGCTGCCTTTGCGCAGCTTATAACGCTGGATGACCTGGCAAGAAAAGGTGACATCAAGCGCTTATTTAATTATCCCTCACTATACTGAGTAGGCAGATTCTCTATGCTACATACTGGCCGGTTGCATGCTTAGTGGTATCGCACGCTGCGCTAGGCCCACAGCCATGCAGTGACACATCGTGGACACACACAACGACACACATTCATGGCGCGTCCATATTTCTGAAACGAAATGCAGCTCAAATCGCATCATGCTTATTACTATGATTCGAGACGCAGAGCTGTTTAACCAGTAATCAAATCACCTTATTTTGTGGGACTCAGATCTGCGACACCAAACGGGTAATCAAGTCGCCGTGGAGTTTATCGAGGGTAACAGTTAAGCTACCGTTAGTCGGGAACTTGGCACTTTATTAGAAGTTGAATCGCATCGATAAACACACCCTGTTGTTTTCAATAAGATTTATATTTGCTGATTTGTAAATATGCAGTTTCTATGCCCTCTCCAGAAAACCTAGATTTTAGGTATTGTACATTCTGTAAATATTAAAATACTATTCAACCAATGCATTACATTTATGTTAAAAATTATATATATATATATTTCCCAAAATATATGTACGTGTACATAGAGACCAATGCTATCGCAATGTAATAGACAGGGGCTAAGGGAGGACTGGCTGTTTAGTCTTACATGCATGGATATGTACTTAGCAATTATATTTCCCTACATTTTAGTATTCTGATTAAGATTAGTTAAAGTAACCTTATATTACATGTATTTAACCACTGTAAGGACTGTTTTCAGTTTTATGAATATTATGGAAAATAGATTTCGTACTATCTCATATGTATTATATTATTTCATTGTCAAAAATATATGTTTAAAGCATGAATAAATTGTTGATTAGATGTAATTTGTGCATTTATCATTGATTTAATAAGATTTGGGGATTGTGCAGTGTAGTAATAATCATCAATACCATAACCTAGTTTGCAGATACTTCTGATTTAGATGAAATAGTTTAGTTAATTTTTATGCCTCCGCCCATCGTGGTTGCCGGAGGCATTATGTTTTCGGGTCGTCCGTCCGTCCGTCATTTGATGGATCAACTTCAAACTTGATTCATGTAGGCATATGGGAGGGACAATGATCTAATTAGATTTTAGGGTCTCAGGATCAAAGGTCAAAGGTCATAGAGGTCATTATATACATAGAAATGGTCCGTTCTTGTGATAACTCAACAACCATTTGACGGAGCAGCTTCAAACTTGGCACATGTATCCATATGGGAGGGACAATGATGTGATTAGATTTTTGGGTCTCATGGTTAAAGGTCAAATGTCATAGAGGTCATTATATACATGACAATTGCTTGTTCTTGCGATAACTTAACAACTCTGTGACGGTTCATCTCCAAACTTGGTTCATGTATGCATATGGAAGTCTCATAATTGTCTCCTTAGATTTGGGGGTCACAAGGTCAAAGATGTCATTTTATACATGAAAATTAAAAAAAATCAACATAAATGTGTCATATGTTTCCGATCTGGCAACGTCGGAGGCATTAATTTCGACCGCACGTGGTCGAGGATTCATCTAGTTTTTTAGTATAATCATTTGAACTAATCCAGGGAGCCTTTGCAAATTAGAAGAAAAAAAAATTGGTTTAGTCCTTTTAGTTTATGACATGAAATTTTCATAAATCTGCACACACTAAATGATACTAAAAATTTGTGTATGTAGTTGTTTCTGAACAACAATATCATTTTGTTAAGCCACTAGTACAGTGTATAGTAAATCTGCATGGGAACAATGCTTACATTTGCCTATCGTAAATGCTACACTTTGCATTACACAGGTACCAACAACTCGTTTAGTCTATTATGTAGGAATTTCTTTCTTTCTTTCTTTTTTTAAAGTTTTGTTTTGTTACTGAAATACAGGTAGCTTAAATATAATTTTGTATGCCTTGAATTTTTAATCAATCTCTGGTTGAAATGCTATTTAACTTCAAGTATAAATTTCAAGGTTAGCTAAAGATATATCTTCTTTAAAGTGTACCTGTATATATTGTTTGTCATCATTTGTCAGGGGTGTTGTGGTCTAATGATTACATCATCAGACTGTGGATTACATGGTTCATGGTTTGAGTTCCATGACGGCACTAATGTCTTTTAACCAGACATTTATCTACATGTGCATTTGCCACTTTCCACCCAGGTGTAGTAAATGGATACCTGGTAGGAAGAAATTCCTTGAAATGCTAATGCATCGTAATGGCAGCAGTGCTAAAGCTGGGGTAATAACAGTGGAGTGCCAAGAGTGTCAGACATGCATGCTATACAAGAAACCAATGAACCTAGATTAAATGGATGTTTTGTATGTCGCTGGTAGACTTTGCTCAAAATATTTTTTAGTGAATTTGAATTATGTTTGTAAATGAAGCATAATTCTGTATCACATTCTTAGATCTGTTAATTTTCAAATGAAATAATCTCAAGGTTAAGATGGATTGCAGTTAATGCTATTTGGTAAAATGGGTGATATATTTGGGAGCTTACATGTACCACTGCATTTGGGATATACTTAATTCAGCGGAACCCCATCTTTATCCAGTAAATGTTCAGGTTTGAGGTTTTATCCAACGGTGCATAATGATGGAAATTAAGAGGCAACTCACTATTTGGAGAGCGAGGAAGCAATTTTGAAAAGTACGCTTTTGTTAGTTTCAAACATCTGATTGTTTTGATGTTTAGTTTCATTTCTTTTTTATTTGTAAGACAAGAATTGGTACAACTCATATACATGATGGCACATGTATATCTACTTTTATTGCAATAAAAATTTCTTTTACTTTTGAATATTACTTTTGATTTGTATTGATGAAAAACATTTCTCCCATGTATCTGTCAATATGGTATGCAGGAGTCCCCCCCCCCCCCCCCCCACTCCCAGCTGCTCACTTTATATTATGAGGGTGTTAAAACATTCCAGTTTCGTAATTTCAAAGTATATTCCTTGCAAGAAAACACATTTAATCAAGACCAGACCTTGTGGTACATTAGTCTTGTGTTAAAAAAGTTACCCAATAATATCTACTACTTTTACTGAATTGAAGGTTTTAATTAAATACCCCATTGTTTGATGTTTTTTGTGAATTTCCAGGATATTCTCTGAGGAAGTGTAGCTACAACTAGTTACTTTATTTTATGGTCTGCTTTTATTACAACCATTCATTTACTTGCTCGGTGAAGTATACCCAGAGAGCTTTGAAATATTTTATTAGAAGAGGATTTGTAGGAAATTTATGTGTTTTTTTGTTGAAAATTATATTTCTCAGCATTGTGCATTCTTCATATGACTTGTGAGTTTTTCATTTATTCTAAATGTTTATTTTGCTATGGGATTGTCTATTTTGTTGTTTTTGTTTTTTTTTAATGTCTGTTTCAGGGTGATCTATAGTTATAAGATATTGGGAATCAATACATTCCACTGTCTGATTAAGTTAGTTGAGATGTAAATGTTATTGATTTGTATATAGAAACAAAATGTTTATGAATAGAATTGTACAGCTCTATCTATCTTCGGTGGTCATTCAATTAATGGAATGTTAGAACATAAATACAGAAGATTTTGAAACAATTCTTAAGCTTAATTTGTGTTTTCATTTGAATATGAAAGAGAGAGGGGGAAGAGAGAGCGGGAGAGAGAAGAGAGAGAGAGAGAGAGCGGAGAAGGGAGGGTTAGAGAGCGTAGGGGTAAGATCAATGGATGAGATAGTGTTAGATAATTCAGATTGACCATGCATCAATCATTCAAACCTCGGTGATAAGAAAGGTATTGACAGTATGACCTAGGTATAAGAAAAACAAAACAACAAAACAAAAAAAAACTTTAAAAAGTTTTGATCATTAATAGCTCTACAGAGTTAAAACTAAAGTTTAGTTTCAGACTGAGGTTTGCACATAAAGTTGAAAAATGAATTGTGTAGAATAACATTTATTCCAACTATGAATTTTTATTAGATTCACACTTTACAGAAAATCATGCCCACATTATCAGAGTGATGAATACTAGTAATCGATTCAGAATATAAATGCAGCTGAAATTCTAGAGCATCTCTTTTAGGGATAAATCATTAATCACATGTTATAGCAAAATTATCCCAGATATGACAAGTGCAGTGCACAAATTCTGTTAAAATTTGAACTGAAATTTCAGAGCAGTATCCTGAAAAGATTAATAACACTCATGATGGATTTTATATTCCTAACATGGTAACTTGGCTTTTGCACAAAACTCTGTTGCAGCTTCTTAATTAGTCATAACTATCCCAAGCTCGTTGGAATCATTTTTAAACTTCTTCGTAGATTTACGCCTCTAAATGTGTAAATTTTACGATGTCAGTCTTTGGCCTTGTGTTGAATTGACTTGAATATCTATCCGATAGGAAATTCCTCTTGTTGGCCCCTACAATGTTTTTGAATCTTTAAATCTAATTAATCAAAATAAGGACAATTTAGAAAGATATGTACAGTCAGTATCAAATAATTTTACCACGGAGCGTTTTATTCATCCATATAGTGCTGACTTTTTCACTCCTGTTGGTGACAAAAAAAGACCCCAACAAAACAAAACAAAAAAGCCCCCCCCCCCCCCCACCGACCCCCCAAAAAATATCAAAAAATAAAAAGTAAATAAATAAAAAGTTTTTTTTTTTTTTTAATCACGTTTCTGACTCAAGGAAAAGTAAAATCATGTTACTTTCAAATGTATTGCATATTATCTTTGCATGATTTTTACTTAACCAAAGAATGAAATAAAGAATGAATAATGAAAAGTGAAATGTAGAAGTCCCGACAAGGAGGGAGGAAAATGAGGGTTGTGTCAGATACTTTTAATACCCCAGATACCAATAGTAAAACTGAACACCACCGGCACCCTGGGACACCACCCTTTTCAATGAACGCTAATTAATGATAGTACATCCTTTTGTGAAAACCTTGAATTGCAGCTTCAGACTCTTAGCAGAGAAAATAAAGATGTCTATATTACTGGTGATTTTAACCTTAATCTGCTAAATTATAATTCTGATGCAAAGGTCAAAGAATTTGCTGACTTTATGAATTCTTTTGGTTTATTTTCTCTTATATCAAAGCCCACTCGAATCTCACAAAATGCAGCAACTCTGATAGACAATATTTTTACCAACTGTATCCATAATGATTTCGATGCTGGTATCTTGTGCTCAGATATATCAGATCATTTGCCAATCTTTTGTGTTAATAAGGGTGATTTTGTTGATGACAGCTCAAACAACCAAGCCTCATTCAAACGATTAATCACAGACCAAAGGATTTTAACCTTTCAACAAAATCTACTGCAAACTGATTGGCAGGATCTGTACCTGCTAGATAATCCTGATGAGTCCTATGAATATTTTATTCGTATATTCACTGATTTGTATGATCAATGTTTCCCTCTCGTCAAAGTAATAAGTAAGAAGAAAAGCAAGAAACCTTGGGTTACTAGTGGTTTATTAAAATCAATCAATCGCAAACATAATCTATATTCCAAATATGTCAAAACGCCAAATTATTCAAATAAAATGAAATATGTTAGATATAAAAATGTTCTTGTTAGGACGCTTCGCTTAGCAAAACAGGAATTTTATGGCCACCTATTTCAAAGTATTAAGGGAGATATTAGGAAAACTTGGTCACACATCAATGAATTATTGGGCAGGGGTAAGAAACATTTGATCCCATTAGAGATGTTCCATGAAGGCTCATCTTTATTGTCAAGTAAGCATAAGGCTGAATGTTTTAACAAATATTTCATTGGATTGCCTGCGAAAATAAGTAAAGAAATTCCGACAGTACCACAGTCTTTTCATGAGTATTTAAAGCCAAACATTGATAATACTTCTCTATTTCTTAGACCAACTTCTGTCACTGAAATCATTAATTTTGTTTCATCACTTAAGTCATCAAAGTCAAGCGGTTCTGATGATATTGCCCCTAGGGTTGTTAAGGAATGTATTCACTATTTTGTTGAACCATTATGTGTTATTTTTAATAATTCTTTGTCACATGGGATAGTCCCATCGAAGTTAAAGGTGGCTAAGGTTGTTCCTGTTTTCAAAAAAGATGACAAGAAGAATATTGTTAATTACAGACCTATAGCTCTTTTGCCAATATTTTCTAAGCTCTTGGAGAAGATTGTTTACAAGCGATTGAACGGGTTTTTGTTGAAAAGAAACATTTTGATCCCTCAGCAACATGGTTTCCGAAAACACTTCTCTACTAGCATGGGTGTTTTCAACTTATTAAATACTATTATAAAATCATTTGATGATGGTAATTTTTGCCTTGGAATTTTCCTTGATTTGTCCAAGGCGTTTGACACGATTGACCATGACATCCTTCTTAGTAAACTTGAGCACTATGGAGTACGCGGAGTAGCATTGGCTTGGTTCCAAAGCTATTTACAAGATCGTACACAATAATGTCATGGTTGATGGTGTTAAATCGCAATCTGGTAATATTCACTATGGTGTGCCCCAGGGTTCGGTACTTGGTCCTTTGTTATTTTTAATCTATGTCAATGATATCATTAACTCATCAAATGTGTTTTTGTATTCTCTGTTTGCTGATGACACAAGTTTACTATTGTCTAATAGAAACGTTGCTACTCTTATTTCAGTTGCAAATGTAGAAATTAAAAAGTTACTTGCATGGTTCTGTTGTAATAAACTTTTGCTAAATGTTAAGAAAACTAAATGTATTATTTTTCGATCACGAGGCAAAATTATTCCAGACGATGTCAATATTCTTGATGTTGGGGGCCGCAATGTTGCTCGTAGTGAGCATATTCAATTTCTAGGAGTAATTATTGATGAGCATTTGACTTGGAAACCCCATTTAGAATCAGTGTGTACAAAGGTTTCTCGAGGTGTAGGTGTTATATGTAGGTTAAGGTGTGTTTTACCTGGTTCTATTCTAAGAACCTTATACACCAGCATTGTGCTTCCCTATCTGACTTACTGCAATGTTGCATGGGGTAATACTTTTAAGACTTACATCGACAAACTAAAAGTTTTACAAAAGAAAATCATAAGGCTCATCACCAATTCGGCTTTCAGACACCTAGTAAACCTTTATTCCTTCAGCTAAAATTGCTCCCATTTGATGAGTTGGTTGCATTTAATTGTTTGATTTTCATGTTTAATCTTCATTTTTGCCCCCAAATTTGCCAACTAAAAGACTTATTTCCCCTTAACTCTCAGATACACAATTACAATACACGTCAACATAACTTTATCCACCGACCTTATGTAAGAACTAATGTATCCTTAAATTCTTTCATAACAACCTGTATCAAGGAGTGGAACAGGTTACCTTCTGATATTAGGAACTGTACAACTCTTTATCGGTTTAAAGTGCAATGTAAAAAATACCTCTTTGACAATCTATTATCTTAGTTAATTTAGAAAGTTTTTTCTTCCATAGAGTCTATTATGTTTTACATGTATCTCGTAGTTGGCCACCCTAGTCATGTGTGTTTGCGTGTGTGTGTGTGTGTGTGTGTGTGAGTGTGTTTGTGTTTATGCTGACACTTGTTTAGTGTACATTTTGTACATATTTGTAGTCGATATATCTGTTTATTATGTATTCTCTTTGTCATTTTATACATTTAGATTTTCATCTTATTTAGAGGTATATAGCGCCCCACTCACAAGCTGTGCTTCTTCGGGGTCCTAGAAAACCGTTCATATTGTATCATGTATTCTTTTGTACCATCTAATCATTGATTTGTGCTCATAATATGTCTGGTTTTTGAATAAATTGAACTTGAACTTGAACTAATTGGTCCAGAGTTGCGTGACGTGAACAGGCTTGCAAGATCTACTTTTCATGCCTGAGAGAATTTGACCCCCATGCTTGATATGACACTTATCTCCCAAACTACTTCGCTCCGATCCGGACTCCCTTCCTCCTCCCACCCATGCTTCATCATGTCCTCGATCCAAACCGGCCCAAATGAAATTCGTTCCACATTTCGCAACAGCGCTATCTATACCATGTATACCACAGAACTAGAAAGACGTTTTAGTTCGTTGATGTATACATATACTAGTTTTGCAATGTTGAACCTATTTAGTTAGCACAATGATAACGATCGTTTTCTGGGGACAAGAATGATACTAAGCCTATTCAATTCTTATTTCAAGCTCATCATGTTCGTTTTTCTTTCAATGAAAGTGACCAGTTCAGTGCATCCGGCACTTTTGACACTAATCACTCTCTCTCTCTCTCTCTCTCTCCTTACTACATCAAGTGCAGTGCAACCCCCCCCCCCCCCCCATCCCTGCGGGGAGCAGTCAAACAAGCGGCCGGAAGTTGGGGGAGGGGCCGTCGCCCCTTGAACAAAAACCAAAAAAAAAAGCATTTTCTCTCCCCAAAGCCTCCCCCTGGCTGTAAAGGCGTATAGAGAGGATGGTATCATTTTATTTGAGTCAAAAGGAAAAGTCAAATTTAAAAAAAAGATAAGGAAAGAAAAGAAAAAAAAAGAAAGAAAGAAAGAAACCTGATGTGGATCAAGCAATATTTCATTCAAAGAAAAGGAGGTGGGCATGGATTTTTTTTTTACCTTTATGTTATATATTAGGAGTGAGAAGACATGAAAAAAAAAAATGAAAGGTCAGCCCCCGGGATGTTTGCCCCCCGAATCCCAAACTGCTTCCTGTGCGCCTGGATGCGTGGCAAAACATAACAAAGTTAAAACAAAACAACCAAGAACAAGAAAACTTGAGAAAAGGGTAGGTTTTGCAGCATGGTTAAGAAAAGGCCCACGACAAAAAAAAACTATAACAAAAAAAAAATGGATGTGTGATTTACCAAAATATGTGTACATGGGGGGGGGGGAATCCGTGGTCACTTGTCATGTATTGATGTATTAATTCTGACTCCCCTCCCCCGTGTTAAACAAGGGCCATCATCTCCAGTTTTCATATATTTCATCATGTGCTGATGGTAGTATTTCGATTTTAAATTGCAAAAGTGGGCCGTTTATTATTTTACACTTCTTGTTATAATCCTGCATTTGAAGCATTCATGGCTCTACGGCAAACACTTGGGGGGGGGGGGCTACTGGTCTTAGAGGATCATGTAATGTAATATATATGAAATTGAAATTGTACCTATATCGTCCCATTTTCAATTTTTTTTTCAAGGCCCCCTCCCCCTTCCGTAGAACCAGGTCTACTGAAAGAGCAATGAACTGAGGAATATAGATTAGGGAAATTATTTCAGTTTATCTTTCGGAATAATTTCATCTTTTCTATTTATAGGCGTAAGCCTCCCCTTATGATAGCATAATACTTTTGAGTCTTAAGGTCTCTTGAGGCTTCTAAACTGATAGCAGAGTCCGATGGCTTGCTTATAGCTTATGTTTCAAATAAATTTAGTCCAAAATCCTGATACAGAAATGGTACCCTGCTGCCCCCTTTTCTCCCTCTCTCCAGTTCCCGTGCGCATAATTCCTATAAGCACACGTTTTTATCTTAAAAAATTACTTTATGAATACTAGGACAAGTCATGCCAGACTAAGCTTGTTCATCTTTTCTTTCTTTTTTTTTTTTTTACTGGGTCCGACTTTTACCATCGATAGTCTTTACCCAGTCCCAGATGTGTGCTTGATGGCACATTCTACACTCAACAAAAAAAAAAAGAAAGTAAACACTTTTCCAAGTTCAGATTTTTCACAGAAGAATTGAATACTAGTAGAAATCAATAGATTATAATCAAATTAAAGAGAATTTGATAGTCTTTGAAGCTGCAGATGAATGCTAAAAAAAACTTTACGCACGAGTGAACACGTTCGTTTTTCTCTTCCAGGGTACAAAGGTAAAAATTGCAAAAATGGACAGTTTACCATTCATGTGTAAATGCCTTTCCACATAACGATGGGAACAAAAGGTCAAATTTAAACAATGAGAGCCTTGACTGAAATTGCATTATTGAGTCTTCACTCTTTATATCTCTTTCGAGCCCCCCCCCCCCCCCCATTAAAAAAAAGGAAAAAGAAAAAAAAAATTAAAAAGAGAGAAGCTTCTGTTAAGTACAAATTGACATGTGGAGTAGCCAAAAGGATGTTTAAATGCCCCAAATTTGATTTTTTTTCAGTATTATAAATTATTAATTCATGAATTTATGAGTCAAATGAATATGGTTACTCAGTGGCATGGCTTGTGGGATTAAGTACGCTCCATTCCCAGGGAACAACTTTGTTTTCAATAGCGTAGATCCAAAGGCATTGTCCCTCATGCTATGCAACTTTAGCTATTCCTTTATCCATTTTTCATGTTTTTAGATTTAAAGAATGATGTCCTTTTCAAGTGCAATAAACCATTCAAACTTTTTTCTTGCATTTTTCATGTTGTTTGCGAAGTCCAATGCAAAATGGCCGTCGATGCCACGTGTTTTTTTTTTTTTTGTTTTGTTTGTTTGTTGTTGTTTTTTCTTAAACGAAAAGATTTTGCATTTTCAAAACTTTTAGTTTGGCACTTTGAAACAGATAAATGAATGTGTTCACTTATGCATAAATTTCCATTTTGTATTCACCTACTAGGCTAAAAAAAAAAATTAGATTTCCTAATTAAGAAATTAATTTTAAACATGTCAAAGTTGGGGCACTTAGTCACCTACTCCAGATGTCATTCAAACTTGAACTTAGCAGAAGCTTCTTTTTTTTTTCTCTCCTCCTTTTTTTTTGGGGGGGGGGCTGGAAAGAGATATAGAGAGCGTTGACTCAATTATGCAATTTCAACCAAGTCTCTTATTTTGTATAAGGTTGATCTTTTGTTCCCATGGGCATGGTTATGTGGAAGGGCATTTGCACATGAATGGCAAACTGTTCATTTTTGCAATTTTTACTTTTGTACCCTGGAAGAGAAAAAGAATTGTTCACCGTCAGCCATAAAGATTGTTTTAGTGTTCACCCACCAGCTTTAAAGACTATTAAATTCCCTTTAGTTTGATATATTGATTTTCATTTAAGTCTTCTATGAAAAATCTGAACTTGAAAAAGTGTTTACTTTCTTTTTTTTTTGTTAGTGTATTTTATTTTGATTTGATTTAATTTATTTGTTTCCGTCTCACAGTAAACATGTACAAAATAAACATATGAATTCCTTAATCCTGTAATTACATTAATATAATCAAATAACATTGTAAATGAAAGAAGGAATTACTTAGGAACGGTGAACAAAATAAAGTTGGCCAGGCTGAATAAAATGGAGGAGCAAGTTACAAATCAAAGCTTGTAAGGTGAGTCCCTGAAACTTAGTCGTATACATGCGGTCAAATTGGATAACAAAGTTACAAACTTAAAGCTTAAGAAATGGAGAATATTCAAGATATTTTGTTTTGTCTTGTTTTGTATATTATTGCATTCATTCAGTAATGAAAGAAAGAAAAAATAATGACTTGCTATATACACAATAAATCAAATTGCATAGAAAATTATACAGCCTTCAGAGGTATAATTCCCCATAATTCATGTACATGTACAATTAATACAAATTTTAGTACATATAGCATATAAATTAATCTATGCTTGTATAATCAAATCTGTACTAGACCTCTATAGTGGGGGGGGGGGGTTAAAGAATGGGTGTACATGTATATATTTACCGAGTTTAGGTTGGGCGACATTACATGGCTCTGTCATTATCCAAAGACGTTTTATTTATATCGAACCGAACACATGGCTAGCGCTAGCGCGCGCTAGCTGGCTTGACTCGACTCAGCTCCTAGCTTAGTCTAGATTCTGGACTCTTTTTATGAAGTTTTTACATTCCCCGAAACAGCTGCTAAACTCACTGTACGCGTCAAGTCGAGTGATGGCGCGATCCCGAGAACCTTTCCGCCCGGACAGGTTCTCCAGAGTTCTCGGGATCGCGCCATCACTCGACTTGACGCGTACAGTGAGTTTAGCAGCTGTTTCGGGGAATATAAAAACTTCATGAAAAGAGTCCAGATTCTAGACTACTCCTAGCTATGATTGATGATGCTGCTCGCTCAGCGCAGCTCCTCCGATCCGTGACCGCGCCGCCGCGTGCACACACCATCACAAAGTAAATAATTAAATGCGCTTCGCAAATGCATGCAGTGTAGGCCTATACGGGAACCGGAGTATAATACCTTGCTTTATTTTGCCATTGGCCTTTGACTTTGGTAGATCTACATGGTGGTGTTCGCGTGTGACACAACTAACAAGTGGTGGCCGCCAGCTGAAATCGGGAATAAAAGTCGACAACAGAAGACAGGGCACAGGCCGAAAATTCCTGTTCATTTCGGCACTTAGTGAGGAAAGGTCATAAGATACCTACTGGAAAACATGACTGAAGATTGGGATGCACCTTCGCCTTCGGTGAGTGCCTTTTCAACGTCTTCTCATCTCACGTGCCTTCACGTGGTGATGTCCCTTGTTTTGACTTCTATTCTTGAGCCTTTTGAGGATACTATTTTATTGCGAGTTTAGGAATAGGATTATCTGTAGCAATCATAGACTCTGTCACTAACTTACTAGATCCTTAAAATGTACAAAATAATACTAAGATTTGTGAGAAACTGATGATTGAGCAGTGGATAATGCGTGTCTGCTATCATGAGTGTTTGGAATTGCACATGGTGGATGATGGCTTGATGCATTCCTTTTTTTTTCCCCCTGTAAACAAACTACTTCCAAGTAGACCTAGATCTACTTGAAATGTGTAATTTTTTGAAATGCCAATATGGTCAGACTTTTGAAGATGTGAAAATCCCATCAATTGAGCATTGTGTTTTTTGGCAGCTTTTTGTCACTGTTTGAATAGGAATTCTAGGATGACCTCCCACATCGTCAGTTTACCTAATGTTAGAAATGTTAATCCGTTAGGGTCTAGCTAGGCCACAAGCGAATTAAGAGCGGTGCAACGGCTAAAGTAGAGTGCACCATTGAATCAGCATTGCACACCACATTGTTAACGCTACACCACTCTCTACCTTAATTATTACTATACACAGCGCTGTCACAAAGCGACAGCGCTGTACAAGCGGGCATAGGAAATCATTGCAAACCCGCTTCAAAAATTGAATGTTTGATTGATGTTTTCTCACTTCTCATATTTATTTTGACAACTTAGAACTTACCAAAAAACAATGATTTAATAATGCTTCATCTGCACTCGGAAATTTCGTTCTCTCCGCCGAGGGTCAACCAGAAGTTCGACCTCTCGCACATAAAGTTTATGTATGCAAATGCCGATTACCTTCCGGGATACCGAATGGGTTCACCAAAATTTTGTGTGCGTCCTTGTCCGACGCCGGAGCACGGCTTCCGCCGTCGGGTCTGGCTACCTTAATTACAGTCACAAGCATGTGGCTGTAAACACTGCCCTCAGTCAGTGTTACCATTTTCCAAAGACCAGGCAACTGTTAGTCCTTATTATCTGGGGCTTAGTTTTCTATGGGTTAATCCATTCTGTAGAAAAGAGGATACAGTTAAGTTATCAGGGCCAATAGCTGTTTAGGCCACCCTACTTGTAGGTGTTAATTGTCTTTTGTCCAATGTAATTGTACAAATCCATTCTGAATAGTTAATTTATTCTCTCATTCATTATAACTCAAAGGCTATTCGGGGGGGGGGGGGGGGGGGGATAGAGAGAGGAAGTAGAGCCAAGCTGAATAGTTTGACCACAATCATCCAAGCAAGACAAAGGCTGTGATAAGTCTCTTATTTTTTGAATTGCACTACCAGTACTTTTCTTGTAAATTGGTTTGTGGGAAATGGAGAATGAACAATTAGCTAGCAGGGCAGGATAAGACAGATCTAACAATGGTATTTACACCAGTGGAGATCAGAAAAAACATCTTTGTTCTGTTCTTATACTTATTAAGATCTATCCTTTGTATTCTTCTTCCCCATAAATACGATGTGGATATTTTTCCCAGGAGGGGTCAAGTCATGGATCCTACACATACACATGTAAGCAATGTATTATCAGAAAAGGTGATGGAGAGAGAGAGAGAGAGAGAGAGAGAGAGGGCAGGTAGGGAATCTTGGAATCTGGATAGGAGTAGTAAAGCCAGAGGAAAAAGCACAATGAAGATATACTCTGTTTACAATTACATTACATTTTTCTTCCTCTCTTTTGTAGGGTGGCACAAGCTTTGGTAAAAGTACTTTCGGTAAGTTAACTCTATTTCTTTTTTCCATTCACCTATGTAATCCCATTCCTTTATTGAAATTAATCTCAGTATTGGATGGAGACAAAACTTGGAATATCTGATTTTTCATGACTAATTTTTTTTTTCACCCAGAATGAATATGACAATGCCAGAAAGCTCTGCAAAACTTACATTAGAATTATTACTATGAAAACAGGAAAGCCTTTGTGAGTTTTGAAATTTGTTGTTATTTTAACAGAAAAAAAATAAATAAAAGCATGGTGAAGTACTGCACAGGAAACTTGACCTTTATCATTTATGTAATTATTTATATGCCTGTCAATATTAGAAATTTTGATGAATTTTAAAATCTGGAAGTTCTTGAAAAGGAAAAACTTCATGAGCATTTTCTTCATTTCTTTTGTGTAGGTGGTTCAAAGTTTGGAAACCAAGATGTAAGTATTCATAACATACATGTAGATGCAATTTTTGAAAAGGGAGCATTTTGGAACATGTATGTTGGTTTTAAGCTGCAATGTACTCCCTATTCATGCACTATGAAAATTAAACCTTGTCTGTGTGTATTTAGTACACAAATATAAACACACCGTCAGTGCTTGTTTGTCATCTCTCCCTATAAGAACAGTGCTTAACACTATAACATACTAAGGGGATATTACAAGAAAGTTGAGTTTTGATCAAGTGCAAATCAGTTGCAAATTATGCAACTGATTGTAAAGTTGGGCTTGATTAATTTGCGATTAATTGCAAGACTTGTGTGTGATATTAATATCAGGCACAGCTTGTTCTTGCAACAGGATTGATTGTAAGTTGCAGTCAATTGCAAATTTGAATGCAAGACTTTCAACTGATTTGGGGGATTTGCAAATGATTGCAACTTTCTTGCAACACCCCCAAGAGGCATTATGTTTTGATTGCCCCTCATCAAATTTCATTGTAGAGCCTCTTAGATAAGAAGTGTAAGAAGGTCTGTGGAATACTAGACTTGGAGAAAATGAGAAAAAAAAAAATTGAAGAATGAGAAATGATTAATGCAGAGGTCTGGTAAAAGGCATGTACCTGCAACTTCTATAAGTATTGAAGTGTATCCTATTACCGAACACTTTTCATAGATTCAGTCATATCAAATACAATATTCTCTAAATATGTATCAAAATTCCACCATGAAATACTCAAATACCTATAGAAAATGAAGATATAAAAAATTTTCAAAGACAAGTAGTCTTTAATCCGATATCACCTTCCAATCGCACACCTCTCCACATACGTGGCGTTTTGGTGACCTGAAAATGGAATTCTATTATGGAACCTAAGGGAAAATGTTGGACAATGTACCAAATCGACAATCGACTAGTTTGACCTTCTTTTTTTTCTTTTTGAGAAAACAGTGATATTACAAAAATTGTTTTTGCATCATTTTTGTCATCTTCCTTTAAAAATCTCCTGTGGGAGAATGTTGCATAGTTCCAAGCGTAGGAAATTAATTTTGGATGCGTAAATGCGCGCGTTTGGTAATACAATGCTGTTCAGTAATACAATCACTGACTATACTTGTAAACAATGTGGGAAATAATGCAGCCACAAGGGCTTGAAATATATAGTTGGTGAATTTTATTTCATAGATTAAAAAGATCAGCCTCTGTATATGAACACACATAATATTATACATGTATGTAAGTTTCAACATAGCAGGTAATAAAATGGCATCATAAGCCTGAGTCGATTCAGTTTGAAAACCGGTGCTCCATCGTCACTATTGAGCCCTGGCCCCGGCCCCGGCCCAATCTCCCAAATCCTGATCGATTGTGATTATCCTTGTCCGGCGCCGTGCTCCGCAAGGCGTCGGGTCTGACTAAGATGGTGATAGTCATTTAACCTCAGAGTCTATCAATCAAACCAAACAATGTTGAGTGATTGTACAAGCAGGAATGTGTACAAGTTTTATCTCCATTACCCCATTGCTACTTATCCTATCCTCTTACATCTAGAGAGCGCACAAGGAAAAACTTACATGTATTACAAAAGCACACATACTTTGTTATTCCTAAAATTGTGCATTACAACAATTGTTGACTTTTGTTATTCAGTCATTCTCAAATTATTTCTCTGCATTGTCTGCAACCATAGTGACAAGCACTCCATTCTGTGATGTTTCATCAAATTTTATTTTGGTTCGTTGAACACACCATTAGTATAAATGAATTTCGCTTTCACTCATATTCTTGACTGTATGGAATTAGGGATTGTGTGCTCTATTATTAAAAGCAAGTCCAAGGTCATGTAGCTTATCAGTGGGCAGAGTACAGTGTGTGCCTATTTAAGACTTGCGCTCGACATACTTGTATCTGTACATGTATGTACCTACCTATTTTATACACTGAATGGATAAAAGGCAAATGCATGAAACCGCATGCATTGTAGATGCCCATTAATGCATGACATCTCTGCCTCTTGCCTGAAATGTTATAGGAATGCTCTGTCATATTTTACAATTCTGACTTTTTTCTTAAGAGTTTACAGACTTTGCAGATTTATACACATTCTGTTTTATCACAGTTGGGTTGACATACAGATGACTAATGAAGAAAATAAATCCTCGAAAAGATCTCCGAATGAAATTTGGCTTTTACAAAGAATTAAGGACCTGTCCCTTACTACCTTTTAACGATTCCATCTGCCTCCATCTAAATATTAATGTTAGATGGTGTCAGACATAGGCAAATTAAAAAATGAACTAGTGCCGTCTGCCAACGTCTAGATACGTCTGTAAACCAGCTGAAGAACGAATTTTAAAAGTCCAATGAATAAACGTACATTGTACGCGTTCGTTTCTCAGATGGAATCATTAAACGGTGGTATGGGACAGGGCCTTTAGCATAATTCCCTTAATGTTAAGTGCTGTGCATGAAAAAATATTTGAGATTTGCTTGCAGACTGATGGCTTGTGTCAGCACCATAAGCAGTTGAGTATGGAGTGGTAAAGATTTATGTTAACATCAGACCATGCAAGCTTGAAATTTCCCATGTAGAGATATGTTGGGTGAAAAATAAAATAAAAACTCAGTGTAATTATCCATGATGAAGTTAACATCAATCAATCCTCTTTATTTTAGGATGGATTTGGCATTGGTGTTGGGAGAGGACGAGGAAGGGGTCGTGGGTTCATCAGCCCCTTTGCTTCCAATGGTGGTGTGGGTGGTATGACTAATGGAGGTCTGAGTAACGGAGGAGGGGAGAGCAGTGGTTGGGAAGAGAGCCCATCTAATGGTGATTCAGGGAGCAGTCCTTGGTCTGGTAATGGTGACAGTGGGTTCGGCAAGAGTGGATTTGGAAAGAGTGGCTTCGGTAGCAAATCATTTGGCGGAGGAGGAGGTGGTAAGTGATTTCTTGCTTTTTTACAAGCACAAGAAAGAATCGTCTAATTCAACTTCTAATGCAGATCCTTGACTCTAGAATTTGTGAATATCACAAGATGGATATTGTTGATATTCACTTGAAACCATTTTTATGCCTCTGCCCACTGAAGGTGGTGCCAGAGGCATTGCGTTTTCATGTTGTTAGTCTGTCTGTCCATCCATCCCGCTTTCAGTGTGATATCTTAAGAACTGTTTAAGGTGTAAACTTCAAACATGGTCCTAGTTTGTATCACCATAGGTTGGTGATCTGTTGGATTTTGGGATATATACATGTAGGTCAAAGTTCAAGGTCTGAGGTCGGTATGAGACTTAAGGTGTTAGCATTGTTAACATGATATCTCAAGAACCATTAGAGGTATATGAACTTAAAAAATTAGTGCTAGAATGTATCACCACAGGAAGAATGTTTGAGTGGACTTAGGGGGGACATATGTCAAAGGTCACAGAGGTCAGTTCCAAAATTTTAGGAGTTGGGATTATTAATGTGATATATCAAGAACCATTTTTAAGGTATAAACTTCACACTTAATGCTACAACAAAATGTAGTATACATCACCATTGGAAGATGATCTGATTAGATTTAGAGTTAGGTATATGTAGGTCAAAGGTCACAGGTCAATTCTGAAATTTCAAGTTTCAGCCTTGTGAACGAGGTATCTCAAGAACCATTTGAGATATGATCTTCAAACTTGATGCTAATAACATCACCATAGAAAGATGATCTGGGTAGGTTTTGGGGGAGATAGGTCAAAGATCACAGAGGTCAATTCCAAAATATAAGGTTTTTAGCCTAGTGAACACTATGAGAACCAATGGAGGTATGAAATTCAAACTTGATGCTAGTATCACCAGAGGAAGACGATGTGATTAGATTTTGGGTTTGTACATTATTTAGGTCAAAGGTAAAATTTCATAGGCTTAGAAAAGTGCTTTTAATTATTTGCAATTATTCTTTCAGTGATAACATGGCAGGGATTTTAGTCAAAGATGAGTGAAATATATTTTCAGGTGGAAGAGGTAAAGGTTATTACATGTAGTATGAAGCTCTTGTTGAGATGTGCATAACTTAGAGGTGTTGTGGTCCAGTGGATAAGTCTGCGGGCTTTGAACCACAAGGTACAGGGTTCGAATCCCTGCCGCAGCACTAATGTCCTTTGACAAGATACTAATCTACACTTGCCACACTCGACCCAGGTGTAAATGGGTACTGGCAGGAAGGAATTCCTTGAAAGCTGTGAGCACTGAAATTGGTAGCCTACATGTAGCTTAGCCGGGGTAATATTGGGACCGCCTTGAGCACCTTGTTTGGTAGATACATACGCTGTATAAATATCCAGTATTATTATTATTATTATTAAATATTTCGTAGAAGGTTAAGGCATGAATTGTTGATCGGGCACAGTCAAATCGCTCTTGTTTTTGTGTATTGTTGACAACATATGGATCTGTGGACAAGTTTTATATGAAACTTAACTTATGTTACTCTTGTTATTGCTTGATAATTTGGCTTGGAACTTGATCTTGTTAACTAAAATGTTGTTTGATGCATAGTTTTAAGGACAACCGTGCTTGTGCAGCATATCATTGTTCACAAGTCCCTTTGAGTGGGAGCACTATACAACAGTGTCTCTTTTGTGGTTTGCAGTTCAGACCATAACATGTCCAAGGTCAGAGAAAAGTCACAGGAAGGCCTAGGCTAGAGAAAACATTGTTTCTCTTTCCCAAACCCTTGTTACATGTACATGTACATTGAAAATGCCAATGTAATCCCTTATTTCTGCCTTGGCAGTTCATTTTCATGAAAAGCCATATGATCTGTTTGATTGAATTATGCATAATTTAATGTACATTGTAATTCTAATGATTATTTGCTATTGATTGATTACCCTGCCTTCATTATCATTAAGTTAATTTTGATGACATTGTTTTTTCTCTCACTCTTTTGAATAGGGAGCCGAGGAGGTGGAGGAGATAGAACATGTCATAAATGTGGTGAAACTGGGCATTTTGCCCGTGAATGCCCTAGTGCAGAATCAGGAGGGGGAGGAAGAAAATTTGGCAGAAGTGAGGACCCTTTCCTTGTTTTCTCACAATTTCACTACACCCTATGGCATTATATAGAGAATCATGCCAGCTAAATACAATGTATATCATATTATCATTTTCATTTCATGCAATCAAATTATTATCTCGAGTATATGATATCTACCCTGTCTGCATTACATTTTTTTGTGGTGTGCAGTCACTTTGCAGTCATGTTTCAGAAATCTTGCTAGTAGGCTCCGTCACTCTTTCACAATGTTTATCATTTTGCATTTATGGTACTAGGCTACTAGCATTCATTTTATTTGCACAATAACATTTTCAATGATTTCTACTGACCCTGGTATGCAAACAGACCGGAATCAATTTAAAATCAAACGACATGTACGCGTAGCAGTAGGTATGTGTAATACAACTTTTCCCTTTTTCTTGTGCAAATTTTTTCAAATAATATTACATATGAAATTCTCTTTAAAAGTTGGAAACATACTCTTTCTTTTCCTGTCTCTTACTGTGCACACGTTCATTGCAAATACATGTATATGCACTTTTCTTTAGGTAGATAGAGGAAGTGGTGTCATTTTCTTTTTGAATGCTAGTTGATTTTCTTTTCATATAAATTCCAGCTTGTCTCATGTATTTTATTTCATATTTCTATTATTGTACATGTATTTTCTCCTCTGTTCTCCCCACCCTATACCCTTTTTTCTGCTTGTTTCACTCTATCTTGCTTTGGGCACTCTTGGTGCAAATGCATGTTATCTCTATTTAGGTGAAGGTGGTGGTGGTGGTAATGCATGTTTCAAATGCCAAGAAGAAGGGCACATGGCCAGAGATTGTCCTAATGCCGATTCCTCAGGTTTGTTCTTCCAGGCAATGGGGTTTCCCCCATCCTATCCACCTACTATAGTAGTCTGCAGTCATTGCCGACCATGTCGTATGCAGGGCCTTTTTTCCCATTGGTATCTACATGCAAAGTGGCAGTTAATTTTGATTTTGCCTGTTCAGTTGCTTGTGTGCATAGCTAGTTTTAAAAAAATTTCTGCATGATGGGTGTGAAAATGTTTAAATGTTACATGTACTTTCTCATGCATCATGATTTTTCTGCTGAATTTATTAAGAAACTAGAAAAGCTAGAAATTTGTGAATGCAGATGACTCCAGTATTGTCATGAAGTACCATTACTGATATTGTAATGGCCTTGCTCCATGAAACTTCTATTTAAAGACATTCAGTCATGGGCTTTCATGGGGAGTGGATCATAATTTGCTGACACCAGACTTTGTAAAAAGCACTGGAAATACTGTAATAGAGCTACATTTCTGGAGCACAGCAAAACAAACTGTCCTACCATAAACATTCTTCGGCTTGCTTTGGGCATTGTCGGGCCAGGGAAAGTGAGATAATGACTTTGCCAAATGGGGAAAATGGTGGAATATACAGAGCATTACATAAGGTTTGTTGGTCATAAAACTCATAGTGATGGACAACACCTGTTACTGGGTAAGCACCCATGGTGTCAAATTCCCCGTGAAAGCCCACTACTGAGCGTCTTTAATACAAGATAATCAACACTCAAAATGTTATCTAATTCCTTTGGCACCCTGTTCGAAAAACTCATTAAAAATGTAGCCAAATCTTAAAGTGCTTATAAGTGGTGAGAAACGACAAGAAGCATCTTCCAAGCAGTTTAATTTTCTATTCGCAAAAGACAGATTGTGTGCAACAATTTTGATTTTGCATAATGAACATGTGTTTTCTAAATTCCTAAGTAAACATATTTATTGAGATATGTCTTTGTTTTGAATACATTTCATCAGGAGGACGTGGAGGAGGTGATCGAGCGTGTTATAATTGTGGCGAGACTGGCCACATGTCAAGAGATTGTCCAACAAAAGATTCCTCGGGTTAGTTTGGTCCTTGGATAGTACTCCCTCTCCTCTCAGCCTCATTCTATTTTTATGCCTCAGCCCACCGTAGGTGGTTGCCGGAGGCATTATGTTTTCGGGTTGTCCGTCCGTCCATCCCGTTTTCGTTCTCACGATAACTTAAGAACTGTTCGACGGATCAACTTCATACTTGGTTCATGTATGCATATGGGAGGAATAATGATCTGATTAGATTTTGGGGTCTCAAGGTCAAAGGTCAAAGGTCATAGAGGTCATTATGTACATAGAAATGGTTCGTTCTCACGATAACTCAACAACCATTTGACAGATCAATTTCAAACTTGGCTGATGTGTGCATATGGGAGGAACAATGATCTGATGAGATTTTGGGGTCTCAAGGTCAAAGGTCATAGAGGTCATTTTGTACATAGAAATGGTCCGTTCTCGAGATAACTCGACAACCATTTGACGGAGCAGCTTCAAGCTTGGCACATGTATGCATTAGGAGGGACAAATATCTGATTAGATTTTGGGTCTCAAGGTTAAAGGTCAAAGGTCATAGAGGTCATTTATACATGAAAATTGCTGGTTCTTGCTATAACTTAACAACTCTGTGACGGTTCAACTTCCGGCTTGGTTCATGTATGGGTAATTCCACAACATATGGGACACAGAGCTCAAAATTTGAAATCGCACTGTACCCTGTTAATTCCAATTGAAAATCTAAAATTACTACAGGGTCTTATTTTTGTTTCAAATAAACATTTAAGATTTAAAAATCTGCAATTCGACCTTCTTACGCAGAATAAAATAAACAAAAATTTGCAAATACGGGTCTATGGTCAGGGAAATGTGCTTTAAATGCCTCTTATTCTTATATTTAGTAATTTCTCTCAGATTTTTTTTCATTTAATTAGTTTTAATGGCTTACTTTAACAGATTTTGAGTAGTTAATGAGTGAAACACTAATGTAAATGTGCAAAATCTACGTTGAATTTAATTGTAATATCAGTTACGTAACGTCAGTTACCAACATGTCTTCAGTAAATTTTTCATGGCACTAAAACAAATTATTCAAATTGCTCATTATTTTGCACATCTCTTCCCAGGAACCTAGGTGTAATGTCAAATGAATTATATAATCCTTACAAGTCTGAGACATGAGATATATAAATTTGATTCTACACCATCATTTTCCATGTCCTTTTTGCGTAACATCAGTTTCTGACACATTTTCGCTTGCTGTGTGATAAGAAATGCAGTTTGAGATAAAAACTGTCAATGTGTTTCTTCCCTATTATCAACTTATTTATCTATAGTAATTAAAAGCCGAAGCAAATGTCATTCACAAAACTACAATATAAACAATACCACTAGTACTCTATCTTGGTAACGTCAGTTACCGTGGAATTGCCCATATGCATATATGGAAGGTCTCATAATGGTCTCATTTGATTTGGGGTTCACAAGGTCCAAGGTCAAGGTCAAAGATGTTATTGTATACATGAAAATAAAAAAAAATGAACATGAATGTACCGTATATTTCCGATCTTGAAATGGCAGAGGCATAAATTTCAACCGTGTGGGGTCGAGGATTCATCTAGTTTTTGTAGTTAATTTCACATCATTCTTGTGCTTAATGAAATATTACTACTTTAAGGTGTGTTAAGAATAGCATATAAAACATAATTTCAGATTCTATTTTACACATGCAAACTGATTACACAGACCAATTTCTTCTCAAATGCCTTTATTTCTTAACTCATTTTTTTATGTCTTCGTTTTGAATGCATTTGATCAGGAGGACGTGGAGGTGGTGATCGCGCTTGCTACAACTGTGGCGAGACAGGCCACATGTCAAGAGATTGTCCAACAAAGGATTCTTCAGGTTAGTTTTTGTGGATATTGCAACCCTTTCTCAGTGCTCATACTGTCTTTCCTGTAAATACTTTCAGGTGTGTTATCAGCAGAGTTCTCACTAGAAAAAAAATCCACATACGGTTCCCAATCTGCACAAAGCGTGGAAGTTTCGGAAGTTTTACAGAATAACACCTAAAGATAGGTGTGGCAGCAGTATATGCTATAGTAAAAGGATAAAAATACTTCTTGGTAAGCAGGAGTTGTCTACTAATGGCATAAAAGTACACATACATTGCCAAAAAGCAAAACAATATGTGACATTTATCATTATTGTTAGGAATATATACTCCAATATTTTTTTACCCTTGTTGCCACACATGGTGCAGCAATTTCACACATGGTTCTTCCTTGTCTGAAACCCTTTACACATGGTATTGGAACCATGGGTGTTATGTACTGGTGAGAACCATGATTGTAACCCTTTCTCAGTGCTCATACTGTCTTTCCTGTAAATACTTTAAGGTGTGTTATCAGTAGCATATCAAGAATCCTTTTAGATTCTATTTTACAAATGCAAACTGATTTTTGCAAAGACTGGTTTCTTCTGAAATGCCTGTATTTTTGTTTTCAGATAAGGTCGTCAGAATCTGAACTCTTAATCTATAAAAGTGGGACGAATAGAAGACCAAGTAATACATTGATGTAATATGATACCCTTCTTTGATGTCAAGACTGTTCATTATTAGTCCATCATATATGAGAACTTGGTCATCCTTCTGTTATACCAATTCATGATAGGAATTATTGGAAGCCCTATTTGATCATTTTTTTTCCCTTCAGATTGGCAACACCATTATTTTTCTTCTATTGCAGCTTTTTTCTTACTAAAAGTCACATACATGTATCGTAAATACATGAAAATATGGATTGACCCATTATGTTGAAAAGTTAAAAAGTTGCCAGTTTGCATAAAAAACAGTTTGTACTTTCATCACATTGTCAAGGCAATGTAAAGGTTTTGTGCTTTTTGTGCTTATTTTCCTAGTAGAATTTTTCAGTATCAAATGACAAGTAGTGACAGAACAGATGTTGCGCAGTATGTGTAGATATTTTTTGTTCTTATTCTGCTCATGTATTTGGTATGTTTTTAAAGGGCTCAGCATCATAACTTACTTGGCCAAACTGCACAATGTGGACTTTCTGTTATGAATTTATTAAGACTGGGAATCAGATAATTTATTAGGCTACAGGTTAAAACTCTTGTTTTGTCTGTCCAATTCTTCAGTTATTTCTTTCAATAGAAAAATTGAAGTTTCTATTTCTAGTGTCATTACTTCATTTCAGAGAGGCAGTCTTATAATGAACTAAATTTTTCAGTCAGTCATTGGTTGTTACATAAAGAGACAAAAGTTCTTATATTTTCATAGCTTTTTTAGGAACAGCTTTCAGTTTGGCAAGTACAAGTAGGCTTGGAGACGAAATTTTGTTGTACCAGAGTTAAAAACCTGATTAAACTATGATAAAATCTGATGGATGGTTGCTTTTTTCTCAAACCAAATGTGCAGATGTAACACTAGATTGGACTTTTTCTGTATTTCTTAAAACAAAGATTGCATTGCATTATTATCATGCTTTGGATATTGATGCCTTTACAGGGAACCTTCATTTGACATCAGAGGGGCAAGTAGGAATTCAAAGGGATAGGGTGAGATTTAATCACTAATTGTGCAACTTTATAAGGCAACTTCAAGGCTTTCAAGGCAAATCCTATCAAAACACAAGTAGCTTTTCATCTATTCTGAATCCTCAAATAGAGGACTCTTTATAGTTGCATTGGAGTTGTAACTATTTGTCTATGTTTTTTTTCACTTGCTGATTATAACTTATTAATGTGTTGTTTATTCAATGAAAGGTGGTGGAGGAGGAGGAGGTGGTGGTGGTGGTGGCGGTGGTGGAAGCTGCTATAGATGCGGAGAATCAGGCCACTTTGCCAAGGAATGCCCTAATCCTGATACAAGGAGTAAGTCCGCAACCAAAAATCCAGTTCCATTTGTGTGCTTAAGTTACAAATGGGGTTTAGTTTTGCTTCTTGGAGATGCTTTCTTTTTGTTTGTATTATAATGATATTAATTCTCTGCGTGTTCGCATTTTTGCACATCTACATGTACGTATTTCCCTATTGAAGCCCTTGTACCCCGTAATGAGTGTGGATTGTTCACATAATATATGCTTTTACCTGTAGTTTCGTTTCAATTCAATTCAATTCAATTCAATTCAAATTCAGAGATGAGGGATACTTATTGTCACAGTCTTTGCAATAAACAATTGAGAAAAAAAATCAATACACCCTCCTGGGACAGCATATATCCAGAAAGTCCGGTTTGTTGTTGTGAGCAATGAGTCACAGCACCTTTTGTGAGCACAATTCACTCCCATTTCTTTTTCCCTTTTGTTAGGTCTTTTCTTGTTGGATTATCATGGTTTTGGTATCACTAGAAAGCTTATTCAATTATCTCTGCATATAAATATGTAATACACCTGCCACTGATCCGGAACCATCCCAAAAGCGCTGAAGTTTTTGTTGGAAAGACAAGAGTGTATGAAAAGTGTATGAAAACGATTATTATACAGACAAAGCACATTAGTATATAAAATGAATTATATGGGATTAAAAAAAAGCCTGTGAAACACTCTACAAGTTTGCTTCACAACATTTTCCTACAAAATGTTCAGATGAAATGTTATAGCCCTCTAAATAACAGAGTGTCTGTGAATCCAGATTAGTGTCCCCTGCTGAAATGATGCAACGCACAGGTGGTATGCAGGTCAGCGCATGAAGAGTTAAAGTGATAGCTATATTTAGTTGGAAAAGGATGCAACTAGTGATTGTGAATATCTGCTAGATTCAGACTGCAAAATTTCAGATATGTGGGAAATCATTGGTTTCTGCTCGATGTTTCCTTTGTATTTTGTATGTTAATATGTTAATTTTACAATGATTGCATGATGTCAGCTATCTGAAAGTTCCATGTTCTGGTTTTGGTTAATATTCTTAGGGGCCATAATTCACAAAGGTGGTTTAAATTCAAACAATAGTTTAGGCAAATTTTGTGGTAAAAGTGTGCTTGATTTAGCGCATACACTAAGAAAGGTCCAGTGATGAACGCATATGTGTGGGAAAGGGCGCTAAATTCATGCTTGTTGCCATGGTTTAGACCATGGTTTATCAAATTAATCTACATAAACCGTGGTCTAAACCATGGCAACTAGCGCGAGTTTAGCACCCTTTGCCACACACGCTCGTTTGTTATTGGACTTTTCTTAGTGTGTGCGCTAAATCAAGCACACTTTTAGCACAAAATTTGCCTAAACTATGGTCTAAATTCAAACCACCTTTGTGAATTCTGGCTAGGGAGTCTAGAATGCTTAACCAATATTTCTTTTGATAATTGAGTGTTGTGCACTCTGTGCTGAGTAGTTAAGACTGGTATATGTTTCCTAATTTGAAGCAACTTTCTGATCTTTATTTGATTTATTCCAACTTTTTTTTTTTCTTCTTCAGATCAGGGAGAAGGAGGTGAAGGTGAGTTGTTCTTTCATTCATTCTCTATCCCATTTCTTGTTTTAATATATCTTTGTAATAGTCGAGTAATGATTGACACATGAGCTCAGCACCTTTGTTCAGTGAATCAAGGTGCTTCCATTGCTGCCCTATGTAATTAGTGCTAGGAATCTCTGTAGAATCAATAGAGTGGTAGCTATGAGCACTTTTCACAATTAAAGCTGATGATATGCTTAAAGTGTGAATGATACAAATCCTCTCTTTATGCCTTGCAAATGGAAATCACAGTAAAAAATATTATCTTTGACCTACAGCATTTGGATATAACGTATACATTAGAAGAGATGAACTAACATCAGTGTTGGTCTTGTTTCATTTGCAGCCAAGCCACCAGCATCTACATATGTTCCTCCCGCTCCATCTGAGGAAGAGGAGCAGATATACAAGTGTACCCAACAAGGGATAAACTTCAATAAGTATGACGATATCCCTGTAGAAGTCAGTGGTAAGTGTTGCTAGAGAATTTTTTCCTGGCTTTTACATGATGTCAGCCATCTAATCTTGATTAGGCATATCACACTGTTGATGTATAGACTGAAGTCACTTGTACATTACATCTTTTCTTCTGTTTGTGGTTTTTTTCAACAGGGAGGGACAGACCGAAGCACATAAGAGCTTTTGAGCAAGCTGAGCTAGATGAGACTGTACTGCAGAATGTTCGCAAGGCCCACTATGAAAAGCCAACACCTGTGCAGAAGTATGGTATTCCCATCATTTCTTGTGGACGTGATCTCATGGCCTGCGCTCAGACAGGCTCAGGAAAGACGGTGAGTCTAGGAGAATAGTGTTTCCAAACGCTTGTCCGCATTTTGAGACAAGCTAGCATGTGAATATATTTCATGATTTTTACATCATAAAGATTCTTTCTGTTAAAATGAAAGCAAATGTATTTGATAATCATAAGGCAACTAGTGACAGTTGTGTCATAGCGTTCAATATGATTTTTACTGAGTTCATGAATGAAGTGCAGACTGCAACAGTTCTGTACAAAAATGTTTTGCATCAAGACCAAGAACATGTTGGGATTTGTGATTGTACTTATAAGAGATGTGTGATAACTCACCCAAATTATTTCAAAGAATTTGGGATTTCGATTTCGATTGTATATAGGGATATATTTTATTTTGTACATTTTATATACTGAAAGAAAACATGTATTACTTGTTGCTATGATGTGTTATGAAAAGATACTCATTTTGTATTTTACGATGATCAGGCTGCATTCCTCCTACCCATCATCACCAACATGATCACCCAAGGCGGTTGCATCAGCTCCTTCAATGTGATCCAGGAACCCCTGGCCCTCATTGTGTCCCCAACCCGTGAGCTTGCCATCCAGATCCACAGTGAGGCGCGCAAGTTTTGCCGTGGCACCACCCTGAGACCCGTGGTGGTGTATGGCGGTACCAGCGTGAGTCATCAGATGAGGGATACGCAGAAGGGATGTTCTATCTTGGTAGCCACACCTGGACGCATGCATGACTTCATCAACAGAGGATATGTAAGTTACCCAAACTGAGATGCTTCCGCCACTGATATCAAAAAAGAAATTGCATACTAACTGTTATGTTTAACTCTTTTTTTTTCTCCATGGAGGAACATTGAATAAGAAAGTTAGAGATATTATAATCAATCATCTTTTTGATGTCAGAGAAGCTGTTCTTCTCTCTCTATGTTGGGTTTTAAACAATATCTTTGTTTAATGATAAAGAAGACTGCAGAGATTAATGGAATCAAATTACAAGAAGTAGATTGTACTGTGCTGTTTCAGTTTGTGGTAAAACAATTTACTTCACCTTTTGACTTATTAGCTGTTCATAATTTATATTCATGATACGTGAATGAAAACATACCATCCTTTGTGACTGAATCTTTATATGTTTATGTCAACTCACTTGCATTCTCCCCAATCAAGGTTGGCCTTGGCAAGCTGAAGTACCTGATCCTTGACGAAGCTGACCGTATGCTGGACATGGGTTTTGGTCCTGATATCCAGAGACTCATCGACCACCCTCACATGCCTCCCAAGGGAGAGCGCCAGACCTTGATGTTCAGTGCAACCTTTCCCAATGAGGTCCAGGAGAAAGCTGGGATGTATCTGAACGACTATCTCTTCCTGACTGTGGGAAGGGTAGGAGGAGCTGCCTCCGATATCGAACAGAGGGTGTTCTCAGTTAGCCAGTTTGAGAAGCGGGAGAAGCTGATGGAGATTCTTAGAGATCAGCGAGGTAGGAGGTTGGAGAAATATTGAGGTGTAAGGGAATAGAATGGATTAGCATTAGAATTGAAACATAGGATCTCAGTCGGCAAATCGTG
This sequence comes from Echinometra lucunter, assembly GCA_029962745.1. Lineage (NCBI taxonomy): Eukaryota > Metazoa > Echinodermata > Echinoidea > Camarodonta > Echinometridae > Echinometra > Echinometra lucunter. The sequence goes on along the minus strand of CM057157.1, from coordinate 7,253,112 downwards.
CTTCTTCACATTAGTGCACTGCAGAAATGGTAATCTATGTCAGAAATCAAGGCCATTCAAAACAATGCTTGCCAGCTAGCTTGAACTCTTCCTGTTTTGATTTCAAAATTTACTTCAAAATATTTAGATGTGCAGGAAGTAGGCTGTGAAAACAATGACTTGGAAAGAAATCTCACCCCTACATGTATATCCTGCAGGAATTAGATGGTTCCTGTACTAAGCCTAGGGACTATTCAGTAGTCAGCAGAAACCTTTTGTATGAAGAGGGCAGAGGTTAGAAGCTGTATACTTTCAGCCAAGAAATATGTAGTTAATTTTTAGAGAGTGGTGAAGAGAAGGCGAGGTAGGACAGGCTGTCCAGTGATTAAGATTTTATCAAAATTGTCTCCCCGAGCTAGTCTTTGCTATCTTTCCTCTTTCCTTTATTTCTCCAGGGCAATTTACAATTGCTTTGCATCGATCATTGGTCAAATGAACTTGATGGAAACTAAACGAAACCTAACAGATACCCTCCTTTTTGCTCCATGTCATGTTAGAAATGACGTTTATGATACTTTGTTGCTTGTCTTTTCAGAGGATGATCGTACCTTGGTGTTTGTAGAGACTAAGCGGAATGCTGATTTCTTGGCCTCTCTGCTCAGTCAATCTGAGTTTCCAACCACCAGTATCCATGGGTAAGTTTTTCAACACAGTTTGCAGTGCTCTTTATTCATTTTGAAAGAATTTCCTTGTTCCATAGTAGAAAAGAGACCGCTCTGTAGAAAGCTACAGAATATAAACTGAGTGATGGTTGTGCATGAGTCACTGTTCTCTGTCTACTCATTTAGATTATGCAGGTGTGAAATTCATTTAAATGTATATATGAAAAACAAATTTTTAGTCAGTCTCTTGTGAAGGTATTTGCTGCAATTCGGTTTTTGTTTTTTTAATCTTGCTAAGGGAACTTGTTAAATTAATACTCTGACTGACAGTGTTGTATTAATACGCAAGATCAAGGCTTGGGAGACCTTCATTATATGTGATCCAAATAACCACAGAGAATGAAACTTTAATGTTACAAATTGAGAACTACAGTTGTTCTGTAAGGAACCTCTGTGTGAGGTTTAGTGCACATGCGGAAATGAGATCACACTAAACAATGAAGAGTAAGAATAATTTAATTATCTATTTGTCAAACAGTGACCGTCAGCAACAGGAGCGTGAGGAAGCTCTAGGAGACTTCAAGACAGGCAAGGCACCGATCCTTGTTGCTACATCAGTGGCTGCCAGAGGACTTGACATTCCTGGGGTCAAGCATGTAATCAACTATGACCTACCAAGTGACATTGACGAATACGTGCATCGTATCGGCCGTACAGGACGCGTTGGCAACCTGGGAAGATCAACTAGCTTCTATGATGCAGAGAAGGACTCGGGCATTGCTAGAGCTCTCATTAAAATTTTGGCTGATGTAAGTCTCCTTAAGAAGATTCTGACCTCAAGTAAACATTTATTCATTGTTCTGAGGCCTTCATGAAAATGAAAATTGATTTAGAATAGTAATGAATCAGTGCTTTTTGGGCTAATTTAGTTGCAAGGTACAGATTGAAATCCCTGCCACAGCACTTACATTCTTTAGCAAGACAGTGATCAACAATTACCTGGATATGGTTTCCTTAGAATGCTCTTCTCTAGCACTGGCTGATGAGGCTGCAGTCATAGTAATGATTTGCAGAGCTCACAAGGACTTTGTGCCATACAGTGATTTGTTTTATAATAATTATAATAATAATAATAATAATGATAATGATAATATGCTGGATTTTCATAGCACCTAATACATCTTGCCCATGTCTCTAAGCACTTTACAGAATTATTATTACCCCTGTCATCAGATTCAGGCTTGCCAGCACACAATGTATGACCTTCTCCACTCCCTAGGAAGCATTCCAGCAGGCGCTCCCAATGCTAAACAAATCACAATGACTTTCGCATCCTAACGGGTACCCACTTAACACCTGGGTGGAGAGTGGCAAATATAGATTCAAACCTGCTGCAGCAGGGATTCGAATCCCGTACCTTGTGGTTCAAAGTCTGGAGACTCATCCACTGAACCACAACATCTCTACAAGAACAGAGTGTTATTTCCACTGTCAAGACAAGATTAGAGAATAATGATAAGTCTTTGTATCCATGCTACAGGCCCAACAGGATGTACCTGAGTTCTTAGAGGAGGCTGCTGATTCAGCCATAGGAACATACCATGGTAACGCTGGAGGTAGCTTTGGAGGCAGGGATACTAGGAAGGTAAGTATCCAAAGCATCAGTAATGGTGGGACTTTCCTTCGCTCTTGTCCTGCATTTCAGCCATTGCTTATTACCAGTGGTTCTTATATAAAGTGTAGAAAAATGACAGAACTCAAAGATCATAAGTTTAAGTGAACTGAAGTGGGTTAGGGGTGAAGGGTTGCATTTTTGCAGCTTGCAAATCGGCCGTAATTTGGTAAAACCACTTATCTCTTTTTCGGCACTTTCAAGATAATAGATTTCCAGGTTTTCCAAGAGTTAAATCGTTCCTGTACCTTGTCACCTATATTTTTAAACAAGAAACAGTCACTGCATATGGATAATGAAATTCTTCCAGTAGTTACACCAAAATAGAGTTATTGAACAAAGTTTTTTCCAAAATATCATCGATTTTGTCGCGATACGTTGTTTTACCAATAAACTCTCTGCCATACTAATCTGCGCTAATTTGGTAAAACAGCGTAAGTCGATCAGCACGTTCTTCGCATCCACACACTAATTTGGTAAAACAATGTAAGCCGATGAGCGCATTCTTTGCATCCACGCGCTAATTTGGCAAACCAACGTAAGTCGACAAGTTACATGGATTTGCCAAATCAGTACTCGAATTGCTGCAGCACAGTGCGCGTGTTGCGCAGCTATAGAATTCACCCAATGTCTCGAGAGAGATATATGGTTTTACCGTATCAACTAGCAGCTCTGATGATGTAAAACAACGTATCTCCGAAAATGAAGATACAAGGTTTTACCACATTATTTTGAGCAAAAATGAGTAATTGGTCAAATTTAGGTTTAAATAATTAAAAAACCAAATTGAGTTAAAAGTCAAAATTTTTATATTTAAAACATTAAAAATCTAAAAAAACGCTAAAATATGAGATACATAGTTTTACCAAATTACGACTGAAATGTTTTTTGACTTTTTCAGTTATATTGAGAGAATGGCACTGGGATATATCTCATTGTAGAGTTGCAGTTCTTGGTATGTCTGCCAAGTATGTTACAAACTGGGAAGAGTTCTGTGTACTTTGAGGATATTGTATACTTTGTATTCAGTTTGGTCTCTGAATGTGTCCTAAGTTGGAAAATTTCTATTAATGCATCACATTTGATTTTTCTCATCCTGAGGAGTACGATGTGCAAACATTTATGTATTTCTTTATTGAAAACTGAACAAATTAGTTTGAAAGCAGAGGAGGAATGCCATGAAACAATGATGTGAATGAGAGGTAACATTTATCTGAAAAAAACATTCTTTTTGTTTTTGTCATTTGAACAGTTTGGTGGTCGTGGAGGAGGAAGAGGAGGTGGTGGAGGAGGAGGAGGCTTTGGTGGGAGCTCTGGTGGAGATGACTGGGGATCTGGTGGTGGTGGTGGCGGTGGCGGAGGAGGAGGAGGATGCGATGATGAGTCATGGGACTAGGTCCATGGAAATAGGAGGGATCTTCAGCTTGAATTTTCTAGACTTGAAAAGAATTGCGAATGAAATTCCTTTCTTTGGATAGAACATTGATTCATAAACATTTGCTTTAACAAGATGTTAAAGAGGAAAATTCATTTAGTCGTGATCTCCAGCAGCAGACAGCGATCAGAGCGAACTGAAAAATGTTATATCAGACATTCATTATCACATATATGTGAGTCAACCTTCCATGTAGAAGGTCGATGCTTTCATTATGTACTAGTGCCTGCGCACTGTGAGTTAAGTGTTTATTGTTTTCATTGTTGACGAGTTTGTCCTGTTCTTGACATCTTTATTATGTTGTATATGCACTCATTGTTATGAAGTAAAATAATCTACCATGACAGGCTGATGGTTTGATGCTGTTATTATAATAAGGCTTATAGCATTAGAGAGCAGTCGGGTAAAGAATGTTGGTTACAAGCTTTTCAATAGTTGAAACAAAATGATCTTTAAAAAAAAAAAAAAAAAGGTTTCCTTTGGCAAAATGTTTTGCCAGCAGCTGCAGGTGAATGGTGTAAAATCCAAAGGTTTTGTCAAAAATTTTCTTGAAGAATTACAAGTTTACTTCAGTCGTGGTATTCATTGTATTTCCTTTTTCTACACAGTCTTAATGATATATATGACCACACACGTTTTGAATACTTGATCTCATCCTTATCATAGAATGTAAGCCTGGATATTTTATTCCTGCTCCACATTCATGTTTTATTTGATTACAGTATATGACATTTTAGTTTCATCATTTTTAATCGTTAACATTTTTGGTTTACTCTTTAACAATTCCATTAGATTAGAATAGTAAAACATAGCTGATCATCAAATTTAACCGTTCTTATCCATTTATTTTTTTATGCTTTTAAATTATGTCATTCTATTTTTTTATGTAGCTCTGTATAGGCTATTTTCATCAGTGCTTTTAGTTGAAATGTACTTATGCAAAACATGAGTTGGTAATTAGTGTTGAGTTGTTAATGTTTGTTTCCTCGGTAGAGTGTTTTTAAGTTTAAAAAAACCAAAACACCCTAAGATTAAGTGAAGAAAAAAAAACCTGTGCTGATGAATTATCGTGAACTGTATTTATGTATAGCACCAGGGAGCATTTCCTTGACAACTAGTATGACATTATGGCTATACTTCTGGCCTTTAAAGACTGAAAAGGATATAAGATGGAAAGTGTCGTGGGAAGAGGAAAACAAAAAACAAAAAACAAACCACCACTACAGTATTGTAAAATCCGTCCAAAGAAAGTATTTTAGTGCTACGCTGGTAGCCACATTGGGTATACTCACATTGGTGGGAGAGCATCTTCATGATGTTCTGCTGTTGTATGATGGGCAGTTCCTGTCTAGCCCATCATCATTTTCAAGAGGGGTAAGAATGGGAGTGACTTGTTGCTGAGGTCTGAAACTTCTGTTTCCCCAACATTATGATGGGAGACATAATGACCAAGTCATTCTGCCTGTATATCTGTTGAGAGCAGATAAGGATTACTCTATGTTAGAATACATGAGTTATCATCCTTGTAACTCTCATCAGGTGATATTTTCATGTGAGGAGCCCTTTGTGTACTTTCTTAAGTTGCCTGAGTCCAGTAGTTTTAGAAGGTTCTACTGGCTCATCAAGAAGTGCCAACGCCTTGTCTTCCTCGATGCTACATCTAGTTCCTGTGGAATCATCTGTGTGTGTGTGTGTGTGTGTGTGTACCAAAGACTTCATTACACCATGTCAGCATTATTTGTCTTCATGTGCCATAGGAGGATGGCAATAGGTATTAACCACTTCTCTGCTCAGGAACGTTCTGATTTTTCTAGGGAGGAATGTTTGGGTCTGGAAGATCATGTAACATCTGAGCAAGTGTTGATAGAAAAAAATACCAAAGACACCAAGAAGAACACTTGGCAGTACAACTCGCATCTAGCCATGTATTTTGTGTTTGATGTCTTTTAGTGTGTTAACTGTCCACAATTCCCTTTTACTGTTTGATATCAATTGAGATTGCTCTAGTATCAACTCTGATTGGATTGAGAGGTGGAGAGTGTTTTCTACCTCCAGAGTAGTCCGGTGTTCTTTCATTTGTGTTGGTGGCATTCAGCCAGCTTTTGTAGGTGTGTAGTGGATGCAGTGTTCATGCAACTCATTCCATATTGGATTCCCGATCAGGGCATCGAAAAACCAATGTATTCACTATGCAATAGGTTTTCTTGTAGAGTAGGTTCTGGGGGAATGCTTTCTCTTTGCAATAACTGATTTCAGGGTCCTTGTCTTGAAGCTATTTATGAGGCTTTGTGATTGACATGTCCTTGATATTGACTAAGACTTCAAGGAATTCAGGCCCTTTTCTGTAGAACACTCAGTTTGCATATGTAGGCTTTTGATTAATCTGTTCATCTTTTGACATTGATTTTGTTTTGTTTTTACCTCCACACTTCCCTTCTGGAAGTTTTGTGGATAGACCAGTGTTTGTCAGGCTTTGTCGTTGTCGATTGACCGTTTGCCAAAGATACTTCCAAGACTCATTTTCATTGTGCAGTAATGTAGTCTGGGATTGCTAAATCTAGACCACATTGCTCATATCTAATGCCGGAGGTTCATGCAGGAAAAATGCTTGTGTGCACGACATCCTGTTCACAGAATCCAGTGATTGATTTATTTTTTTATTTTATTATTTTTTTGCTATGCTTCCTGTGTCATACTCCTGCAAGGAATGATGGTGTCAAAGCCACCCGTTCATCTTTACAGCAGTTGTTGTTGGGAAGCATAATCTAATTGTGCCATTGTTGCACAATGAAAATAAGTCTTTTTTGTGTGCTGTCTTGTTTACTATAGTACTTGCCTTCATGGGATAAAAGGCTGAAATTAAGCATTCCATTTGTTATTCTCCTTAAAGTGCCAAATTTATGTACATGTAATATTATTTTTGAAACAAAATAAAAGTTTTTGCAAAATTTGCAAAGGGTTACTTTACGAAGTGCTCTTTGCTTTCTTGATATGAGCAGAGATGAAAAAAGACTTTGTATCTACATAGTCTTGAGGTAGTCAGTTCAGTTGTTTAGCCTTGTCTGAAAAAAAGATTGTACCAGGATGCTAGTCAAGTAATAGGTCTTCAGCTCTTGTTTGCAAAATGATTAGATATGGGTTCCAGCAAAAGAGAGTTTTGGAGTTCTTGAATTTTTATCATTCAGTTTGCCTTCAGTTCTTGATGTGCCTTCAATGACTTTGTTATTGAAGGATTAGGTTGTTGCCATGCTTGAAATTCACTGGGAGTGATTAGTATCGGATAGTCTAACTTTGTAATGCTACGGCTAAACAAAGAAATTTCCTAGAATCAAGAATTATTATTTAAGGACTTCACAATTTGGTGCATAACATGGATCTGAGGGAAAGGCCCATGTTATTCATTAGATTAATCTGACTTCAACATTTGAAATCGTGCCCATCACGGGAGCCCTGTGACTAGTCTGCAAGCAGGTGTAGCTGTCAGAAGAATCTTGTTTAGGATTGATGTGGAATCATGGAATGTCCTCCAGTGCTTCTTGAATTGCAGGTGGTCATCGAAAATGAGATCTTTCCTTTGCTACTTTCTCAAAGAAAAGTGGGAATGTTTTGTAGGTGTCATTGTTAACATTGGTCACCTTACTTTTCTTGAACTAAGGAATATAGCTCAAGACAAGTAAGATGACCACTTTTGCTAGTATTGGGTCAATATTTCTTGGTTTTGCTCTCCCAGCTGACCTGCATGGACAGATTATGGCCCTGAGCTTGGCCAAGAAGCATCCTCATACTTCAGAAGAACGAACAAGAGATGATGATGAATCAGAGTACAAGTGAAGCAAATACACTGTCAGTATTGCACAGGCTAGCGCATTGTTGCCCATGAAAATTTTTTTGATGGGAATGTGGTGATGTGCATGTGCTTGTGTGCTTGAGCTTGACTTTGGCTGTGGTGACCCTGGACCTGTCATGGAGAAGACGGGTCTGGGACGAGGAAGCGTCAACATGAAAGGCAACATGCATTTTTCCAGTTATTTAGGACGGAAACCCCTTGCCGCCTTCATAACCCCTTGTCAAACCAGAGGAGAGTGGGTATGAAGAGGTAAGGGGTTTAGTGGTGGAATTTTTCCAGTTATTTAGGAAAGGGAAAGAAAGGAAGAATTTATAATGGGCAAGAAGACGTAGAAGTTGATTGTACTGCTAAGGCTTTATATAAAGTCATGATATTGTGCATAGAACCTGTGTGAAACTCTGAATTATGCAAGGACCGCTAATTGCTTGAGAAAATTTGAATGGTAGTTGTCTTAAAGACATAATAGGATATTTCATTCAAAGATTTTTAAGTTATGAAAGTGTGCTTGAATTGAATGCAGCTGACAGAGTATCCAAGTATGGTCGAGGAAAGGGGTTTATGTTAAAGAAATGGCACATAAAATTCCCATCAACATTACTGAATATCATAAATATATTCTTTACCACAGTGGTCATTCGATTTTAAGATAAGACTTCTTTGCATCTTCGAGTATTTCAAAGCAAAAGTAAAGTAGCTAGGAACCAATAGACTACCATATGTACTGACTTGCTGAATAGGTTGAACATGTTAATGAGTTGTCAAAGATTTTGACGGAAAAACAAATAAAATGCATTTGCATGAAAGAAAATGTGTTTTATTTCTATTTTGTTGAAGGACATTGTGCACATAATTATTTGACGAGCTTATAAATTTGAGAGAGAGAGAGAGGAGGGGAGGGGAGAGGGAGGGAGGGAAAGGGGGGGGGATGGAGATGAGATGAAAAAATTACATGAAATTCCTAGGCCCTGTGTGTGATATACATGTATAATGTATTTGGAGATTGTACATGGGGTGGCATTTTGACATAGCTGAAAAAATGTTTTTTTGTTGGAATTTTTTTTTTTTTTTCAGAATCAGAAAATGTAAGAAATATTAACTAAGAATAAGATGAAGCCCGCATGAAGATACGGTACAGGAAAATCGAAAAATAATCAAAGTGTAAAGTTCCCATTTATTTAGATTATGCATGAGTATACAGAAGAGCATGGATGGTGCTCATGACGTATCGGGAGAAACGGGCAATTTCAATTTCATAATTACTGCATGAGAACGGCACCCGCTGATATGACACGTACCTGTAATGAGAGCTCTCATGAAAGAACAATGGCAATTGAGGCACCTTGTTCAGAGCTTTTGCGCTAGTGAAAAAACCAATAGAAGAGGGTGCTGTCCCTCCCCTTCCAAACAGGCGCGGTTCTACGGGGGGCGGCTTTAGGGGCTCAAGTACCCCCCCCCAAAAAAAAAAAAAGGACGATAAAGTGCAATTTTAAATTCTAATATAAATTACAACCCTCCAAGCCCCAGGTAGCCCCCCCCCCCCCCAACAAACTCTCTGCCATACTAATCTGCGCTAATTTGGTAAAACAGCGTAAGTCGATCAGCACGTTCTTCGCATCCACACACTAATTTGGTAAAACAATGTAAGCCGATGAGCGCATTCTTTGCATCCACACGCTAATTTGGCAAACCAACGTAAGTCGACAAGTTACATGGACTTGCCAAATCAGTACTCGAATTGCTGCAGCACAGTGCACATGTTGCGCAGCTATAGTATTCACCCAATGTCTCGAGAGAGAGATACATGGTTTTACCGTATCAACTAGCAGCTCTGATGATGTAAAACAGCGTATCTCCGAGAATGAAGATACAAGGTTTTACCACATTATTTTGAGCAAAAATGAGTAAATGGTCAAATTTAGGTTTAAATAATTAAAAAACCAAATTGAGTTAGAAGTCAAAATTTTGACGAATGAAAGAGCATGTATTACTATATTTAAAACATTAAAAATCTAAAAAACGCTAAAATATGAGATACGTAGTTTTACCAAATTACGACTGAAATGTTTTTTGACTTTTTCAGTTATATTGAGAGAATGGCACTGGGATATATCTCATTGTAGAGTTGCAGTTCTTGGTATGTCTGCCAAGTATGTTACAAACTGGGAAGAATTCTGTGTACTTTGAGGATATTGTATAATTTGTATTCAGTGTGGTCACTGAATGTGTCCTAAGTTGGAAAGTTTCTATTAATGCATCACATTTGATTTTTCTCGTCCTGAGGAGTACGATGTGCGAACATTTATGTATTTCTTTATTGAAAACTGAACAAATTAGTTTGAAAGCAGAGGAGGAATGCCATGAAACAATGATACGTGAGAGGTAGCATTTATCTTAAAAAACATTCTTTTTGTTTTTGTTATTTGAACAGTTTGGTGGTCGTGGTGGAGGAAGAGGAGGTGGTGGAGGAGGAGGAGGCTTTGGTGGAAGCTCTGGTGGAGATGACTGGGGATCTGGTGGTGGTGGTGGCGGTGGCGGAGGAGGAGGAGGATGCGATGATGAGTCATGGGACTAGATCCATGGAAATAGGAGGGATCTTCAGCTTGAATTTTCTAGACTTGAAAAGAATCGCAAATGAAATTCCTTTCTTTGGATAGAACATTGATCCATAAACATTTGCTTTAACAAGATGTTAAAGAGGAAAATTCATTTAGTCGTGATCTCCAGCAGCAGACAGCGATCAGAGCGAACTGAAAAATGTTATATCAGACATTCATTATCACATATATGTGAGTCAACCTTCCATGTAGAAGGTCGATGCTTTCATTATGTACTAGTGCCTGCGCACTGTGAGTTAAGTGTTTATTGTTTTCATTGTTGACGAGTTTGTCCTGTTCTTGACATCTTTATTGTGTTGTATATGCACTCATTGTTATGAAGTAAATAATCTACCATGACAGGCTGATGGTTTGATGCTGTTATTATAATAAGGCTTATAGCATTAGAGAGCAGTCGGGTAAAGAATGTTGGTTTTACTGAGAATGGTTGCAATAAAAAAGGTTACAAGCTTTTCAATAGTTGAAACATAATGATCATTAAAAAAAAAAAAAAAGTTTCCTTTGGCAAAATGTTTTGCCAGCAGCTGCAGGTGAATGGTGTAAAATCCAAAGGTTTTGTCAAAAATTTTCTTGAAGAATTACAAGTTTACTTCAGTAGTGGTATTCATTGCATTTACTTTTTCTACACAGTTTTAATGATATATATGACCGCACACGTTTCGAACACTTGATCTCATCCGTATCATAGAATGTAAGCCTGGATATTTTATTCCTGGTCCACCACGTTCATGTTATATTTGATTACAGTATTTGACATTTTAGTTTCATCATTTTTAATCGTTAACATTTTTGGTTTACTCTTTAACAATTCCATTAGATTAGAATAGTAAAACATAGCTGATCATCAAATTTAACCGTTCTTATCCATTTATTTTTTTATGCTTTTAAATCATGTCATTCTATTTTTGTATGTAGCTCGGTATAGGCTATTTTCATCAGTGCTTTTAGTTGAAATGTACTTATGCAAAACATGAGTTGGTAATTTGTGTTGAGTTGTTAATGTTTGTTTCCTCGGTAGAGTGTTTTTAAGTTTAAAAAAACCAAAACAACCTAAGATTAAGTGAAGAAAAAAAAACCTGTGCTGATGAATTATCGTGAACTGTATTTATGTATAGCACCAGGGAGCATTTCCTTGACAACTAGTATGACATTATGGCTATACTTCTGGCCTCTAAGGACTGAAAAGGATATAAGATGGAAAGTGTTGTGGGAAGAGGAAAACAAAAAACAAAAAACAAACCACCACTACAGTATTGTAAAATCCGTCCAAAGAAAGTATTTTAGTGCTACGCTGGTAGCCACATTGGGTATACTCACATTGGTGGGAGAGCATCTTCATGATGTTCTGCTGTTGTATGATGGGCAGTTCCTGTCTAGCCCATAATCATTTTCAAGAGGGGTAAGAATGGGAGTGACTTGTTGCTGAGGTCTGAAACTTCTGTTTCCCCAACATTATGATGGGAGACATAATGACCAAGTCATTCTGCCTATATATCTGTTGAGAGCAGATGAGGATTTCTCTATGTTAGAATACATGAGTTATCATCCTTGTAACTCTCATCAGGTGATATTTTCATGTGAGGAGCCCTTTGTGTACTTTCTTAGGTTGCCTGAGTCCAGTAGTTTTAGAAGGTTCTACTGGCTCATCAAGAAGTGCCAACACCTTGTCTTCCTCGATGCTACATCTAGTTCCTGTGGAATCATCTGTGTGTGTGTGTGTGTGTACCAAAGACTTCATTACACCATGTCAGCATTATTTGTCTTCATGTGCCATAGGAGGATGGCAATAGGTATTAACCACTTCTCTGCTCAGGAACGGTCTGATTTTTCTAGGGAGGAATGTTTGGGTCTGGAAGATCATGTAACATCTGAGCAAGTGTTGATATAAAAAAGTACCAAAGACACCAACATTGTAGAACACTTGGCCGTACAACTCGCATCTAGCCATGTATTTTGTGTTTGATGTCTTTTAGTGTGTTAACTGTCCACGATTCCCTTTGTACAGTTTGATATCAATTGAGATTGCTCTAGTATCAACTCTGATTGGATTGAGAGGTGGAGTACATATTAGTGTTTGCTACCTCCAGAGTAGTCCGGTGTTCTTTCATTTGTGTTGGTGGCATTCAGCCAGCTTTTGTAGGTGTGTAGTGGATGCAGTGTTCATGCAACTCATTCCATATTGGACTCCCGATCAGGGCATCGAAAAACCAATGTATTCACTATGCAATAGGTTTTCTTGTAGAGTAGGTTTTGGGGGAATGCTTTCTCTTTGCAATAACTGATTTCAGGGTCCTTGTCTTGAAGCTATTTATGAGGCTTTGGGATTGACATGTCCTTGATATTGACTAAGACTTCAAGGAATTCAGGCCCTTTTCTGTAGAAAACTCAGTTTGCATATGTAGGCTTTTGATTAATCTGTTCTTCTTTTAACATTGATTTTGTTTTGTTTTTACCTCCACACTTCCCTTCTGGAAGTTTTGTGGATAGACCAGTGTTTGTCAGGCTTTGTCGTTGTCGATTGACCGTTTGCCAAAGATACTTCCAAGACTCATTTTCATTGTGCACGTAATGTAGTCTGGGATTGCTAAATCTAGACCACATTGCTCATATCTAATGCTGGAGCTTCATGCAGGAAAAATGCTTGTGTGCACGACATCCTGTTCACAGAATCCAGTGATTAATTTATTTTTTTATTTTATTATTTTTTTGCTATGCTTCCTGTGTCATACTCCTGCAAGGAATGATGGTGTCAAAGCCACCCGTTCATCTTTACAGCAGTTGTTGTTGGGAAGCATAATCTAATTGTGCCATTGTTGCACAATGAAAATAAGTCTTTTTTTGTGTGCTGTCTTGTTTACTATAGTACTTGCCTTCATGGGATATAAGGCTGAAATTAAGCATTCCATTTGTTATTCTCCTTAAGTGCCAAATTTATGTACATGTAATATTGTTTTTGAAACAAAATAAAAGTTTTTGCCAAATTTGCAAAGGGTTACTTTACGAAGTGCTCTTTGCTTTCTTGATATGAGCAGAGATGAAAAAAGACTTTGTATCTACATAGTCTTGAGGTAGTCAGTTCAATTGTGTAGCCTTGTCTGAAAAAAAAGATTGTACCAGGATGCTAGTCAAGTAATAGGTCTTCAGCTCTTGTTTGCAAAATGATTAGATATGGGTTCCAGCAGAAGAGAGTTTTGGAGTTCTTGAATTTTTATCATTCAGTTTGCCTTCAGTTCTTTGAAAGATGTGCCTTCAATGACTTTGTTATTGAAGGATTAGGTTGTTGCCATGCTTGAAATTCACTGGGAGTGATTAGTGTCGGATAGTCAACTTTGTAATGCTACGGCTAAACAAAAAGTTTCCAAGAATCAACAATTATTATTTAAGGACTTCACAATTAGGTGCATAACATGGGTTTGAGGGAAAGGCCCATGTTATTCATTAGATTAATCTGACTTCAACATTTGAATTCTTGAAATCGTGCCCATCACGGGAGCCCTGTGACTAGTCTGCAAGCAGGTGTAGCTGTTAGGAGAATCTTGTTTAGGATTGATGTGGAATCATGAAATGTCCTCCAATGCTTCTTGAATTGCAGGTGGTCATCGAAAATGAGATCTTTCCTTTGCTACTTTCTCAAAGAAAAGTGGGAATGTTTTGTAGGTGTCATTGTTAACATTGGTCACCTTACTTGTCTTGAACTAAGGAATATAGCTCAAGACAAGTAAAGATGACCACTTTTACTAGTATTGGGTCAATATTTCTTGGTTTTGCTCTTCCAGCTGACCTGCATGGACAGATTATGGCCCTGAGCTTGGCCAAGAAGCATCCTCATACTTCAGAAGAACAAACAAGAGGTGATGATGAATCAGAGTACAGGTGAAGCAAATGCACTGTCAGAATTGCACAGGCTAGCGCATTGTCGCCCATGAAAATTTTTTGATGGGAATGTGGTGATGTGCATGTGCTTGTGTGCTTGAGCTTGACTTTGGCTGTGGTGACCCTGGACCTGTCACGGAGAAGACGGGTCTGGGACGAGGAAGCGTCAACATGAAAGGCAACATGCATTTTCCCAGTTATTTAGGACGGAAACCCCTTGCCGCCTTCATAACCCCTTGTCAAACCAGAGGAGAGTGGGTATGAAGAGGTAAGGGGTTTAGTGGTGGAATTTTTCCAGTTATTTAGGAAAGGGAAAAGAAAGGAAGAATTTATAATGGGCAAGAAGACGTAGAAGTTGATTGTACTGCTACGGCTTTATATAAAGTCATGATATTGTGCATAAAACCTGTGTGAAACTCTGAATTATGCAAGGACCGCTAATTGCTTGAGAAAATTTGAATGGTAGTTGTCTTAAAGACATAATAGGACATTTCATTCAATGATTTTTAAGTTATGAAAGTGTGCTTGAATTGAATGCAGCTGACAGAGTATCAAAATGTGGTCGAGGAAAGGGTTTTGTGTTAAGCAAATGGCACATAAAATTCCCATCAACATTACTGAATATCATAAATATATTCTTTACCACAGTGGTCATTCAATCATTTATCCATTCCATTTTTAGATCAGACTTCTTTGCGTCTTCGAGTATTTCAAAGCAAAAGTAAAGTAGCTAGGAACCAATAGACTACCGTATGTACTGACTTGCTGAATAGGTTGAACATGTTAATGAGTTGTCAAAAATTTTGACGGAAAAACAAATAAAATGCATTTGCATGAAAGAAAATGTGTTATATTTCTCTTTTGTTGAAGTACATTGTGCACATGATTATTTGACGGGCTTATAAATTTGAGAGAGAGAGAAGGGAAAGAGAGGAGAGAGAGAGAGAGAGAGAGAGAGGAGGGGAGAGGGAGATGAAATGAAAAAATTACATGAAACTCCTAGGCCCTATGTGATATATAATGTATTTGGAGATTGTACATGGGGTGCCATTTTGACATAGCCGAAAAAATGTTTTTTTTTTGTTGGAATTTTTTTTCAGAATCGGAAAATGTAAGAAATATTAATTAAGAATAAGATGAAGCCCGCATGAAGATACGGTACAGGAAAATACGAAAAATAATCAAAGTGTAAAGTTACCATTTATTTAGATTATGTATTGAGTATACAGAAGAGCATGGATGGTGCTCATGACGTATCGGGAGAAACGGGCAATTTCAATTTCAAAATTACTGCATGAGAACGGCACCCGCTGAAATGACACGTACCTGTAACGAGAACTCTCATGAAAGAACAATGGTAATTGAGGCACCTGTTCAGAACTTTTTCGCTAGTGAAAAACTATGGAAGAGGGTGCTGTCCCTCCCCTTCCAAGCAGGCGCGGTTCTACGGGGGGGGGGGGCTTTAGGGGCTCAAGTCCCCCCCCCCCCCAAAAAAAAAAAAAAAAAAAAAATTGGACGATAAAGTGCAATTTTAAATTCTAACATAAATTACAACCCTCGAATCCCCGGGTAGCCCCCCCCCCCCATTTTTTTTTTCTCTAGAACCGCGCCTGCTTCCAACATTAAGTTAATTTGAATTTTGTTGCACATGTTTATTAATAATGAATTCAAGTTCCGCTAAAAGCTGAGGAAAATGTGTATCATAGGGCACCCTTTGCTATACATTGAGGATTGGTTTGATTGAATGATTTTTATTGATTTATTTCCACGTGTTTGGTACATATACAAAATAACAAACAATATAACAAAGTATACGAGCTGGTAACAATATTACAAAAATAATAATAAAAAAATATAAAAATATATTTTGTTATATAGTTTACAATCGTCAATGTATAGCAAAGGGTGCACTATGATTGAGCGGATACGACAGTTTGAACATTATTGACAGCAAAAAAAAAAAAAAAAAAAAAATGCATAACATGTGAAAACGAGAGGCTTATTAACATGATTAAAAAGCGAGACTTGTAATGGTGAGCCCCTTTTGAAAAGTTGGTGGAGTAATTGTATACAATTATTAATTTTAAAAAACACCGTCTTGGATTTTAAATTTCTAGGTTGAAAAAATAAAGTTGGCGTGGAAGAAGGTAAGTGGAAAATGAATAGATCCAGAAGATAATAGGGATGATTGATGTGTTATACCGTAAAGGAGAAAGAAGAGGCTAGAAGAAGAGAGAAGTATATAGATTCGAGAGTCGCAGTATCATGGATTGGGATATTGGTGAAATTTCGATATATGGTTTGAAATGTTTATGGCATTAAAATGTCAATACGCCCGTATATATATCATGTTATGTTTTGTACTCATTTAGCATAGATAGCTTTAGGTGTTTTTGAAGGTGTGAACGTTGTTATAAAGTTTGAGGGTTTGATTAATACTATTCCCGTAATCATGGTAATTAGGTCCTGTATAGCTAAATGCTTTTCTAGTCAAGGGAAGATTACATAAGATGTAATATTAAGAGCAAAAATAAATTTGAAGTTTGTGATTGTCAAACCGAGGAGGAGGGGAATTTTTCTTATATCTTCTCCGCAGTATAGGGTGTGATAACCCCTACTTGGTTACCCGTTCCCCTTCTACCGAGATCATCGATTCGAAATTATGAAGGGAAGATAAACTAGACAGGTGAGGAGGATAAATTAAATGGACATACATAGAAATAAATCTAATATCCTTCACCTTTAAAGTTTTTTTCGCACTAGGCTTACTGATTAAATATTAAATGATACATTCATTCGATATATGCGCGTTTTTTGGTTTTTGTTTTTTTCTTTATTGCCGGGGAGGGGGTATCGAATTAATGAAACATTTGATAAAGTTTCTGTCTATTCATTCTTTTGCCTTTTATTTTGTTCATAAATTTATTTTCTCATTGAATCTTCAAGGAAAGTGAATAAAAATGGAGAGGGAAATTCAATTCTCACGGTATATTTGTTTTATTTGAAGCACGTTTAATCACACAGTACGTTAAAAGCTACGAAAGCTGGTATGCGATAGAAAAAGCATCCAATGGCCCCTTGTTTTCACAAATATTACCACGGTTTCACCATGGGCGTGAAATGCCACTCTTTCACCAAACCACGGGTCTTTATTGAACACCACGTTACAAGCTACTGTTCGTTGGTAAGGCTTCGTCGATTTGCAGTCTTGACAATGACCGTATTGTGTTAAAAGCTACGGAATTTTAGATTTATATCACACGTCAGTGGTGATATTTTGTTAAAAGCTATGGAGGGAGAGTTCCCAACCCCCATTAATGTCAACATGAATCTATTTCATTTCAGCTTTGTAAAATCTTGTAAAAGTTTTGAAAAAAAAAAAAATTGCAAACTAGCAGTGCTACCCCAAATGACGTCAGTGAGTCCCCCCCCCCCCCCCCTCCCGCCGGAATGCTGCAGCACCTAGAGGTCTAACAATTTTTTTTCTTTCTTTGACCTTGACGGAGGGTCGCATGATACGGGAGACAACGCTTGCATGAATGAATGGGCGTTGTAGGAATATCTCACGTGGTTGGTTTTTTTTTTAGGGGGTGCGCTCCTTATTTCCTTTTCTCATTCTGATTGTTTTGTTTGCTTTTGAGTGCTGACGAATTTGGTGAGTTCTTGCTCTGTGATATAAGGGAGAAGTAGGGTTTTCTCTCAGCTCATTTTCAACCCTTGCATCGTTAAGACAACGTCTTTTACGATTCACCCAAGCCTGTCTTTCTTGTTTCATCTCGTGGTTCACCGATAACATCGTTCATCGTAAGTTCTTCTCGATGTTTATTGTATTTATCATTATTATCATAATGTTTGCTGCTACGTATAAGTAACTGCTGTGCTGCAATGCTATTTTATGAAAGGATTGCTGAAAATTATGAGAGAATGTGTCATTTTCTGAGATAGACCTGATGAGTGTCATGCGTAATCACCTATGCGTTCCTATGACTGTTACCTGACCATTTTCATGCAATATGGATTATACATGCATTTTGAAATGTAGCATAAAGTACTTGTTAGTAATTGAGAAAATGAACCATTTGTTGTCAAATGTTAATTAAATTGCTTTCTACACAAACTTTTGGAGATCCTTGTCCGCCTTGCTTGTTGTTTATGATTTCATCATTTTAAGCCATTTTCCTATCTTTCTTTTACATGCACAGATGAGTCGCAGTGGTCGTGGAACCGGGTTCATGTCAGAGACCAGCAAAAAAGACGAAATCGTCGTAAAGAATGTTGACATGATCGAAGAAGAACAGGAAGACGCCATCGACGCTGCCCAAGAGGCCTTCGAGAAGTTCAACGTCGAGAAGGATGTCGCCGCTCATATCAAGAAGAAGTTCGACGAGAAGCATCAACCAACCTGGCATTGCATCGTCGGGCGCAACTTCGGCAGCTATGTGACTCACGAGTCCAAACACTTCATCTACTACTACATCGGCCAGAAAGCCATCCTCCTTTTCAAGTCTGGCTAGGTCGTTGATGTTTGACTTGGACGTCAATGACGTCCACCTTCGACTTCATAGAACACGTTTAGACTCTTAGAAAGAGCTTAGAGGCATCGTAAAGGTTAACGTCAATTGTGACATCGACGTCAACATTTTGTCATGTCTTTCAGCAAACAGTTACCGAGCAGGAAGTGCCACTCAAAGTCCGCCTCACTTCGAATGACGGATAGATCAAATTAGAACAGGTTTAATAGCTTCGATTCGTTAATGTGTTTCAACCATAATTTCAACCGTTTGCAGCAGTGTCCAACAGGACTAAACTATAAATTTTGATACAGACATTACATCATGTTTATACTCTGAAGAAGTTTATGAATAGTGATAATTTGACGCAATCATTCATTCGTCTGTCCTCTTATCCGTTATATAAGATTACAATGAAGGGTTTTTTTTCTGTGAGTTTGTTCGTAGTTGTTCAGATACTTATTTAAAGAAATAAATGGCATGGTGCTCGAAATAACATTTCTACTCTGACAATTAAAGGGGGTACCCAATGCTGAAACAATGTTAGTTCATTTAAAAGAGCATGATTTTATTAGCAGAAAAACATCTGCCTAAAGTTTTTTTAAAAGTCGTGTTGCCAAGGAAACCCCTAAATGTGGTAAGATTTCAGGATATTTTTGACCCCTCAGCTGTGACCCAGTTTCACCTGGGTACCCACTTTGACGTCAAAATGACGTCAAAGTGGGTACCATGTCGCGCAATTCTAGCAAAATGCGCGCAAGGTATAATACATATTGTACAGTCTAGCGCGCAGCACAACTGCAATGCGCGAAGCTGGGTACCCACTTTGACGTCATACCTCTTACTCAATTTTTTTGGTCAACTCTTGACTTTTTATGAGAAAATTAGCCAAAATGCATTGATTTCGATTGAAAATCATCAATATTTTAATGTTATTCTTCTTAGAATTCCATTCTTGATCATATATCAAAATATTTTTTACCATTGTGTAATCACTTTAAAAAGAAAGGAGATATGGAAATACTTGTATAATGTACGTTACGCTGATCGCCGAACGAATGAGCTATTTATCATGTAATTTGAGGAAATACTGTCGAGATATTTTTATTAGTTCTTATCTAGGTTTAAGTCATAAGTTCCTTTGGTGAAACATTGTGCTGTATTTGTCACCCTCAATTCTAGCTGCAGTAAGAGGATAACTTATATTTTAATGGAGAATCATTTCTTTTGTTCTTATATAGCCCATTCCTTTGCTTCATCACACCAGGGTAAAATGTATTTACTTTTAACTTCACTTGATCGTGGGAAGGATATATTTGAATGTAAAAGTAGCTCTTTTTTTTTTTTTTACAATCTTCACAATTAAACTTAAACAGAAAAATATCAATCCATGTATTCTTTTCTAAATAATACGTTTTAAGCATGAAAATTAACTGTTTTGGGCATTTGTTTAACAAAATGTTACAAAGGACCTTTATTCAGATTTCTATAACTTTAGTTCGGTGTTGCTTTGTGAAGTAATCAAACGTTTTAAGCGTAATGCCCTTTACCGGAAACATGAACAACGTTTTCTATATTCGACATTTTTACTGAATGGTTAATGTTATTAGATTTTATTCAAACGATAAAAGAACAGTTTTATATTTTGATTATGCAATTGATAAAGACGATGAATTACTGATTATTTATTTGGCAGGTGGTATTTTGATTGCTATTGTTTTTGCAAGGTGGTTGGTTAATTTTATGAAAAATAAATCATTTGAGTGAATGAACCAACTCGACCGAACGAATGATGGTTCATTAATTGATTTGTTGGTTGATTGAATCGGTCGGTAGATTGATGGTTGGTAGATGCATCGGTTAGTGGAGTGATTGGCTGGTAGACTAATTAGTTAGTAGACTAATTGGTTGGTGGATTGATTGCTTGGTAGATTCATTGGTTGATAGAATGACTGGTTGGTTGATTCGCGGATTGATTGATTGATTGGTTGATTGACTGATTGGTTGATTGGTTGGTTGGTAGATTGATTGATTGGTAGACTGATTGGTTAGTGGAGTGATTGGTTGCTTGCTTGATTGGTTAGTAGACTAATTGGTTGGTACACTTACTGGTTGATAGAATGATTGATTGGGTGGTCGATTTGTAGATTGACTGATTGATTGGTACGTTGATTGATTGATTGGTTGCTTGCTTGATTGGTTGGTAGACTAATTGGTTTGTAGACTTACTGGTTGATAGATAGATTGGTTGGTTGGTTGATTTGTAGATTGATTGATTGGTACGTTGACTGAATGATTGGTTGGTTGAATGCTTGGTTTGTTGACTGATTGGTTGGTTAATTGATTGATTGATTGATCAATTGGTACTTAGACTGGTTAGTGGAGTGATTTGGTGCTTGATTGATTGGTTAGTAGAATAATTGATTGGTCGCCTGAATGGTTGATACAATGATTGGTTGGTTTATTTGTAGATTGATTGATTGATTGATTGATTGATTGATTGATTGATTGATTGGTAGAATTGCTGGAATGATTGGTTGGTAGAATGATTAGATTATAGATTGATTGGTCGGTTGATTGGTTAGTTGGTAGACTGATTGGTTTGTTGACTGATTGGTTGCTTAATTTATTGATTGATTGATTAATGATGATAATAATAATAGTGTTCAGTTCTTTTATAGCGCATAACACATAGCTTAGTATGTCCCTATGCACTTATATGAAACAACAGAAATACACATTAAGAAATGAAATTAGAAATTATGTGGATAGTGTTGGGCACTGAGTTCATGTGGAAAAAAATACATGTTGAACAAATGCTTTTTTAGAGAAGTCTTAAAATTATCTAAATCATGAAGATTTCTCATAAAATTTGGAAGTGCATTCCATAGCATGGACGAAGCGTATATGCAAAAGAGCGCTCACCATTCTGTTTTGGTTACAATGGGAGGAACAGCAAACAAACTCCTTGTGCTTGATCTTAGAGTACGAGTGGGCTGATGTAAAGTTAACAATTCAGTCAAATAAGATGGGGCTATCTCATGGAAGCATTCATATGCAAACAACTAATAGTTTAAACAAAATACGGGAATGGATAAAAAGCCAATGTAAGTTTCGTAGGACAGGGGTAATTGATTCATATTTTCGGGTTTGAGTAATTAATCTTGCCACTGAGTTTTGGATAGTCTGTAGTTTTCTGATTTGTCGTTGTGGCAAACCAAAAATTAGGCTGTTGCAGGAATAAATATGGCAGAGAACAAATGCATGGACTAATTTTTCAGTAATGGAATTATCCAAGTAGTTGCGAATTTTTTTCTAATTCGGTATAAAGCGTCCGAGGCAGTGCGACATTGGTAGTAGATTGATTGGTTAGTGGAGTGATTAATTGGTAGATGAGTTGGTTGATTGATTAATTGGAAGTAGATTGATTGGTTAGTGGAGTGGTTGGTTGGTAGATTGATTGGTAACGTTGGTTGATTGATTGGTTGGTTGGAAGAATGATTGGTTGGTTGATTGATTGGTTGATGGAGTGATTGGTTGGTAGAATGATTGGTTGGTGGGTTGGTTGGTTGGTTGTTTGATTGTTTACACGATTGATTCGTTGATCGATTGGTTGGTCATGTTGGTAGACTGATTGGTTGTTTGATTGATTGATGGATTGATTGGTTGGTTGAATATTCGTTGATTAATTTCATGATCGATTGGGCGATAAAAAGATTATAATAATAACAATACATTTTTTTCCGTTAAGGAAGCTATTTCACTTCGTATTTATGTACTTTTGGTTGATTATAGTGAAAGACTAAATGGATGGATGGATTAATAAAGTAATGGTTGGTTTTATGGATTGGTTGGTTGATTGCTTCACTGCTTGATAGGGACTAAAGGCTTTCCAATAAAGAAATGAAGGTTTGAATTCAATCTCAGTGTGTAAACCCTTCCCTCTGTCTGTAGGCACAGTGCCCTCACTTTTCAAGCACCCCCAAAGTGCCCCTTTTTATTCATAAAAAATGTCCATGTTTCTTTTCACAAGGGCCCATTTTCTTCATTAATATTAAAGTGCCCATTTTGGTTTCTGGTACGTGCCTTTCCCACTTGGGCATGTTGGGTAAGCGCCCTTCGTAAATTTCTGTATATTGCCTATGGTTTATTCCTCAGACCTCTTATTTTCCTTTCTAGTAATCATGGTAATTGCTTTTTGTCCCCTTACGATAAACGTCCCTTTCGAATCTGATAAGTGACCCTTTTCATTTCTAATGAGAGTCCTGGTTTATTATGATATGTACCCCTTGTTGAAGCCCCTTTTCGCTTGAAAATTTTCTTTTTGATAAGTGCCCCTTTTCACCTCAGATAAGTCTCCTTCAAATCTGATGCCCCCCTTTTACTTCTGAATTGTAGCACCCCTTTTCTTTCTTGTGCCGTTTCACAA
The DNA here is from genome assembly GCA_029962745.1 of Echinometra lucunter. Taxonomy (NCBI): domain Eukaryota; kingdom Metazoa; phylum Echinodermata; class Echinoidea; order Camarodonta; family Echinometridae; genus Echinometra; species Echinometra lucunter. The sequence goes on along the minus strand of CM057157.1, from coordinate 7,230,089 downwards.
AGTTCTTCTTCCCTTGCACCTCTGGGAAGTACCTATAAAAGTCCTCAAAGAGCCATATACCTAGATCCCCCAAATCAGGTAGGTTTCATAAGAGATTCCCTTGCTAATGATATCATCACAGTGTGAGTCAGTTGGGCAGTGGGCAGGAATGCCCCGACGCCCTCCCCCAACTTTAATAAGAACGAGCAGTGCCCCTAAGCAATGAGAATATATTTTCCACATGTTTTTAAGCTCATCCACCACGCTCGTTGGCCCTTGCTTATCATAATCAGATAATTATCTCAAGCACGGCACATCAAGTATGTTAAAACCATAAAGTCTATTCTCCTGTTCTTGATGGAATTGTTCTTTAAACCCCATCAATTTGACTATTTTCTCTAATAAAACGTGATATGATCGAACCTCATAAATGCATTGAAACATCATGATTTTGTCAATTTAGCATCATGATTTTGTCAGTTTAGAAAACGACAGGGTTAAATTATGAAAATAACAGTGATATGAAAGAGCCTTAAAATCAATTAGATCCTGTTTTTATCCAGTCGCTTTGAAAAATGCGATCGTCGTGGCCTTAAGCAAAAATAGTTAATATTTTTGCTCGCTTGCTTCACTCGCTCGGAAAAGAGTGAAAGAGCAATATATACCACTGCAAAGTAGTTATCATCATGTAAAGGAAAATATGCCCAAAATGATTCTTAAAAGTGAGTCTAGTAGGAGTTAGGGGTAACTATACTAACACCTCAAAATGGTATTTCTCCTTGGGTTCATACTTTGTAAGTGCCTCTTTTCTTTCTTTTTTTTTATTAAGAGTGCCCTTTTTCGCTGGTGCATCCCCTTTGAAACACGCTACCCCGCCCCTGCCCCCCCCCTTCTTCTCTCTCATTTTCTTTCTCTAGCAACTCTCCGTTGGAACTAAAATAAAGAAACTGAAAGTGAATTGATAAGAAAATTTGATTGAAAGGAGATGAGTATTGTTTCAACGTGTGTCGTGCATTATGAAGGACATATTCTACTGGATCTGATGATGATTTTAGAGAGCGGAATTATTTGACACAAGCTTGTGAGGTATCGTGTTACTGGTCTCCTTTCTCTTGGAGGGGGGGGGGCATCACGAGGAAAGCAAATAAATTCGAAGATGGAAAACTATTCTCACGATATAGTTGTTTTGATTTACGCCTCTAGTTGTGTGTTAAAAGCTACGGAGTCTAAGGAAAAGTGAAGTATTACCGATACCACCAATGATAACTTGTCGGTGTCAAAACAAACCAGTCCTTCACATGCATTGTCAAGAAGCCAAGGCTCTTTATTCATGACACAACGTTACAAGCTATGATGGACTGGTATATTTTATACAAATGTACACTGACGGTTTGTTATAAGCTACGGGTAAGTGGTAAATGCCACAGAGTGTACATCGATAAGAAGGGAGGTGTTTTGATAAAAGCTACGAGTGAATGGCACGATTCCGCCAAGGGGGAAGGTGAATCCTCCTCACGTATCAATATCTAGTTTCCAGATCTTAAAGGCAAGCAGAATTTAGACAAATAATTTGGGCTACATGTTTATCATAATTTCTCTATAATGATTATACTAAATAGAATTTACCATAACGTTATATAAACGAATATTAGATGACAATAGTTTGTATTCATAACTCCCGGGGGGGGGGGGAGCGGGAGGAAGGGTGGTTCTAACCCCCAGGCATGCACAACCAGTTCGTATCCTTTTGTATTACTATAAGGATTAGGATAACAATAATGATTATATTTTTCCTCTGTTTACAACAGACCATTGACTACTAGACTATTCAAAATGTGCGGTAGACTATACCAGTTCTCTGCATTTATGCCATAAAGAACACTCTAAATTTCCTAGACTTAGGTAAGGGACAACTCCAAAATTCGATTAAAAATCTTAATCTAATTCTGGAACAATCGACTTAGATGTGATTCATGATCTAAGAAATTTAGAATGAAGATGGAGAATGTAATGTAGCTACCTACCAATGTCAAACAACACGTGAACATCATTAACACAATCGTTTTTGTTATGGCCACCATTAGCGGATAGAGCAAAAAAGTAAAATTCCAATAAAACCGTATAGTTTATTCTGCATAACTTGTTTGAAAGATTCTCTTTAAAATAAAAGAAAAGAGAGACAGTTATTGACAAATAGTCATGTCTGTTCGAACTTTTGACAATATTGACATTCATATCCTAGACTTTCGACCCCCCCCCCCCCTCCCCGAAACTGCCCTTAGGACTATTACCCCTTCCCTGACGGCCATTTCTCACTTAATTACGCCTGGGTAATTGTTTTTATTGAGTTACTTTTTCATGGGGTAGTTGTCCAGGAAAATATTTTTGTCTTAGGATGATTCTATAGAGCGAGCAATTGTCTGTGTTAGTATTTTAGTTAGTATCAAAGCAAATTCATTTACTCGACTGGCGATGAATACGAGGTAGTATTTATGTGAACCGAACTGTGAAAAGATAAACACTGTCATACCGACCTCCTATGAATATGAATAGGGGTGCTTTATTTCAATATCATTTTTTTTTTTCAGTTTGGAGTGGGAGGTTTGAGAAAACTATCTATATAGAGTAAAAAAAAATCGTGAAATCATATCAAATATTTGATTTCACGAAGCTCTGTTGGGTCTCTACATCAGACACTGTTTTGTCTTCGGTTCTCCATTTGACGTCATTATCAAATCACAATCGTAAGTTGAGCTTCTTTTGATTTATTATTCTTGCTTTTTTTTCTTTGAAATTGGATCTCATTTATTTTTTACTTGATATCGTTTAAAAGCCAGTATAATCATGTATATTCAGTATTCCCTTTATCTTTAATTTATGAGCATTTTTTAACTTCTCCTTGATTAACTTTCAATTTAACATGTTTAAGTCGTCCTGTCGTATAACATGAATATCTGATTTGGCTTGTTATTTCTACAGATATTTTATTGCTTTTTGATATTCACTATTGTTGTTCCACATGAATCGGGGCGATCGTATCTTGAAATATTTGCTGAAGACATAATAATAGAGGTTTACAATTTAGTGCATGGAAAATGCGAAGAGAAAAGAGTTTAAGAGAGTGATAACGATTCAAAAGACTCGGATGTGTCTGTAAATTCTTAAATTAGCAGATAGAATTGAACTGAAGCATTAAAAGCGCGATGAAAAATATTTAACAAACTTAAACCCTGATAATCTTCATCTCTTGAACTGTTATTGTGAATATCATATTTCCTCGCAAACTTTCATTTTGGTATTTCAGTTATATCTGAAAAACATTTCAATAAGAAGAGGCAATCATCGTTTTCATGATAATCAATGAATTATGGTAATTCTCTCTTTTTTTCGATTTATTTCGGACCCAGATGGTGCTTGGGAATACAGGTAATAAGGAGAGGAAGATCGTCATAAAGAATGCCGATATGTTGGAGGATATGCAAGACTATGCCAAACAACTTGCAGAGGACGCTTTTTCAAAGTTCAACATCGAGAAGGACATCGCGTCGTACATCAAGAAAGATTTCGATAAGGAGTACAACCCGACCTGGCACTGCGTCGTCGGTAGTAAGTTCGGCAGCTATGTCACGCACGAGACCAAACATTTCGTCTATCTGTATGTCGATCAAGTTGCAGTGCTCCTCTTCAAGTCAGGCTAGATGTGAAATTCCAGTCATCTACAAGACCGTCTTCTTGGACGTCAGTCATTATTTATACATCAGAAGAAGTGACATGAACGAACTGTATAATTCGGCCCCGTGATTTCCAATGCGCCTAGCCTGTCAATTTGTCAATCAACTTGCTCTCTGCATGTCTGGGCAAAAATATCGGACAGCCCTTATAGAAGTGTTCCTGACTCCCCTCCAACAGTCCAAGACCTTCAGTTCCTTTATAATTTGCGAATTATTTTAGCAAGGAATCAGTGTCCGTACGGCTCAAAATTTTCAATTTCTCACTCCTCTAGCACACATTACCGACATCGTCGCATAGACTCATTTTGTACATAATTATTTTCGCCTTAGTTGTGAAATAAGACTGGTTAAGAGGATATTTTTGTAAAAACAGCGTCTAAGTTTTAAATTTTGGATGCCAATAATGGTTGTTATAATAGTAGCAACTCCGTTCGGAAACGGGAATGTTTTATTGTTAATTTTACTTTATAATTTACAGTTAGATCAATATAAAACGTGCCCGAAATTGCAAGACATTAATGTTTTCGATATTTTCTGAAATATCTTATTTTAAAATTCAAATAGATATTCAAACATCAAATTCCACTTACAATACACCAATCTTTCTTTTGAAGATTTTTCTTTAAATTCTATTACAGCTTAGTCAAATTACTTCGTTTTAAAAATTGGCAATATAAGACCTGATCAAACAAAATGTGTACCAAACATCTCTGTATACATTGATTTTTATTATAACTAAAATAAAATAGTAGATTCAAATCAATCATTTTCTGATGCACTGTCATCACTTTCTCTGCCTATAATCGATTGCCTGTATTGGCGTATGGAAGTGAAAAGCGTCATTTGAAGTCACCAAGTGATTTTATTCCAAGTACATAACTGGATTATCTGGTGACTTAAAATGAATTAATTGATTGATGAGAATAACTTTTGGTTGATATGCTGTGAATGTGAGAGAATGGCTTCGTGGTGGATGATTGATTGATTAATTGACTGATTGCCTGTTTGATTGACTGATTGCCTGTTTGATTGACTGATTGGTTAATTGATTGATTGATTGATTGATTGATTGATTGATTGATTGATTGATTGATTGCCTGATTTATACTGACTGGCTGATTGATCGATTGATGGACTGATTTACTGATTGACTGACCGATTGATTGATTGATTAGTTAATTAATTGCATTACTGACTGACTGATCGATTGATTGACTGATTGATTGATTGATTGGATGTATCATTGGCTACTACTGTTTTTAATTGCTTATTCGGTTAACTTAATGTTTTGCTTAATTCATTGACGATTATTTGGCTTGTTGCTTGCTTGAAATGTATATTACTGCGGATGTAGAAAGATTGATTGTTTGTTGAAAGTGATTGATTAATTGGTTCATTCATTCATTGATGATCGTAATAAAGACAGGTAAAGCAGGGGCGGATCCAGGGGATGGCGGAATCGGCCGCGACTCCCACCCCCCTTTTGGAACCATGGGGACCGAATCGGCCTGCTGCCCCCCCCCCCCCCTTTTGAAAAGCAGAAAAAGCAAAATTTTAGGGTAAAATACACGTGAACATGCCGAGAACCCCCTTTTTTTTTCGTAAAACAGACACCTGAAAAAGCCGACCGCCCCCCCCCCTTTAGAAAAATTCTGGATCCGGCCTGGTAAAGACAGGTGAATAAATGAATAAATGAATAAATGAATAAATAATAAATAAATGAATAGCATGATCATTTTAATTTACGTGAATAATTATTCCAGCTCCTAGAATGACGGAGTTTAATAGCATCATACGATTTAGAAGTTAAGTGCATGCGTTTATGTGTGTGTGTATGTGAGGGTGTGAGAGGGTGTGTGGGGGTGCGGGTGTGTGTGTGAGAGAGAGAGAGAGACAGACAGACAGAGAAAGAGAGAGAGAGAGAGAATTATGTGGGGGTTCAGAATATATCCTAGAAATAAGTCATTTTACTTCACCAACTATGCAGCAAAACTTGCCCAATGGGCAGCAAAAGAAAAAAAAATGTCAATAAGTTATAATTAAGTATTTAGTAAAGGATGTCATCCTTGTCCCGTTTGCCAATAATACTCCCATCATCATTATGGAGCCGCCATCGGGGTCCCTTCACCCATGTCCTCATTAAAACGTATGTGAATATGCAGATCCCCCTCCCCCCCCCCCCCCCTCCACCGGCAACCTCGCAGAGGGGTAACGAGGTATGTTCCTAGACTCATTCTATAACTTTTATAATCTGACTTTTGACATATCGTTTGGTTTCCTAAATAACGCGATGGTATGATTCCTTGCCAATTTCGCTTATCAATGTAAAAAGCTGTTCAACAAGACTTAGTTATACATCAGCGCTCAGTAAATGATATTATCGTTGTGGGGTTTTTTTCAAGATTAAGTCTACTTTGACCATTTCCTTCCTGTTTTCATCAAACAACTTCTTTCAAGTAGTTCCTGTGTATCAATGAATTTATTAAAACTGAAAAAGGAATCTTAAATAACAAATGTGTACCAAAATCTATTTCAAAAACTGAATAGAATTAATGATTTTGTTTCGAACTCTACTCTTGATCAATTGGAATGAATTATCTGTCAATCACGATGACTATTGATTTGAGATAGGTGTTTTGTTCTTCGATCAATTGATTTTGGAAAAAAAAAACACAATACTCAAGTAAAATACTTAAGAGGTAAAGGGAAACTGTTTTTCAATATTCAAGGTGTATTTCAGTTTCATTTGAGCAAAGCAGGGGCGTGTGAAACAATTTTCTGTCAATTTGTCTGACAATGGACGTGATTTTCCAAATGAGTAAGTCAGAGCAGCGTCATGCAACCGCTAAACTTAAAGTCAAGCCTGAAGTAGAGTGGGCCTAGACCGGGGTGTGAGGCTGACCTTGTAGCTGATGGGAGGTGTCTCATGCCGCCGGGCGTGAGAACACTCCAAAAGTTACTTTTTTTTTTTTTTTACTTCTTTTCATTCCTCCCATTGTCATGATTGTTGTGTGAAAAGAAGTTTTTCTACGTTTCATGAAGGTCATAGAAGAGAGATGAAAAGATAAAGAGAAAATTGTCGTGGGCAAGTTCGGGGTGGAAACGGTAACTTCTTGAGGATTTCTCTTAACTTTTCATTCCAGCTAGAAATTTGTTCCTGATTCCAAGTAGTTTTACATTTCTCTATATATAGCAAGACTCATCTGCATTTTGCACTCCCATCTCAGGTAAATAATCCTATTTTATCTCTCTTTGAAATACTCTGATACTCTCAGACGGCTTTTATCGCATACAAGAAAGGTATAGTTAAAAAGTACTATATTGAAATGGTGAAAGATATTGGATTTGATTCGATTAAAACATTACAGAGTCATTTGGAGAGCTTGAGGAACAAGAAAAATAGAAAGTTTTATAAATGGACTAATAATATTCAAGCATAATAAGTGCTTCTTTACTAAAAAGTATGAAGTTAGAATTACATACATGTACTACGCCGAGGAGAAGGGGTTTTCTATCTTACTAGTCTGATACTAGTGCGATTGTGCCACACATTTTGGTAGGCTATATTATGACTCGATGAATATTTATTTATGTTCTATACTAGAAATTACATGCTTTTGGTATTAAGATAATCCGTATAATTCAAAAGTAGATGTAAGATAAAATATGAATTTAAATATTTATGAATTGTTGCCTATTGAATTTCATTGTAAATGTGGCAATTTTAGTTGGAACTTTTGTCATGTTTTAGTAAAGAATGAAACCGACTAGAATTGGGGGAATGGATTGAATATTATGCTACCCTTTTTGTTGTTAATTGTTGTGTTTTGTTTTGTCTTTGACAGGATGTCTCGAAGCAGTCATACCACGTACAGCTTCTCAACTTCAGCAAAAACCAGCGGTGGTTTTCTGCCATTGAGCAAAACACCGGCGGTAAGTCATTACACTTGTTGTTTTTGTTGTTTCTTTTTTTTATTAATGTAAGTAAGAAAGGTGTTTGGTTCTATATCTGTACATTATGCACTTTTGGTATGATTATTCTCAAGTCGTTCGTAAATTCCTATTGGGGCGATGACGCAAAATTCTTTCAGTTTTCATACTTACCAATACCGTAGTTTTATCTGCATATGAAAAAGAATCAACGTCATTGATAATGATATTGGCAAATGGACACTTTTCTCTAAATTAGGCGAACTAAAAAACCTACTGATACAGTACTTGACAAAAAATTCAAAGGTCATTGGCAAGATAAATTCTCCGAGATAGGCCTATACACTCTAAAAATATTAGGTAAAAATGTGCCATGAGGGTAATTATATGTCCAACGAACTTTGGGCATTTCTTTGGACATTTCTTTTTATCCAATTTGATGAAAATTTTGCCCATTCCAAAGTAATTACTGCTTGGTTTTACCCTAACTGGACAATATACTTCTCGCATTGGGCAAAAATATTGCCCAAAGTTGGTTGGTTGCTGGTTAAAATTTTACCCAATATTTTTTTTTTAAAGTGTATGTATGATTTTAAAGTTATTTTATTCATAAAATTATTGTATAGCATCCCACGAGACCGTTTTTATAACTCTATGTATGACGTTTTAAAATGAATTGAATAATCTTGCACTGTTACACGTATTCGATCACCTTTTTATCAATTTCTTGCATTCATCATTAGTTTCTTTTCGTGATTTTTTGATGAATTGACCAGTATTAATTGTTCTACAGAATTTAGACATTAGAAAATAAAATTAATGTAATTGAGCAAATTCTCTCTATCGATCTTTTCTCTCATCCAACAGACTATTACGCCATCATCATCGTCATCATCGAAAAAGGACAAAGAACCCATCATTAAGAATGTAGACATGACCGAAGATATGCAGGAACGCGCTATCGAAGTCGCCAGGGAAGCCATGGAAAGATTCGACAGCGAGAAAGACCGCGCGGCCCACGTCAAAAAGGCTTTCGACCTCGAGTTCGATACGACATGGCATGTCGTTGTCGGGAAGCACTTCGCCAGCTTCGTCACTCACGAATCGAAATGTTTCATTTATGTCTACTTTGGTCCAATAGCCTTTCTGCTCTGGAAGTCGGGTTAAATTCCCTCATCTTTTACTCCATGCCTGCACTTCTTTCGAACCCGGAAAGCATGCATTTCTTGTATCATGGTTACCTCTTCAGTATGTAGGCCGTCATATATAATCAGACCAAAATAATTTATCAATTTTTTATTTCTTGTTTGTAATCATATCATTTATTTATCTTTTTGTTTATTCATCTATTAATCTATTTATTCATTCGTGAATTCATTTGTTTCTTTTTATTAATTAATTCGTTTATGTATTTATTGTTTTTTTCGCGTGTATTATTTTGTTTATCTGATTATTCATCTATTTATTCATTCATATATAAACACATCAGTAAAATTGACCTACTTTTCGTTTGTTATTATGTTATTAATTTATCCGTTTATCCGTTTATTTATTTATTTATTTATTTATTTATTTATTTATTTATCTATTCAATTATCTAGTTATTTATTCATTTATTTATTTCTGATATCTATACAGGGGAGCACATTTCACCAATAATGGTGGTCTTCCATGATATCTATTTATTTGTTTATCTATTTATTTATTTACTTATTCGTTCATTCATTCAATCCTTTATTTACTTACTTATTTCTTTCTTTGAATTTGTATTTAAGTACTGTGTTTTGACTATGCACTATATTTCGACACGGTTTTCGCACAGTCTACATTCTTAACTTCAAAAATATCATTTTTATTTCTACAAACATGTTTTCATCTAACTCTCGTACCATTTATATCTCACAAATGCTACTAGAAGTAACTGTACTTTTACAGAGGTTTCATGAATGATGTCTTATTGTATTTGCAGCTATTTTCAACAAACCTGACGTCAAAAAATATTTCTGGAATGTCGGAATAACCTGCAGCTGGCTTCCAAATACAAGTAGTTGTGAACACATTGTTTTGCCCTATCAAATTTTCATTTTTTTTTCTTTTTAAAAATTAACTTTATTCTAATTTTTGATACGACGTTACGAAGTTCAACTCTTTCGTAATTTGAATCTCTGCCTCTAAATGTCTTTCAAATAATTTTATAGATGATATAATTTTTAGATAAGGTGATAAGATATTTCATAACAAATGATTTAATTTTGATTTATTGCAAGGTGGATGAGGCGCATGGAAAAGGTACTCAGATCTTCTGATGAGAATTATTTTTCATGCTGAAATTTGTCGAATTTTATTCAGTGGTGCTGACTTGTACTTGTTAGTTGGTTTTAGGCAATTCTTAAATTAGTTTTTAAGTAGTATTTATGATTTTGATTTATTTTGTTTTTCTAAGTATTATTATCAGATCATAAATATGATTTTGTAATATTTCCTTTGTCGATTGCTTTGCTTTCATAGATCAACAAAATATATTTATCTGTTCTATCCTTTTATTCATTCAGTCGTCTTTCACAATGATTTGTTGCTTATTCTTGCGCCAATATGATTCAAATTCATTTATTCATTCGTTTTTCTATCACTATTCGCTATCATTTCTTGTTTTCTTCGTTAGATTTTCTGATATCTTGTTAATTGTCATTTTTTTAATCATTTCATTTATTTGTTTTTGTTATTTATTCATTCTATTATTCCGTGTTTTCCCCTTTCTCTTCTTTTACTCTGTCGTTTTTAAACATTTCATATGTTATTTCATTATCATTATTTTTTTACACTCCTTCCATTCTTTTATTTATAATATTTCATTTGTCATATTCATGGTTCTGTCACAATTTCTGGATATATACCTCTCATTTTCCATCCTCGTTTCGTTTTTTTCAGTCGATTGATGATGAACTGATAATTCATTAGTCCATTTTCTCCATCATTCATGTAGTTATTCATCAAGCTTTTCATTTATTCTATCATTCACTGATTCATTTCATCTTCTCTTCATTCATTTTGTGATCTTTAATCTATATTTCTTTGATTACTTTTCCTCATTTTCCTTCACTTATTTTTCATTCATATACTGTTGTCATCAATTCTTTTCATTTCTTTATTCCATTCAATGATATCTGTCTTTCCTCTTTAATTCTTTTAAATCTTTATTGAGAGTTTCATGTCTTCTTTAGCTTTATTCATCTACCTCCCTTGGTTTATCCATTTACTTTTTTTTCACATAATTCCTTTCTTCTTTTTTATGTATTGGTTGCTACTTCATCATATTGATATTTTCTTTCTTAATTTTTTACCATTCATTAATCAAGTAAGATGGTCAAATATGTCCTGGTTTGTCTTTTTCAGCACTCGGCCCTTTTTGATCTGAATTTATAATTTGTTTTGCTTTTTTCATGTCTAGTCTTGAAAAAAAATGATAAAGGCGCATTACAGGTATAGATAACATAAACTGTTTAGTATAATTGGAAATCTGGCTTTAACTATGGCCTTTGAATTGTACTCGTATAAAGAAATATAGTTCAAGGCTTGGAGCGAGTTCGATTGTTGTCCATGATAGTACTATGAAATAGTATATATTCTCGATTATTTTGTCATGATCATGTAATGAAGACATAACTTATGTTCAGTGCATTTCATTTTACCCAGAGGCTGCAAAATTGTGTGTTTTGCTATGAAAGAATTTTAATCCTACATTGACCCCGTTCTTGTTTAATGTTACACGTGCTGTCTTGTCCATCAATAATATTTGAAAAAGTTACAAGTTCAAAACATGTCTGCTTGGTCTTTTTTTCAGCGCATTTTATTTTGTTATTGATTTGCTAACGACACTTGACACTTGCTTGACACTTGATAATGATGATGGCGATGGTGATGGTGGTGATGATGAGGATGATGAAGATGATGATGATGATAATGGCGATGCAGTGACGATGGTGGTGATGAAGTTGGTGGTGATGAAGGTGATGATGATGAAGACCACTACGACGACGATGATGAAGATGGCGCATGCTGGTGATGATGCCGATGATTAGTTAGTGATGATGAAGATGATAATGATGATAAGGACGATGATGAGGAGACGACGGCGATAATGATGATGATAATGATGATGATGATGATGATGATCACAATGGCGGTGCAGTGATGATGGTGGTGATGAAGATGATGAAGACGACGACGATGGTGATGATGGTGCATGGTGGTGATGATAATGACGATTATGTTGATGATAATGATGATGGTGGTGGTGGTGGTAGTGCATGGTGGTGATGATGACGATGATTATGTTGTTGTTGATGATAATGAGGAGGAGGAGGAGGAGGAGGACAATGGCTATGCAGTGATGATGATGATAATGATGACCATACTGATGATGTTGATGATGGCGATGATGATGATGATATGGTGATGGTGATGTGAATAATGATGGTGATGATGACATTGATGATGATGATCATGATGGATGATGATGGTAATGATGGTGATGACGATGATGATGATGATGATGACAATGACAAATGACAATGTACTAGTAATGAGCTGTTGCTTTTTATTATGACATTGAATTATGAATGCGATGTTGATAAGGATGATGCTAATTTCGATAGGTATGAGGATGAAGAATCTTATCTATCAACCAGACATTCATCTCTACCACTTGATCAATAAACCAGCATATGATACTATCCAGCAACCAGGGAGTAAATGAGTTAAGCATTCAATTGATTGTAAGCGACCAATCAATCAATCAATCAATCAATCAATTATTTACAGATTTCATTTGATACAATCAGAAAACCAGTCCATTACACTAGCCATAATTCACCAACCAATCAACTGCGAGATCATTAAGATAGTCAATCAACTCACTGAAAGATGAATTCATCATTCCATCAGCTGACAGCCAATTAACTAATCAACCAAACAATCAGTAGATCAATTAATCAGTCAATCAGCCAGTCAATCAATTATTAAGATAATCAATCAATCAATCAATCGAACCATTGCCTAACAAATAAACAGGGAATCAGTCTATCAACAGAACAATCAATCAATCACAAAACAATCAGCAATGTATTTAATCAACTAACAATCCACAAATCCATATAACATTCAGTCAGTCGATCAACTAAAAAATCAAACATACAATCAATGAACCAAACAACCAAACATGGGCACACACGTTATTCCCACACTGAAGGAAAATAAAAACTTTAAACGCATATGACCTTAATGAAAGTTACTCTATTTTATATGAAACAACCAATCATACATTCTTCTTTACAAGTCTTGTATCTTAATTTACATGCTACCACAGAGGCAATGTGTCCATTCACATGAGAAAAATTCCAGCTAAAAATGCAAGTTTTGATTCGCAATAAACGCATGTATTTGGACTGTGCTTGTTGAATGATTTCAATTTACTATGCTTCAATCAGATTTCATCACTTATCATGTACTGTTTAAAATGTTTTATTTATTTTTAGAACATATCCGAACATGCCTCCGACGCATGACAATAATTATTGTGGCCGGTATCATTACCAGTTTTACAAAATCACGAATATTGATAAATAATATAATACAACAGGCTACTAAACCATGAACAGGTGCCTTAAAGTCAATACAAAGATTTCACATGATTTGGTTGTAAACGTACATCTCAGTTTGAAATAGTTTTGAGCTAACCTTCGAGCAAAAGAACCTCTATCGTATACAAATCTTCGATAAATATTTGAATATATCTATATAATTATCAAATTCAGTGTTCAAATCTATTCAAGTGACTAGTTAAGCAACTATATGTATACTCCAAAACTCGGCATCAAAACATATTTCACTATATCTACCTGTAACGCGAAGACAACAAAAACAATGTCATCGATATCATATCAGTTGAGGAAAAATTATGTTTATCTACTTGTACAGCATGTTCGGACTACTGGACCATTTTTTGTTATCATCTTCGTATAATAAGACTGCCTTTGAATTGATGCGGACAGAATTCAGAAAAATGTAATTACGACTGTATTGCTAACTTTAATTCAAATCGAATAAATATAAGAATACTGAATTGAACCTGACGTTCAGTAACAGTGTGTGCTCGATGCCCAAGTGATGTCATCATACGGTGATGAGTTCAATGCCGAATCTGACATAGAGCCTCTCAGTTCTATCTACCAGCTTAAACGTCGTCTATGAAGTCGAAGTTGTTGGGCGACCTAACCCGACTTGAAAAGAAGGATCGCCGTTTGTTCGTGGTAGAAGTAGATGAAATGTTTAGTCTCGTGCGTCACGTAGCTGCCATAGTTGCGGCCGACGATGCAATGCCAAGTCGGATCGAAAAGCTTGTCGAATTCCTTCTTGATATAGGCAGCGACATCCTTCTCAACGGGCTTCTTCTGCTTGTCATCCAGCATTTGTTCTGCCAACTCGACGGCCATATCTTGCATTTCCTCGTTCATGTCCGTGTTCTTGATGTCGATTTTCTTCTTCTCAGCACCAGTCTTGCTCGAATAGGATGGACGACTCATCTAGCATTGGGAAGATAAAGAAAAATAATTAAATGTAGATCGTGAAATCTTGGATCGTGGTTTGGCTTTATAGAAGCCATGATCAGCAGGTTGAAGAATGTTAAAAAATAATGTTTGTAAAATTTTAAGTTCAAAAGTAATATCCCCAGCATGTTGTTTCCACATTCGCCACAATAGAGCAAATTCGAATTTGCCTACCTTAAAATGTCTTCAACAAAAACAATGACGACGATGACAACAACAACGATAATAAAATTAACAGTTGGGCTTAGCAAGTGCTTCTCTCGAGTATAGTAAATAAATGAATGAAGGAATAATTAAATAGATAATAAGGAGTAAAGAGAAAAAAATAATTTCATAAAATTTTGAAAAATAAAATATCAACTTACGATGGATATCTTTAAGGTTGATGTCGAGGTAAAAATTACAAGTTGTGAGGCCTGTTCGCAGACGTTGCCCTGGCGAGACGAGTTTGAAACTCGAAATGAGCTGTGGACACACCCACTTGGCTTCATTATATCAAGAAGATCGCTTCTATCGTACGCGCTGCACCCCCCCCCCCCCCCCCCCCCGTCAGAAAATGAAAACATTCGGATGACACCTCACGTATTCAGTGTTCGCTCCATAGAATGCATTTGAATTTACATGTATAACCAGTTTAAGATTTCTTTTTTGGGGGGGGCAAGGCATAATAATTGCTATTTTGTAGGAAATGATTAGTAACAATTTCGCCTGGGACTAAAGAGCTCTATAATGTTGGTATTTCTTTGTTTTCATTTTGTCTTTAAACGTCAAGAATAATGGTATGAAGAAGTAATGAAAACCTTTGCAATAGACTGGTACCTTATTCAAACGTTCCAAATCATTTTGTTGTAATATTCGCATTTTTAAATTGTGAAAAAAAATGACCATGTATCTTCTTTTCAGATATCAATACTTTCTATTTTCTTTTCTTTCGAAAAGAAAAGACAAAAACGGATGAATCTAGCTTTTTTTTTCTCCTGGTTTGTCAGTTTGTTTTTAATCCTGCTGTCATATGACTCAATAGGCTGATAATTATATGATGCAGATTTGTGTTTGTATTGGCGGAGGTTGCGAACCACTTTCTATATCTTAAGTTTAAGAAACACCATCGTCATAATGAATGACTAGTCTATGCATAGCATTCTTGCTACGAGTTTTCAGTCTACACGCACTCTGCAAGTCGCTCGTAGCTTTTAACAAAGCACCTCCATCATTGTTACGAGTGTTTAGTCTCTGCACTCTACCATTTCACCCGTAGCTTTTAACAAAAATATCACCATTGTTAGGGGTGAAAAATCTATCCCCTTCAATATAGTCTTGCACCTTGTAACAACACCAATCATTCATGCCACTGTTATGATTTTATAGTGTCTATGAATCTCTTCATAGCTTTCAACAACTATGAAATTCAGTCATTGTACAACAAATGCCTTGTGCATATAGGCGGATAAAAAATGGGGGAAGAGCCCCAACTCCTTCCTCACTCGCTATTAATATCAAAGGCTACAAGACATTTCAGGTTACGCTTTCCAATGATCTTAAATTGTCCATAACGATATGTTTGAGACGAAACAAACAAAAGCCCAACAAAACAATGCAAAAAACCCGAACAAACAACAAAACGCAACACATCAAAAACAATCACACACACCCTCCCTCACAATAAGAAAAATGCATAGTCCGGAGGAAGAGAGTGAGAGAAATCGTACTGGCACCCTCTTCCGTAGCTTATAACGAAGGTATAATATAATAAGGAGGAAAGTGAGAGAAATCGTACTGGCACCCTTTTCCGTAGCTTGTAACGAAGGAGGTGTTTTGTCTCAATAGCTATTGTTAAATCGTGCGAGAAGGCTTGTCATGTCCTCATACTCCTGCAAGAGGCATTCCAACGTTGTTTATACAAAAACAGATTTTTAGAAAAATTATCCCAAATTTGGAATGTCCACGTTAATTCCATATATGGATTTTAAAAACATTTGTAATTTGGTTAATTTTTTTTTCTACCTTACGACGATGCAAGTCTCAATCTCTACCATGGGTTAGTGTCACTAATATTTTTCTTGAGATATCTCCAAAACGAACTCATTGAATTTATATTCTTCGGAATTGTTCTTATGTTGTTCCATTGATTTATCTCTACAGAAATTTTTATTCGTGTTTTCTTCTTCTTCTTATTATTTTTTGGGGTGGGGATGGGGGCGATATCGTGTATTCACTTCACATCTATAGAACCACGCCAGTTTCTTTATATCTAGCTTACTTTCATGGCTTAACATTCCTCCTTAGTAGTCTCTATTGAACTTGTAATTGTTACTTTAATTCAACAATTTCAACGATTTCACCACAATCCTTTGCCGTGATCAACTTTTGCGATGACTTTGTGAAAAACAACTTACAACAAACGAACCAAACTTAATTACTACCTCTAAATTCCATGCAAGTCAAATACGCCCACTGATTAAAGAGGCCGAGAAGGCTAGAGTACCTACATAAAGAGAGTAGCGACATAGACGTCCTACTTCTTGGGGAAAAAAATGGCGTTCAAATTCTTTCTATTTCGAACACCCGTTTGCTTATCGGAATTGAATAGAAATGTTGCGTAACAGGGAAACAAAATGGCGTTCAAATCTTGGGTTGTCGCTACTCTCTTTATGTAGGTACTCTAGAGAAGGCTATGTAAGATCGCCATCTTGTGTTGAAAGTTTATAACTACAACTTTGGCAAACTTACAAAATAATTGACAAAGGAAAATGTCACTAGGAGATGATGTCAATGCCTTTTCTTCACCCTCTCAAAGTTTAGAAAGATGTCACTCATTATCTTGTTTCACTGATAAAATAAATATCTAACATATGAATCCGATTGTCTCTAATTCATGCAGACGATAAAATTGATAGCCAAAATGGTTGTCACGGTAACACGGAAGCTCAATGCTTATTTTCGAGCAAAAAAGTGTGTTAACAATGCTTAAGACAGGCTATTTCATGACTTTGTCTGTACATTATCTCACTTCAAGGTTGAGTAAAACTCTATAAGAGCTAAAGGAAATAGAAAAGATGGCAACTGCTAAGTATATTTTCATTTAAGGAAAAAAGGATAAACGCATTTTGATTTTATACACAAAAGACAAATTATATGCTTTATATGCTTTTTAGTAATACAATAAAGTGCTTCCTGGAGATGTATCATTTGATAATGTTTTAGTAGATAGAGTACCGTCAACGAAATTCCTTGGTTTACACATTGATGAGCATCTGACTTGGAAAATCCATATAAATCATCTCTGTAAGACACTGTCAAAAAGTAGTGGTGTAATACATAAATTCAAATCATCATTTCCTAAGGATATTCTTCTTATAATATACTCAACATTAATTCTTCCTTACATCAATTATGGTGTACTTGCATGGGGTAATTCTCTTAAAATTCATCTTGAAAAATTACATTTGATTCAAAAGAGAGTCTTAAGAATTATTTGTAATGTAAGCTTTCGTGAGCACACTAACCCGCTTTTTTATAGGCATAAAATTTTAAAGCTGCAAGATATATATCACTTTCAACTGGGTGCTCTCATGTATGGCTTCAATTCTGGTGTCCTACCACTGGCTTTGGCCAACATTTTTCAGAAAAACAGTCAGGTTCATCACCATGCTACACGAAATGCTTCTGCATTTCACTTACCCAAAGTAAGGACAAAATTTCGTTTTAATACGTTGGTTTTTTTTTTACTGGACCTAGGTTCTGGAAATCTCTTGATTCTAGTGTTAAGCAATCTGTTAGTCTCTCTGCATTCAAGCGTACACTTATGGCTTATCTTCTTTATGATTACTGTGACTCTTGGAGTATTGGTATTGCCTCTGACGTACTGCTGTATAATTCCCCCTTTTTATATTATGTGTCTAACGAAATAATTTGTAGATTGTCAACCTAATGCTCCTGTGTTTTTCTTTCTCCATCCACCGGCGTAAATCCGTTTTGAGGAGTGGGGGGGGGGGGGGGAGGAGGGGATGATCGAATTTTTTTGCCCAAATTTCTTGCGTGAACTCACACTTAAGTATACACACACACCCTTACTCACCCGACTAGACCCCCACACACATATAATTCTTTTATTTTGCGAGCGAGCGAAAAATAACCCCCCTTTTTTTTTAAAGAACATTTCAAATGAAAATTCTACTATATGACCGTCGTTTATGACAATTTTAAGAAAAATTTCACCAACTGATTAATAACATAATTTTTCCTTAAAATGAGGGGGATATTTGTACACGCCATCCCCCCCCCCCCCTGGAAAAAGTGGGGGATATATCCCCCCCCCCACCCCTCGGGATTTACGCCAATGTCTCCATCCCTTTCATAACGTATTCTTAGGTAGTTACAATATTATAATTCCATTACATTAATAACGTTGCTATGTACGAGCCAAGTTATAAGTTGGTTCAGAGGGGACCTTACACCTTACAAGCTCTGCTTTTACCAAGGTCTCCTCATCTTTCTTTTAATCCATTTCATTATACTGTTGTGATTTTGTTTGCATTGTAATATATAATATGGATCGTATGCAAAGTTGTATGTAACATGTAGAAAGAAAGATGAATAAATGTCTATCTATCTATCTATCTATCTATCTATCTATCTATCTATCTATCTATCTATTTATCTATCTATCTATCTATCTATCTGTCTATCTATTTATCTATCTATCTATCTATCTATCTATCTATTTATCTATCTATCTATCTATCTATCTATCTATCTATCTATCTATTTATCTATCTATCTATCTATCTATCTATTTATCTATCTATCTATCTATCTATCTATCTATTTATCTATCTATCTATCTATCTATCTATCTATCTATTTATCTATCTATCTATTTATCTATCTATCTATCTATTTATTTATCTATCTATCTATCTATCTATCTATCTATCTATCTATCTATCTATCTATCTATCTATCTATCTATCTATTTATCTATCTATCTAATACACTGCAGCCTACATTACAATAATGCATTGAAAACCAAAGTTCGTACCTGGGAATACGTACACAAGATGGAAACCAAGTCTTTCCGCTAGTGGGTTTACATTACCAAGTCCCTCAGAAAATTACTTAAAGTCGTTGGTCTGGGGGGGTGGGGGTTGTTTCACGAAGATAAAATCGATTTTAAATTTAGGATTGATTTTAAGCAGCGGTTCATGTAATAATTATGCCTTTATACATGCAGCTTAAAATTGATTCCTGATATCCTGTTTCATCATTTCACTTGTAAGTTACTTGAAACTGATCGGATCGATTTTAAAATCAATTTTAACTCTTTGTGGAACACCCCCTGACTGCTTACTTACAATTATACATGCATTCTTATAAGTCTGGCAAAATAAACAATTAACCAACCAGCCAACGTTGAATGGATGAATAAAATATTATGAATTAATCAAGGCCGAGAGAGGGCGACATTCCTAACTTCTGATTAATTCCTCTCTGTAAGATGTGCTTCGTTAGAGATTGGCACTCTCCCAGACTACCTTACTATCAAACAGGTGCAAAGGTGGTTATATCTGATGGAAGAATGAGAGGGAAGGATCATTTATTTCTGAACCAATCAAATGAAGATTATTTGACAAACTATGAGTAACGGTCTGAGAATTAGAGGGGGCGTTCTTGATTGCACAATACACCTCATTTAATGGCAATTGTCCCCCTTTTCTGATTTCAGTCAACTACATCAAAAAGGCCGACAAAGTTAGGAATGAAAATGAAAACTAATTGATTAGAAACGTGAGTCTGCATTATGAATTACGAGGAAACGATTTTGATGTTTTATCAGGTTGCTTTGGCATTTTATGTAAGGGGTAAACGAGCTAAGATTTGATATATTTAATTTGTCTCCTGAAGCCAGGTATGTTATTTGTTGTTGTTGTTATTATATACACGAATTGTCTTTCATTTTGTGCACTTTGTATGTATGTTTGTTTTGCTTTTTATCACTTAATACAGTGAACTGAATTAAATTGCATTAAATGATATATGATATTTTGTTAAAGCAGATACTCATATAATATCGTCATCACCACCGGGGGGGGGGGGGGGGATGTACATTATCATATCACCGCGTAACAGAAATTTGTAAGTACCCATGGGATAATCTGAAATGTCAGTTGAACTAATAGTAATCTTCCAAACCTTATCATGACACCCTCAAAAGAAGTATTCATGTAATCATAAGTTGTAAGTTTTTACTTTGAAAATTTTCCCCCAATAAACAGTTTATGCTGTATACGAAACGAAACTAGTGTACAATCTGGAAGTTTCAAAGAAAACACGCTGGATTTTCTTTTCATTGACGATGAAAAATTGGCTGTTAAAAGTGATGATTTACGACACATTCTGCATCGAATGGGCCAACTTTGAAGGCAGACGATTCAATCATAATTAGTCATTCCTTTTGCCCGCCAAGTAAGATGATAGATATACGTCTGGTTGCGTGAGGTCATTGCTTCCGATAAGTTCTGTCAGTTGATACTTCTTTCCTTCCAAATCACGACGGATTAAAAGGAGGGGTGGGATATAACTGAACAGCCCCCTCTAAACACAGCTTTCTCTCGTTCGAGAAATAAATATTTGTAAATTATAATCAGGATATTGATGGGTATCAAAACGATTAGATTATGTCTACATTATTGCAGGATGTTTGCCAATATAAGTGTTCGGAACTCGTTGAGGCGTATTTTTGTCTATAAATTTTGCTCACCTGAAAACATGATGTTACAGTACTGGAAAGATGAATAAAGATTCATCTAATAACAAAAGTAACAAAAACATAACTATTCATGGTTTACACTACTCAAAATCTACAGACTGAAAGTCTTCAAGAAACAAAACGAGGTGGAACGACAATCAGGAGAAAAGCACTTTACGGATAAATACACCAACGCCTAACCCTGCTAACGAAGAATTGTTTATTTTTCCGACACCCCTATACCTAGAATTCCTTTCCAATCTGCGTTCAAACATTTTCAAGTGAATTCAAGATTCAGACAAACGGCAACGTTCTGTTCTTTAATATCAGCTTGTTTGTTTTGTATGTACATTATCATGGGCATCGTTTACGCCCTGAACTAAAACAATTGTCGTGAACTCATCTTTAAAGTCCCGAGGGATTTTGCTTGAACTTGCAAAGTACTTTTACCCTAATTATTTAAGTAGTGTATTGCCCTCATTGTGTACACAGTTGGTCATCCCTTTATCCGACTGAATGAGTTGTCACTTTCAAAAATCCTCGATACTTGGCAGCAGGAATGTCGAAAGGCTTCTGAAGTACATGTAATAAAATTTTCAAGGAAAACAATCGCTTTAACATTATTCCTGGCTCCTTGTAATATAGAGCTTGTTTTTAGATTACAGCCTATTATCAATTTTCTGCTTAACGCAGAAATTATCAGCGGTTTTTGTGCTTCCATTAATCATAGATTATGCGATATGATGATGAGGAAAACTTGTAGTCTAAAGCTATCTGTTGAAATAAAATGGGGCTGAAAGAGGGGATAACGGAGAATGAGAGACAAAATAGGAAGGTGATAAGGAGGATAAAAAGAAGAAGAAAACGAAGAAGAAGAAGATGAAGGAGAAGATGATGGAGAAGAAGAAGAAGAAGAAGAAGAAGAAGAAGAAGCACAACAACAACAACAATAACAAGGAGAAAAGATAAAACAGATAGAGGGCATTAAATAAAAAGGGTAACAGAGGAAGAAAGATAAACAAAACAAAACAGAACAAAGAAAAAAAAAAACAAGCAAATCTCTGCTCATCGTTTCACCTCTTTTACATTTCCAGTTTGAGAGTATTCAAGAGAATCAGGTACAATTCAGATAAATCCAATTCACTATCATGCCAAATGATGCTTCTCTATAATGCTGTAAAGCTAACATTTAATTCTTCAAGTTGTCTTAAATTAGAAACTTTCAACTAAAACTTGGGTAATTCATTTTGATAGTTCCTTCCAAGCAAAAGCATTTGACAGCAAATTTGATGTTGCATTCAATTTTATTCATTGATGGCCTCCATACAATTTTTTTTCTCTCTCAATAAATGCACAACGATGGACTCGGTTCATGTGAAACCTGTCGAGATCATTTACATATTAAACTGAGCTTGCAAGCAATCTGTTGTAATTTTCCTGGTTAACATTTCGCCTCTTGCCATCCAAATAGTTTGGCATAACCTCAGGAATGACCAAAGATACAACAGTGACATGCAGATAGATAGGTTCATATGGTTGAACCGATTACGTTTGATTAGAAAATCTATTTTACAATACCCACCGACATAGATCGTTAATTGTCCGAATTCATGTATTTGATTTTCTAAGTGGCAGTCTCATTTTCCGAAGATTATTGAAAGATTAATGACTTAGTATCTTGATAGATGAGAGAGGAGACGGCATGTGCCTAAGGGGTATGATGAAGGGTGTATGTTAATCCCCTCTTACCACGAAAGAAGTTGAGGTAAGGGAAGAGGGATCATGATATAATTGAAGAGAATACCACTTGATGCGATGATTCAATAAGTGATCGAGGCATGGAGTTTTTGAGATCATTTAAATGGTAACATCTTGGAAGCACCCCCTGATCCTTAAATTACCAGATTTGGCTTCGTCTAGACTGAATACACAGTTATATGGATGCAAATGGGCTCCCAACACAGTTAGCAAGAGCACTACTGTAAGATGCAGATCCCAGTTTTTCACCCTTGCTGACAAATCTTATATTCGGTTAAATTGCAAAGAATTGGCTTTTCTATGATTGTGAAAACAGTATCTACATGTAAGAGAAAGCCAAATTATTGACTGAAATACAGCATTCAAAGCGAACTAGTAACTGAAATCAAGTCTATCATATTATTGTCTAATCTATTCCATTTTCGTGTTAAACGCAACTATCAAGTAATTTTTGAGCGAAGTACATGAGCAAACAATTTTCCTTATTGAATGTATATTGGACCAATAATTGAAATAAAATTGATGACTTTTTTGCGATTACTCCTTGGACGAACAGGCCATTAATTGTCCACATGTACATTATGGATGAAGAATATTTAAACTTGTTCCCTGAAAGTTCAAGTTTGCATCATTAGAGGAGCCACTGTACTTTCTATCATAAGTTACTATGCGAGTGGGGTATCACCACAGGGTAAAAAACAGCCTTCCCCCTCCCTCCCCCGCCCGCCCGTTTCATCGCTTATTTGAACGTCAGGCTATGAAGAAAAAAAATCAGTGCAAGAATCTTTTACCGCTAGATCATGATGTATAGGTCTATATCATTTATCTAAATCTTACAAGGCAGTTAGACAGTACACCATGCTTCCATTTCTAGAATGTGACGCTTGGTTTGCTTAATCCTAACCACAACAATAATGTTTCAGCCACTTTCTCATAACCCTTCCCTAGTGAACCCTTTTCCAGAATAAGCCATTTTGTGAAAGTCTTTTCTAAAGCCAATTTTCAGCTTAAAAGCGAGCCATGACATTTGCCTGTCGTACTTAGCTTTGTGGTATAATAGTCTGCATGAAACCTCAAACATAAACATCATCCCTATTTCAAGCTTACGTCTTAAAACTATTCTTTGTAACCGACCTGTTTTCTATTACTAACAGACGTGAGCAAACTTTCACATTACACGAGCCCGGAGTTTCATTGTTAGATAATAGACCGCTGTCAGCGGTGTTGCCCCCCTTTTTGATGAATTCAGGCGTCGTTCCCGCGCTAGACAATGTTTCGCGAAACTATTGCGAGTAGGTGTCAGAATTTCGACGAACAATGCAGAATTTAGGATGCATAATAGTGAACACCCACTGAGAGGTACCACACACTGTCTGGCCAGTAACACATTTAGGACCTCAACATGAAGAGAAGACATGAATGGCTGTCAGTTTTATTGACAGGGAATAAAAGATATTCACGCTTTCTTCTTTCTCAACATGTGAACATCTCATGAGTTCATTAAGGAAACATCATCATATCAATGGAGCTATAATTGCAGGTGCTTTGTTAAAGAGTAGACGGTGATTATGACTCGTTAGTAAACCCCATGTTTATTGAGCATGTGGTGTGTCCAGATCCATTAAAATACTCCTCCTCAAGCAAGCCAATGGGCGGCCCCCCCCCCCCTTTTTCCTTTAAAGAAAAAGGTAACGTATAGTCATCGAAAGGGTTCATTCATCCAACGATTATAAAGAGACAGTACCTGTCTTAAATACCGGAGGTATTAAGAATATGAAATATGACCAAACAAACACTCCTGTAACCCGCCACAACAGTCTTTTCTTCTCAGACTGTCATGAAAATCAATGGTCTCGGAATTTTAACAGTTGTAAACTCATAAGGATGTTAGATACTAAGCTTTATAGGAAAAATAATTCAAAGATAGGGTTAAGCCAAATAGTAAGAAGTCGTGCGAAACTTTCTGCCGGCAAATACACCAATAACTAGCGTAGCTGAAGGAAGGGCAAGGGGTCAAACTAAATTTGGTCCTCCTCAAAATTGCCTACCATATCAAATATGCAGGCAGAATTTTAGGTAATTATTTGTAAATCAATACAAGCTCTCTTGAGGTCAAAGCCATGGGTAAGCCGATGCACCACAGACCTTCATAATTTTCTTTGCCAATATCACCATTGTTTCTAAACACCATTATCATTATCATGTAAGGTGGTCTTGACTCGAAGATTATCTAATAGAAAGCCTTTCAATCATGGCCTGTCTTTCCTGAGATTTTTCGGTCAGTTATTCTATCCTTTCTAAGAAATATTTACGAGTTTCTTCACCACTCTCAAATATTTGTTTAGCTAATGCTGAAGGTAAGCTCATCTTCCTAATGAGCCGAGAGACAGGTTCATTGTCACGGATAATTAGTTGAAAACTGAAAACCCTTCTGAGATTACTCCATATAAGAACGATACAATAGTATAGACAGACGTGGTCCAGAAAAAAGGTAGCATAGCAAAAAACAAACAAACAAAAGAATCAAACAACGAAGTATTTAAACACACATGCTTTTGACACTTGTGATTTTTAGTAATCACTTGTCTTAAAATGAAGATAGAGGGTGTTTTAAATAAGTTTGTATTAATCGTATTCATCTAACCGTGGCTGTTTCGCGTTTTCATTAAAACTCTCCGGAAACATCAAAGTTTTGTCATAAATGGTGACTGCACCCCACGTCAAAAAGAAAAAAGAAAAGAAAAAGGATATTTCAAATGTAACTTTTTCTTGGTATATGGACCAACATGGACATGATGACCATGAGTGGGCAGAGGAGAAGAAGAAAAGCCGTTGCTATGGTTACAGAACTCTGCGTTTTCTTGACTCCTCATTCCGCATTCATCTCCTCTCAGAATTTAAAACCAATTTTGGGAAATACAAAAGGGGAGAATGAACTAAGGGGAAGGGGGTATATTGGTAACTCTCGCCTGTCTTTTCTGAGTCACAATGTTTCAAGAAACCATTATTACAAGCGCCGCTTTTTAAATGGACACGAAGTTGTATTATAATCATAGAGAATAGACTTGATAAATCAAACCAACGATTTCTTTTATCCTCGATGGACATGACTTAATATAGACTAGAGATCAGCCAATGATTTGAGATGGGCACCAATTTTTGCCGAAATAGCAAAAATACGTCTATGTAGGAAATAAATTGACGGTTGCGTGCAGTCATCAACCCCACCCTTTATTCCCCGAACGTTTTGCTCATGCTATTCTTGACAGACAGTTCTCATAATTGTTGTCGTCATTAAGGATAATGCCTCACAATCAATTATCGAATATTGAGGTTGAAAAGGAAGATTAATCTAACTTGAAATGGCTTCTTTACCTCTCGCACAAACTGAGTTACAATATATCAAGATTACCTTAAATGTTCCGGTTAAATTCGAGAGAATTCTAATAGGCTTAATTCCACAATTAAACCTCGATGCATGTACATGACACATTAATCAGTATCAGCGATCATGGTGATTTAGATCCATATAATCTATGGTTGATGGGGTGTTGTATGATTAAACATGTTAAATGCATGCTGTTTGATTAATGAATAAAATCTCTGAGGCAATTACTTTGATTTTGGATTGTCTCCACTTTCATAACGCTTGTGGTAGGGAAGATTGAACGATTGAGAGGTAAAACGAGGGCGTATAGGGGGGGGGGGGTCACCTAGCCCAAGTCTCTTTGAAATTCA
>CM057157.1:7116196-7203100 GCA_029962745.1 Echinometra lucunter | reverse complement strand
CACCCATCACTCTCCTTTCGTTGAGTAATTACTTTGAATTCTCGATATATCCTAGCAACTGGCTCATGATGTTGCACATTCAAATAAACAAAACATGCGTTCAAAAAAATTATTAAACAATGTTAAAATGGGAAAATGATGCGTATCAAACTTCGACCAGGAACAAACAAATCAAAGAGCAGAATACATGTTGCTTCATTGATTTGATCTCCTCGGTAATATTATGTGCGATGTAATGTGTTTGGCAGGAAATAGAGACAGGTGTAGACAGTGTAATCGAATCTTAAAACCGCATAATTGCCATTGTTATCAGGAAATTGGCATTTTAAGCAATAAATTATCATTATTATTATCCTCTAGTTGAGTTATCAATCTCTGTACGCCATATAGAAGCAGAAGCAGTGTTACGAATATCAGAGTGCATTGTAATTCTATCTTTCTTTTTTTTTTTTTTATTACTTTCGCATTCCTTTCTATTTCTTGTATAATGCTTATCAGCTATCAAGCTATATCGCCCGCTCACCCATTCGTAAAGAAAATCAATATTTTGAGGTCAAGAATAACTATGCCCCGATAATCGAATTTCCGACTGATATTTGCTCTCAAACTTTCCGATCCTCCCTGATAATTTTATCGACGGCATTGAGCAGCTCACAGTTGCCATGTTACGGACAACTGTTGGCTAAGAATTCCTGCATATATGGATCCCGAAAGTGGACATCTGCACGCAAAATGAGGAGATGATGAGAGGAGGGGAAGGGGGGGGGCATGATAACAGGTGGTGAACTTGAGGTTAAGTTTGATTGAAAAAAAAAGAATCTTTGCTATGCACCTGAGGATTATGCCGTAAATCAAACTGAATTAATTTGATTTTTTATGAAAAAAATATGACACGACAATAATATCCCAAGGTCCAACGGGTGATGCGGGTTGAGAGAAAGAAAAAAAGTTGAGGATTACACGGGCATATTGCCGGGGCAGGGAGGGGGATGACGTCTCTTGCCTAAATGCAGTGATCAACCCTTTATTGTGATGAAACTGTGAATCAAAATATGATTATGTAAGATGTAAAAATTACACCTAGACAATATCATTATTCAAACAAGAACTAACGTTCGCCCAAAATGTTGGGGCAAAATGTCAAAGTGGAAGAAGTGGAAAGGGATTACAGAAAAGGTGACGCATGCCCGTTTCTTTATAATTCCTGGAATCCCCATCAAACTTTTCTACAAGAAATACAAGAAAAGCGTAGATCTATACACAAGTTGTTACATCCAAAAACTACTTCAGTTATTGTTTAACTGCAAAAGATTACTTTACTGCAGATACGTCGAGTATTTAATGTGAATAATGTATTGAAAAGGCTTCAAATGAGCATCTTTCTGCAACCATTGAAAGGGATATCGAATATACGGACAAGCTGCACTGAGATACCCATTGAATTATTTCCCCTGACAGTTCTGTAATTACAGAACAACACATACAGAGAGGAATAGATGTATAAACCATTTTAACAGAATCAAGGAGCAGACAAATTGATTGAGCATTTAGCCCTGACTTCTAACCAATGGTTCGTAAAACTCTAATCCCCTTTGAATGAATGTAAAGTGAATTGAATATCCCTCTTAAATGGACGAGAGAATTGGAAGAACCCCTTTCGACAAATACTCCGAAAAGCAGACAACTGGTTTCAATTCACTGATTTATTTACACTTTCAAGAGGGAGCTTATTACTTAAAAATTCGGCATGTTCAGTGAAATAGTTCTGTTAAGTGAGCTTGAATAGATTTGTTCTGAAGTTACTCATTGACCAAATAGTACAGCTTCAGTGCAAGTTTTTTAAGAATACATCCACACTGACCTATAACCATTGAAAGCGCTAAGTGTTATAATGTCTGAGATATGTATTTGTAGCTGATGAAAAGTAGCAAAAATAGGTTCATTTTGATCTGTACTGAAATCGTTTATACGTCAACTTGTGCCATTCGGTAGCATAGTTTATGTTTTTCTTTTCTTTTCTTACAAGAAGATTAGCTGTCCTAATGTAGAATGCCATCACCACTTCTGTCACCACGAAAACCACCACAAACACCACCATCACTATCATCATATCATCATCGTCGTCCTCCTCCTCCTCCTCCTCCTCCTCCTCCTCCCCGTCATCACCATCAACATCATTAACTTAATTTTATGTGACTCTCTTCCATTTCTTGTTTGGTTTTGTCTCAACTTTCGTGTCGTTTGTGTCTGAAAAACGGGTAGGCCTACAGGAGAACATAGCAAATCGGCATGATGCTCAGTTCGCTGTCTCTGATTTCGCCTCTAAACCCCTATTCAGGAACATCTTAAAGCCAAAAGACAAACATCACTTACAAAATGAGCACAATTCGGGAGATAAAAGAGCATTTCGATGGACACGTTGAAAGGGAACTCATGTTTGTTAACGGACCGGACTTCTAAATGACCACAGAGAATCCCAACCTTAGGGACATTCTGGAATCTTAGAGCGACCTTGGTATCTAATGTTCACTTTTTGAGGAGTAAAGAGAATAATCTTGAATTCTGGTAACAACAAAAAAGGAAAGAAAGAAAATGACTTGCCAGAAGAGAGAGAGAGAGAGAGAGAGAGAGAGAGAGAGAGAGAGAGAGAGAGAGAGAGAGAATATGGAGGGAGGAGGGGGGGGGACGAAAAGCCAGAAAGAGGGAGAGAGAATGAACATTAATCGTTTGTTTACCATGTTTACTATTCATTTGCTGCCGAAATCAATTTCTATGTATTTCACATTAGTTTTATTGAATTCAAAATAATATGAAAAAGGTTCACTAGTTGATTTGATCAAAGGTAGATACATCACAATTGGAGATCAGAACTGACAAATTTGATATGTTTTAACGAAGCCTCTAAAAGCTGTTCAAAAAGGAAAAAATGCACACCAAATGTAGGAGGCGCTGTGGCTCAGTGGTAGAGCAGTGGTCTCGTAACCGGAAGTACCCGGGTTCGAGACCAAGCGAATGCGCTAATGCCCCTTGGTAAGGTATTAATCCTCATTACCAAGTCCTTCGGAGGGGACTTAAAGCCGTCGGTCCATTGATTGCTTACTAGCAAGCATCCTCATGCTTTCTTAGCAGTCAGGTAAAAAAAAATAACCAACCAAACAAATTATTGGAAACAAAAATCAGCGCCCTTTTCCGAATCATGCCGAAGAGTCGAGGAAAGTTCCCTATACGTATCCGAAGCTATAACTTTTCATTAAATTTGTTCTGGCCTAGTGGCAGGTCTTGGACCCCCTCATCTGGTCCAGGTCACCCGCGAAGCCAGAGGGCGATGGGGGTGGTCCCCCCAAAAAAATCAAATTAAAGCTTGAATGAGAAAAGAAAAAAAAGGTTGAGAGAAGGTAGAAAAGAGGAGCAGAAGACAGGGAGGGGGGAAAACTCCCTCTTCCTGCAGTTCGTGGGAGGGGGCATCCCCCAAAAAATCATGGGGTGTCCTTCCCTCAGGATTTCCCTCATAGCTTTAAAGATTAGGATTAAACAGTGTTTAGTCCAGGGATGAAGTAAATGTGAGATATTTAGCGGGATATTGACAGCGAAACAATAATATTGCCTGAGCACTTGCAGCAGGTATCAGGTGAAGCCCTTTTATTTAATTTGATCAATACGTCTTATATTATTTATGCAAAAGACGACATCCACAACATACCATAATATTAGCCGGAGCTAAATAAATCGATAGACTGTTTTGTGTCATTCGGAAATTAACTACACGCCGAACAATTAGCATGTTGGAATTGGATTAGGGGTTCTGTTGCGCGATTTGAGGTGATGGAATGAATGATCCAAAGTGTTTCAAACTGCAAGATGAGGCAGAAAACATGAGAGAAATAATTAAAGACAGGGACAGAGAGTTTGACACATGTAGCCGCAGACAATTTGCGATGCGTTGCGCTCAGACGCATATAGAGACCCCGTTACATTCTCTAAGGTACACTCTAATTTCTGCGGAGTCAAATTTGACTAGGAATGGCGTCAGCTGGGAGTCAACTCCATTCCGAGTTAAAGTGACTCAGATTTCCGAATTAATCTGACTCAGAATGGTGTGACGTCAACTGAGAATCGACTCAATTCAAGTCAAAGTAACTCCATTCCAAATCAAATTAATTCGGAAATCCGAGTCACTTTAACTCCGAATAGAGTTGACTCTCAGCTAACTCCATTCCGAGTCAAATTTGACTCCGCAGAAATAAGAGTGTAGCCTCGACCTGGAATCTCTTTCCATCAGAAAGCACTGACGGAACATCGAAATAATTATTTACGACTGCGACATGTGACAACACCTTTTGATAAAGTTTTACTTCAACTTCGGTTTCGCTACCAAAGTTTATATACATTACCATCATAGATTGCGCACCTTTCTATATCTCAAAAAGTTTGTTCTATCGGTTGTGCTGTTATAGCGTTTGTGTTAACATGGACTTACTTGAGAAGTCCATGGTGTTACTGGCTATACATTTCGTTATAACCCGTCGACTACTGAATTCTGTCATCCCCATAGACTTTATACTTGGGACAACCCGGTTCCAGTATCCAACAAGTTAACATACATGTGGATTAAAACCTATGTGCCCTTTGTGCTTGTATTGAAAGATTCGTAAATTGTGTTGGTAAGAAGACCTTGGTATGCACATAATAGATTTATTCTACCACAGACTGTGATTATTGACATCATTGACTTTTCTCTTCTTCTCTGGGGGGAGCAGGACTACATGTTAAGGATGGGGTGGTTTCTATTTTCCGACACCTCTATTATGCTACTCTCAGAGATTCTATATTTTCATTGGGAAGTAAATGCAGGCTAATCCACTATATTTTCTTTTCTTGCCCACGCCTGTGCTCTGGCAATAAATGTCGGAAATTTGAGGTGTCGAAATAAGAGGATGGCGTCGACAAACAGTATTGAAACTTTTGCACGTGTCGTATTCATGCACTCTCCAAAGAAATGTCTCCATTTGGTTTGTAATATCATATCGTAGAATTCTTGAACACGTCGGCGATTTAGCGATAGTTGATTGGCTTCAAGTACAAAAGCAAGGTTAAAACTCCGACAAGCGACTGAGCAGGTCCCAGATGTGTCGCTGTAATATTTACAATCACCATGAGGCATGCCCCCTTCGGTAGTGCCACCAAAAGCACACCTGTTGCGTGCGCGTAAGTCGAGCGTAAAACGGCGGGCACAAAATATCGCCTGCAGACGATTGTGAATGACATTTTGCTGTCGCCTGATTTACGGCGTATTTACTCAACGCCATTCCATTCACTGTTAACCTCTTTGCAACAACTTGAGGAGCAAATAAAATGCGATTGCGAGGCCAATCCACTCGTTCAGGCTTTGCGACTGCTCAGTGCTGAATTTGTCGCCAGCGGCTGGCCAGGATAAAGGATCTTACTCCTATAGGTGAGAAGCAAAGATGAGGTTTCGGGGAGGAGGTGTTGGAAAACTGAATTCTTGACTCTTGTGTGCATTCTAGCACTCTGAAGTGACACCATTTCTTCCGTTGACTTTGAAAGAGTTGTCTGTGTCTAAAAATCGGGCTAAGCTGTTTGGATCTAGTTTCCTTTCTTTCCTGTAATGTAAGTATCTTTAGTTTAAAGAAATAAACATCTGCATTTACAGTCGAAATTCATATTGAACATTTTGTATTTCTCAAACGCATCATTAATATCGAAATATAAATTGACTGGATTATCAACATTCATTTTATTTTATACATTGGTTGTTAAGACTAATTTGGGGTTGCTTTGCACGTACAAGCCCCTTCAACATGTTCACACCAAATTTGTCGCGCATGTCCTTCGGAACATTTGTCAGATATCTCGAATAAATCTGCAAGTATTCTGAGCTGCCTTTAATTTTTTTTTTCTGAAAGAGGAACATTAAACCAACGAGAGCTAGAGATAGGCCTAAAATTACCTAAGTCACTGACGCTGTCAAATTACGCGCGGCAAGTAATCTAGTAGTTTAACCATGTTTCCAGTAAGCTTGAGCCTCTGGTTTTTATAAATTCAGTCACATCTCATGTCGGTAGATTTCATGTAAACAGGTTTTTTTTTAAGTCGTCAATATCGAAAGAATTTTAAAAATCAATACATTATAATATTATCAGCATTATCATTACTATTAAGTTCTTGGCGTCTCCTACGCCTGGGAGAGGAAAAGCGAAGTTAACTAAATTCCTGTGACCCTGGGTCTCTCCTCCCGATAATATTATATACTTGGGATGTGTAGGTGTTCCACTACACCGGGGTTTCCCCCTACTCTTCTTCGAATAACGCAATGGGTTCTTGACGTACAACGGTGGTGACTCTCGTCTGCACGAGACCTCCATTTAACGTCCTTTCCGAGGGAAGGAGGTTTTTCCACTGAAACGGGGGGGGGGTGCACATTAACACACAACGCAGAGTTTTGGCATCCGTCTTCCAAACCAAGATCTTTGGGTTCGACAGGCAGACGATTTTTTTACCGACTGAGCCAACTCTCTTCCTCTCTTACTGATATTCTATATTTTCTGCTCATTGTTTTTCTTTTCTACTAAGCTTTAGTTTTCATCTTGTTTTGACCGTTATGTTTGATCAAAGACTAATCAAATTGCGCATTTGTTTAGAATGTGGAGTCCCTTTTGACCTCTTTAAATCTCTTCTTCTTCTCGATTCGTTTGTGGCGCTGTGGTCATTTCATCAAAACAAAGTTGATTCCATGTACAACCCAAATTCACATGTTACCACCAAGATATTCCATGGGTGGCGCCAGGATATGTTGATTGGGGGGGGGGGGAGATGACCCACAGGTGAGTTTATTTAGGCCTATACATTTTAATTTCAAATGAACAGTTATGTAGTTGCATGATCCTGCCCGCTCTTCCCCGTAGTCTTCTTTCTTCTTCTTCTTTTCTTCTGGTTTTCTTCCCTTTTGGGGGGGGGGATCACCTGAAAAATCATAAAGGGTGGCCTCTCCCCCCCCCCCTCCCCGTAGCGCCGCCCCTGAGATATTCCTTGTGTTTTGGGAACAAGCGAATTTGCATTGGGATAAGAATCAAAAGATTCCTTTTTTCATGTGTATGGTTGTCCCTAAATGTTTACAGGCATATCATACTTGTCTTCTATTTCACCCGTTATTAATGGGAATTTGTTCGGTAAGACTTCGGCATGCAATCTTATTTTCATTTCGCAGAGGCATAATAACAGTTGAATAAGGTGTCAATATTTAAATGCACTGGTGTGAATAATTAGGAACAAATACCCCGAGTTTGAATACCCTTTTCATATTTATTCTCATTGTTCCGTTCCCATGTAACTCATACTAAGCAAATAACATGGAGAAATAATTTGTAAATTTGTTCTTGCATGAATTATCGACGATTATACACGATCTTGGAGGGGGTGAATTTTCTCATATTTTTTTTTGGGGGGGGGCAAACATTTCCGTTCTTTAGTCGTCATATCGATGTATTCGTGTTAATGATTCTGATGTAGTAGTGTATTTATGTATTGGAACACGTTCTTTATGATGGCAATGGATTTGTAAAATTCTTCAACATTGTTTTATAGGAAAATTTAAGCAACCCTCTTATCCACACTCTTCGCATGTTTAGCACGGTTTTTTCTTTTTATTTGGGATCACGATGTACTATCCGTTCTTGTTAAATCCACTCCAAACATTTCTTCAGACAACTCTTTTGAGATTAATTTCCACTCCAAAATGAAGCGATCCATAATACTTTGACTCCTAATAGAGTGGACTATTTGAGAAGTCCCTGTTATAATGAGCACAGTGAAGATTCTCTCCAGCTGACGGTAAAATTGAGTGATGAAGATTGTTTCCATATAATCATTCATCGCATGAGTTTCAAGTCTATAGAGGTAAAAACCAAATGCAATCCATTCACCACACTTGGTATTCTTCGTTTCTCTGGATGTTTTTTTTTTTTCCTCACTCTGTCTGCATTCCTATCGATGCACCCTTTGATGCCCTCACTAAAAGTGTATACATACTCCGTGGCGTCCTGTGGGTCCAGTCATCGAGGGGGGGGGGGGGGGCGCTGGCATTCTTGCGGGGGGGGGGTGGCACTTAAATATATTCTGAATGATATGAGATTCAACAACGCCAACGATTGAGGGGGAGGAGATGCTAGTCATCTTCTTCTTTCCTTTTCGTTTTTTCTTCCCCCTTTGGCCTTTCTCAGTCACTTCTTCATTCCCCCTTTTTTTTTTGCTATTGGATCTATTTTTTTTTGGGGGGGGGGGTATATGTAATTGGTCATGTGCCCATTGCCCCTCTTAAACACCAAAGTGCATGTATGTTATTGATTTTCAATCGTTCCTTGTAAAAAATTGTAATTTATTGAAATAAAACCACCTCGCTTTCTTTCTTTCTCTCCTTTTCTTTGAATATCTTTTCGAATAGTACAAATGCTAATCAATGAAACCTCCTTTGGCTCCCGTTCGCCATATTCGCTCTCTCTCTCTCTATCTCTCTCTTATTTTCCTCTCTTCCCAACTTTATTCCCCTAAAGGCTTCCCCCTCTTTCGGCCTTATTGAAAATCTTGGATATATTTTCGGCACCTCACTGAAAAGTAACGCCCCCTGAAACCTAATACCCATTGAACATTGCTCCATTGATGAAAACAAAGTTTCAGTCTACTTAGAAAAAAGTTTTAATAAACATATCTTTCATGAATGGTTAAGGTTTCGATGAATAGAGAAGGCAAACACACATTATTCCGGTCTGCTTGCTTCTTGTGTAATACTGTGTGTTGTTGCAGATCTTATATTTGAAAGGGTGCGAGCAGATCGTTATCTTTGGTTTTAACTTCCTGTAATTCCCTTTGAAAGAAGAAATATGTTTTGTGGTGCATGTTAAACTATTGCCATTTTCCCCCTTTGCGTATCATTTTAAGCCATATAACTTAACAGAAAACGTCTATTACTTCTGAAGCAAACTTACTGACTATATTTGTGCACTTCACTGATAATCATTGAATTGAAGCAATGAATCTTGGTATGTGCTCAATCAAACACGTATCGGTCTTTTCGGAAAATGATTTTTTTTTCTTTCATGTCATAATTTCTTCTTCTTCTTCTTCTTCTTCTTCTTCTTCTTCTTCTTCTTCTTCTTCTTCTTCCTCTTCTTCTTCTTCTTCTTCTTCTTCTTCTACCTTTTCTTCTTCTTCTTCTCGAAGTTTCCGTCAGTATAAAGTATAAATACTAGAAAAACATATTTTGCCATAAAGATCAGTCCATCACTGTGTAAGGGGTCGTCCACTCCAAATGTCCCTTGCCATCACACGGGTCATGCGTTCATTCACTGAAATTTATGATTTTACCAAAGAATCTTTGACACTGAAGTAAAAACGGACCTCTGGCAAACTTAACTTGCATCCGGCACATATTCTAGAAAGGAAATTATAACAAGTGCAAGATCACATAAATCATCCAATTTAAGAACAGATGGGGTTTACTTTTTCAGTTAGTTCAACGACAGGAAATAGTTTTGCGTTGTTTATCATGTTTATGAAGCATTATTCCAAGTTATGCAAAAATTTAATTATAGAATATTAAGACAAAAGACAAGTCATGTGCACCTTTTAACACAAGAACGCAAACGAATGCCCTATTTTTCGAGGCAGGTAAAATACAATCGTCACAATTTCCTGTGGCGCGATAACCCTGAAAAGAATGCATAAACTTGTATTCTTATCCAATGCAAGGGCACAAGCTTACAAAAAAAGTTGGAAGCCCCCCCCCCCCCCCAGTCCTCTGTGCTATAAAATGAACATAATTTCGTGAGTCTGTTTTGTGATTTACTTTGAATGAAGCCTCCTGCATGTACTTACTGAAACGAATGGCTTGCTAATTGCTGTCACTCACCTTTTCTGACAGAATAGAGAAAAGATCCTCTTAAATCCGAGTGAGAAGGATTGCTACGATAGTCTGCCCGTAACAATAATCTTAACCGAGTACTGCTATTTGTGCCATGATCTGAAAAATAAAAGATTTAGATAATTCTTTGGATCAAATCACTGTCTATATGTTAAGCACTGACTGGTAACTAAGTTAAGTACTTTCGCTAATAAGGGTTCCACTTCGTTTACATAATGTTTTAAAATTCTTGATGAATGCGCCATTTTGTGCCCTTCAATCCAATCGATTTATAGAATCCTTCTTTGTGAAGCTATTTTGTCTGACCATTAGGTAAAACTTCGGAATATTTGAATAAAGTTTAAGGCCTTATATATGTAGATATTTTATGTATTAAAAGAATTTATGAGTGACAGGGGAATATTTAAGTTTCCGAAAATGCATACTTTGTTCAAATCTTTCCTCAGTTTATAAATATCATGAATTTATATCCCTTGAAAATATGTGTTTTAGTTTGTATATTGAAATTTATATCATCTTATCTCCAGGCTTCTTCATACCTAGCCTTCCTTTATTATCTTTTTCTATTCTGCATCATCCATGATTTTGCGCCACGCATTCTATTTTAACAATTTTTTAAAAGTTTTTTTTTTTTACTTTCTTTTTATAATGTTAGCTGTCTCGCGCTCTATTTCCATAATTTTTAAATGCTTTATCCTTCCTCTTTCGTTCGTATTAAAAAACTTAATTGTTTTTTTTTTCATGCCCTCATTTTATATTTGTCCAGTTCTTGATGTTCATGTC
Source organism: Echinometra lucunter (assembly GCA_029962745.1). Classification (NCBI taxonomy): domain Eukaryota; kingdom Metazoa; phylum Echinodermata; class Echinoidea; order Camarodonta; family Echinometridae; genus Echinometra; species Echinometra lucunter. The sequence continues at coordinate 7,192,383 of CM057157.1, read as the reverse complement.
AGCATCAGGCTATCCCTTTTCACAGGACTGAACAATCATACCTCGCCTTATTCATTCTTACCCTATAATCATGCTTATCTCTTTTTAGGTAAGTCGGTGGGTAAGTCAGTGTAGCAAAGTAGAAATGCTCCGGTTCATACATCACGCTCTTGTATAAAAAGAGTAATATAGTAATGAATGTCATATTAGTCCAGAAACAAAAAATAAAAATAAAAAATAAAAAATAAATAAAAAGAGGGGCAAATATTCTGAATCTTTGGAACAATTTTATTAATATGGTTTGATTTTGTAAGAGGTGAATCCTATCGCTGACAAACAAGTGTTTACCACTGCACTTTTTCTTCCTTTACTTGTTATCTCATATTCAGTATCAAACTATATTCTTAGCTCAGGAAATTCACGTGCTCCGGTACTTTGCGAATTGATATTTCATACCCCCTTGACACGTTTCAAGATGTTTAATATATTATACTCATTATCTCATTCAATCTTGATCTGAATGGAAATGGGATACATGTGGCCGGCAACTTCTGCAAAAGAAAAGGAAGATATCAGAAAGTTCTGAAAGTAAATTCAACAGTTGGATCTCATACATGTGCTGAGTGAGTCATTATTTCCCTCTGTTTTCAGATGTACCACCTTTGCGTCGAATTGAAAGTATCCCTCGAAGAATGGAAAGGATTGATTAAGGGGCAAGGAAGGGGGCAGCGGAAAATCATTATCCTTTAGAACGTAGAGAAAAGGAGGCTACCCGTTGGTTTCTTTGATACGGGTAAGGTGTGCTCTAATTTTGTGGACAACAATCCCGGCGTGATCAGACAGGAGGGGCAAATCAAATGACAATTTTTGAATGAATAAACATGATAAAAGGATAAAGCACTCGTCATTCTAGAGTTTAAATGAGATAAAGTATTAGGGTAAATTGAACTGGTGTTCCCCTTATCGTGAAAGAACATGATAAAGAGGAAAAATGAACACTGCTCGTTTCTCTGATCTGATCCTGCGTATCTTTATATTATATTCCTATTGATAGTTCCTGTCCTTGAAATTGTTTCATTTAGATTGATATTTTAATACAATTCTTGATGATGACGACTCTCTTAAAAGATCGAAGGCCACCCTCCCCCCCCCCCCGCCCTTGGGTTATACCCTTGCATAAGGCGTGATGACCTTCATAATAATTTGAAATCTAACTATTTCGATTTTTTTTCCTGTTTAAGCTTCCAGAAGCCTTAAAAAGTGTTATTATCTACTGATATATTTTAATCCACCCAGCAGAAAAAGTGACAATTATTTTGATCACAGGTTGTCTGGGGTAATGAATTTTCCCTCGACTGTCGAATGAATTATGAATAGATGCTATCATCATATTGAAACAGTCGTAAAAGGTCAATATAATTCTATTCATTGTCTATCAGTATTCCTCTCATGTGTATTAAGGGGCTTCTTCTATAATACGGGTATTTTGACAGCTCAGTAATGATAGAACTGTCAAAACTATTTATCTTGAAATGCAGCACTGTACGTTGTGCGAATATATAGAAAAGCCATTAATTTGTTGATACGAAAATGAGTATCCAATTTCCTTGTAAATTATGACCTAGTTGACATTTAATTTATTTGAAAACAAAGAAATGAAAAGCTGCAGTTACGAAACATCATGATGAGTATACATGTATCCTGTGTATGCTTTCCAATGATTACGGCCAATATCAAATTGATCTATCACAACGTGGTATTCGTACAAAAAGAACTTTTCGGTCGCGTCTTACACATTATCAACGCGGCTTTTCATTTATCACATTTATTTTGTTCTCAACAAATGCACTGTTGCAATTTCGCTTTACATATCTGTGTGATTTAAAAAAAAAATGAGAGAGGCTTTGTTTGTACAGTAATTTTCGAGCTTCATTAAGCATGAAAACCAGCTTTTCGGCTCGGATTCGAGCTCGAACGGATCAAGAAAGAAGAATACAAAAATCAATGAACTATGAATGTGCATAGTACCCAGACTAATTCGTATCTCTTAAAGTAAATTCTCTTGTTCAATTAGAGATTTTCATGCAGGCTTTTGCTACATGTCAATATTCGATGCTGATATCATAGGCCTGACTTTAACACATGTTAAATTTTGATATTTATTTTTCGTGATTGAATCCATCTTGCTTTGAGCATACAATTTCTTTCTCTCCGTTTCTCTATGTGTTTCCATTTGTCTTTCTGTCTCTCCCGATCTCTCTCTCTCTCCCTCCCCCCCCCCTCTCTCTCTCTCTCTCTCTCTCTCTCTCTCTCTCTCTCTCTCTGTCTCCCTTCTTTTTTTTGTGCTGGTGGGAGGGGGGGGGGAGGGAATTAAAGCCAAACTTGTCACCTACATTGCTGTCCTTTTAAAGTGCTTCCATACAAAACGTGGGCTTTCACCGAATTCAGCTGACTAATTCGACCCTCCCATGTAGCGGATTTGTAGCTAATTCGATTACAATTAAAACCTGCTGATTTCACCGCTGGACGAAGCAAAGAGATACTGTTGCAATTTATTTAGCCATTGTTAACCATGAATTCCCCAACAGCGGGCGCTCCTTTGCTATTCGGTTGTTCTGTCCAGCGCAAGTTCAGTTTTCGGGCAGTTTTATGCGGACCATGAATTTTCCTTTACAAGTTTGAAGTGACCTCTAGCTTTCCCCTTGGATGGACATAATGGTCTCTAATTTACTATTCCTGAATATTACAAGCCTATAGAATATTCAGTGGGGTCCGATAAAAAAAAATCCATTTATACAGTGGTAAATTTTGTATTTATTTTTACGGTCATCTTGAGTCATAAGCGGAATATGCCATGACGTTAGTTCACAGCTTTGTAGTGCTATTTATTTGATATTTTTAACCATCAGTCTTGCGAAATGTTAAGAAAATAAGAGGAGAGGAAGAAACAGAGAATGAGACGAAGAGAGGAAGAGAGAGGGAGAGAGAGAGGGTGGGGGCGAAATCTTTCTTTTAACGACCGTGAAAATGTATGAAGTGCAAGTCGAGGAGAAGTAATAAAAATGAATGACATTGAAAATGGTTTCATATTTCCATGCCCGGTATTTATACTGTCACCTTCCCAATGCAAAGTGCGGTATATCAAATAACATTATTGCCTGAGCAAGCTTTTTATCTTGCTTAAATGTTTTCATTCACACATCGTTTAATTTGTCCTTGCTGCCCTAAAATTCCCGCCACTTCCGCAGGCAGTTTCTTAATTTTGCCTAGCATGATTTTGCATGGGCATGTGCATGTAAGCTGCTTCACAGAAGGGGGGGGGGAGAGAAAAAGGAAAGCATCTGCTTTCCAAACTATTAGCGTGCATGTTTCAATACCCTTAAACTTAAATCATCAACGAACGTCGACCGTTGTGGCCACTCAGGTGTACTGGTGGATGCGTGGTGGGGGGGGGGGGATCTGCTGCCCCCAAAGAATTTCAATGAACAAACATTTGTTAAAAATCATTTTTTTGTTTCTCTTCAGTATTATCATTGCATCAAATGTTTTTGCATATCTACCCAAGTGGACCTTTTTTTTATTCTCTTATTCTACATTTCACTTGAGGACCTTTTTTTTGCTTATCAGCAGCTGGACCCCTCTTACTTTTTTTTGTTTTTGTTTTGTTTTGTTTTGTTTTGTTTTGTTTGTTTTGTTTTTTTTTTGTTTGTTTTGTTTTGTTTTGTTTTGCTTTGTTTGTTTTGTTTTGTTTTGTTTTGTTTTGTTTTGTTTTGTTTTGTTTTTTTGTTTGTTTTGTTTTGTTTTGTTTTGTTTTGTTTTGTTTTGTTTTGTTTTGTTTTGTTTTGTTTTTTTTGAAAGCGCATTCCCTAAATCATCTATATTGGTAATACTGTATTAACTATTAGTAATATGTGTAACGAATCGGTAATAATATAGGTATTAACTGTTTTGTTTGACGCCTTCTCAGTCCATTTTCTAACAAAGATGAAAATAAAAGTTTGGTATATAGTTGCATTTAACAATGTCTTTGTTAGCACCAGGTGAAAAGTTGAACCACTGTGACATCACTACTCCATATACCGGGTGTCGAGAAAAAGCGGAACGGCGGATTTTCAGTACTTTACCTTTGAAAAGTTTTTTTTTTTTTTCTACATCATTGGGTAAAGCCTCCTCTAACGAGAAGAATGATACCGATATCATTGAATTTGGTGAAGTAATTTTAATTCTATGACCATGTCTTGAAATACCGTCATTTTCAAATTTTGGGCGAGAGATGAGAGCAAAATTGTGTCGGGAAGGCCTTTCATAATACGATGTTTGAGGGAAGCCCATTGATGCATGTAAATAACAAAACATGCCATATGAAAGGCCATTCCCGGCACAATTCTGCTCTCATCTGTCCCCCCAAAACATGCGAAATTTGAAAATTACTGAATTTAAAATAACGGGCATAGATTTAGAATTACTTCTCCAAATTCAATGATCTTGGTATCATTTTCTTTGGTAGAAGTTGCTTTAGCCATTGGTGTAAACAAAATATCAACATTAATAGGGTAAAGTACTGAAAATCCGCCGTTCCGCTTTTTCTGGGACGCCCGGTATAGTGGGGAATGAACAACTTGTCTGTTTAGTCCGAAAGTGACGGTCGACCGGCTTTTCCCGCTTGATTTAAGTTGTTGACACAGGCTTCTCCCTCATGCATTAGATGCGGGAAGGGAAGGGGCTCGATTCAATGTTTGTACAGTTTCTGACAGCCTTTAAGTAAAAAAAAAAAAGGGGGGGCAATAGTATATGTCACAATCGTCAATTACTTTATTTTGGCCATGTGATCAGCAGTAGAGAGTCACATGGGTGACCTACCAGATAACTAGATTATGGGTTACTGAAACCCTTTGCCGATTAATTCCTCGAGTCTTTCTCGCTTGATTGTTCCATTGGATTTGGTTCGCCTCATGACGATTGTTCTTCCATGAAATTCGTTCTTTCGTTACATTCGTTCCAAAACTCGTGTAATGGCACGCGAGGACCAACTAATATCTAGACTTAGTAGGTCTAGATTTATATAAAATTACTTAAAACAGTTGCCAGCGTCAATAGGCAATTATAGAGAGCAAGGACAGGCATGAAGAGGGGAAGAATTAGAGGTCAATTTTATGGAACATTCACTTGTTATCTTCCTTTCTCAAGCAGTATGTTCGTAATAACGAGCGTTCTGTTTTTAAATTTCCTATTTTGTATAGGCCCCAGAAATCATTTAGACCTAATTTGATTTTCAGTAAATCATAGAAAGACTCAGTAATATTTCCTGTGTTATAAAAAGGGGGTGACAATTAGATTGTGGTCATTTTATTTTAAAGGTGAACATACTAGTAGACCGAGAAAGTTTTACGTCTTCATTATCTTAATACTAGAGGATGGATTTACACCTTACCATAGAGCATTGCTAATGCATTTACATGGTTTTGAACCCAAGACCTTCTGATTCCCAAACACACTGAGCAGTCGCACCTCCGAGAGAGACAGAAGGGGAGGTAAAAAAGATATACAGGATGAAAATAAAGGAAAGAAACAGGGAGATATATGCAGAGAGAATGGGTTGAGAGAGAAAGAGAGGAGGGAGGCCGAGAGAGAGAGAGAGAGAGATTAGATGGGGTAAGAGAGAGGTGGGGCGGGGAGGGGGGGGGGGGTATAGGAGGGCAAGGAAGAGGGAAGTTGGTTTAACCTGTTGGTAAACTGATATTCCTCCACCTGTTGTACAAACTTGAACAGGTGAAGGAAGTATTTTATTGGGAGGGGCATAAACGACAAAATAAGAGGTCGTTATCCTCAAATTATACTTTCTCAATACCTGATACACCTGTAACAGTAGATTGTACTTTTTGAGAAAATTGCCATCTTTTGCTTAAAATCCTCCATCTATTTGATTGGTAAGATTAGAATGTCAAAACAAATTTTACATATCATTAAGAATTGTTGATAGATTTATCCTACGATATGTCAATACCTCTCAAATGAGTAATGAGAGCTATAGGGTAATTCATTGCATGGAACTTTAAAAGCAGTATTAAGTCCACCGTTAAAGTTTGAAACTACCTTGCTCAACATTTAATAGATTTCATTCTGATGTATTAAATATAAAAGTTGATTAGAATATAGATTTGAACCCTATATCCTTATCATCCCCTCTCGCATAAACCTCTTTTCAGGTGCGGATTTAAAAGGAAATTTTGATTTTTATATCATTACATAATATTTTAGAAACTTCCATTTCTTGTCTGCTGCATGTCATGATCTGATGAGCTATTACCAATTTTGTTTTCACAATTATGATTTCTTCAGCTATACCCCCATTTATTTCTTAACTCCTCTTAATCCGTTTTGCTTTTTTATTATTTGTGAAAATTGCCTAGATCTTTTCAAATCATGCCTTAAAATATCACTTTTCAGCACAGCAGATGTGTAAATTTGACCTCATTTGAGGAACCTGTGCCATTTCAGGTGTTAACAGAAATATGATGCCATCCAAACGGTATGAATCATTCCAACCTACCATCCTTCCACCCTCCTACTCCCCTCCCCCCCCCCCCCCCCCCCCCCCCCCCTCTCCTGGGAAAAAAAACCCGAAGGAAAACTGTGGGTGTTTACCATGTATATGGTGAATAAAGATATCATCTAGTAGCAGCATTCCTGAAAATTTGGCGTCATTCAAACCGTATGAATCGTTCAAACCTATCACCCCTCCACCCTCCTCCCCCCCCCCCCCCCCCCCGCGGAAAAAAAGAAGGAAAACTGTGGGGTTTTATCATGTTTACGATGAATAAAGACATCATCTAGTAACAGCATTCCTGCTAATTTGGAAAGCCCTTGGTATAGAGATCACGCTGTGATGCGCATAACATGGGGTTGCCTCGCAGCAAGTGCAAAGTCAACACGGATCATACCCCTTTCCGGTTTATGAATTAGAGATGATAATTGCGCTTTTATTATGAGTTAACTGTCTCAATACAGGTCATGTTAGATAAGGAAACCGCATAATTCTGTAGCGCTGAGAGATTAAAATCTGTTCCTGGTTTAGTGGAGAATTTCTACCCCAGCAGGCCCGTTACGGACTCCTTGTCAAAGCCTTGGTCCGGACAGTGACTTTTTTGTTTGATGTTTGAGTGATGTTTAGTTATATTTTTGACCCTTTTTCCTTTGCTTTTAAAAAAGCATAAACAGCTGATACAGAGTATAACAAAAGTCCGTAGCGTGCATTCGGGATTTTGCTCCTGAGACAGGTTCTGTACCGCATTTGATTAAAAAAATTTGTTGACATCTTTTGATGTATTGCTCTGTGAGTCACAGTAATGTTTTATGGGTGTGCTATCTTTCCAAGTCCATAGTTTGTAAGAATTTTTGACATTTGCAAGAAGTGAAACTGAATAGACAGATTAGCAAAATTAGATGAGAGAACGAAGACGTCTGATGAAGAGCAAGAAGGTTTATTCGATATAATTTGATGACCAATTAAAGTCAGACTAACGAAACATTGTTCTGTTTATCTCATTACCGAAGTTGAGCTATTAGCATACGTCTACTGACCAGAATTACCAATTAATTAACCCGTTAGCTTTCCCTGGCCTTACGGCGACGTAGGTGTAATGATTGTCCCTCTTAGCAAACGATATTATTAACTAATTAACCGATTGTTAAAAGATTCTACACTCTCCATGGGTGCGTCGCCAATGGCGATTATGATCTTAGTTGACCATTTAGGAAAAGCCGCCATATTGTCGACACTATCATAATTCATTTTAAGGTATATACCATTTTTTGCATTGCCTTCTATACTACGCCAGAAAGGCGTTTACTCTGTACAATCATGTTAACATCAATATTGGAATTAAGCATTTTGTTCGAGGACATGTTACAAAAATTCGTGTCTTTGATTTTAGTATAATATAGTCCCAAGAATCGTGGCCTGGGTCATCAGGTACATCACATGTACAAAATCAAAGATTGAATATTGCTGGTCTGCTGAATATTCAGCTACATTTTCATCTTTCCTACTGCACAATAGTATGAAAACAGCAGTTATCGGAATTACTGTAGATTTTGTTCTATTTGCAAATGAGATTGATCTCTGGATAGAATTATTATGTTCGTAGAAAGTAAAACTTTCAAAAGGAGGAAATATTACATTTTTAGAATTTATGGTGTGCTGTAAAAAGTTTGATTTTACTCCCACCGAGAAAAACATAGAGTCTTTTTCGTAGACAGTATTTTGTTGAACCACCTTGTACAATTGGACGATTATCAAACTAATTTGGCTACTTGTTCAGCCAATTGTGTTCAATTGTGTCCTATCCGCCACTGCGGCGAACCAACGTGCGTGGAACTAAATGGCTTTTTAACCAGCCTATGTACCATCTATAGGATGCAATCAATTATTTGAAAATCAAATAGTTCTGTCTCTTCTTTCAACGCCCGTGATTTTTTCTCGGTGATTAATGGGCCGGTGTTGCCTTCAGCCCTGGTGCGAAACGGTCCACCGCAAACTTCCCCCTCTCCTGCCTGCTCAAGTACAAAATCGTTCGTTGGGGTTGTAGAAGGTTTCAGAGTTCAACGAAGATGCGAGCAGGACGCACGTCGTAAAATGATCTTCGCTGCAACTTGCAAAATTAGATGTTGAGATGTTGTAAGAGATTGAAGAAGTTTGCATCAAACTTTCAATATTGGATTTGCAACCTTATTTTACACTTGGAATATTTCATGTTCTGTATTGAGCAGACGACACAAGGACATTAAGAGATTTTTTTTCGTGATTTTCTGCTGATCCTCACTCAGTACCACCGTAATGACCGTCTAGTAGCAATTGTGTAGTAAGTTTACTTGCTATCCTGGGGATTTTGTTCTTTGTTCTTTGTTCTTTTTTCTTTTCTTTTTTTCTCGTTTCGACTTCTAACTTTCTTAACCTTCCTCTGGGACTAAGTTTTAAAAAGTAAGTCCACCCTAGAAGTTTCACTATTTCAATAAAAGGAGATAAATTTGAACAGCATTTTAAAAACAGAAATGAGCAAAATCGGTCAAAGAATAAGAAAATTACATTCATTTACATTTTCTAGTAAACTACTCTCGGCTCTGCAAATTGGCAACACTGATGACATCATATGCGAACAGGTCTCCATTCATTTTGTACAGGAAACTTCACATTTTCTCAATTTTCTTGGAAGTTACACATTTTCTTACCCCATAGTCAAAGTATGCTATGTAAAAAGCAATTCTTTTGAACATACATTGACCATGGGGGTTAAAAATGTGTAAATTCCAAGAAAATTCAGGAAATGTAAAAATTCATGTACAAAGTGAATGGAGACCTGCTCGCATATGATGTTATCAGTGTTGCCAATTTGCAGAGCCGAAAGTAGTTTACTAGAAAATGTAAATGAATGTAATTTTCTTATTCTTTGACCGATTTTGCTCATGTCTTTTTAAAAATGTTGTTCAAATTTATCTCCTTTTATTGAAATAGTGAAATTTCTAGGGAGGCCTTTCCCTTTAAATGCCTAATTTGATAATTTGCTTAAAGGTGTTAATAGTTGACTATAGCGTAGTTGTATTTTCGTTTCTACTATTCTTTTAATATCGCTGGGAAGGGGTTACTCCTTAATATCTAAAAACCGAAATATTTTCACTGTAGTCACATTTTTAAACATACAAATGTACATTCGATCGAGCTCAAATGGCCATGGTTGACGAAAATAGGCAAGTGGCATATAATGTATGTCTGTTTTGACACTTTGTCGCATAATGGTCTCATTTTGTGTTGTTTTACTTTATTAAATTTTTTTTCAATTTTATGCGAACTGAAACTCCTACTTCTCGCTATAGTTTGGTGTCTGTTTATGCGGTCATTGATTTCAGACTCTCGGGGGACCGTATGAACGCGTTTATCCTGACAGAAAAATGGACTTTGGAAATCGTTCCCCATATCTTACTGGGATTCTTCTCAATTTGATGCAAAGCTTTTCGGATACATGATCTGAATGATTTCATAAAATTTTCCCCGAAATGAATCCTATCTTGCAGGCACTGTCTTATGGCATCTGTTTAGTAAGACTGCTCTTATTAAACGTTTCCAGTTTTGTGCGCGAATACACAAGTTTAAGATCATCATTTCGATAAGAATTTGCTTTAAAAAAAAAAACGTGTAAAAGGACATGACGCCTGACGGGCAAGGTTGCTTCATGCTTTGCAGGGAACGGGAAGAAAGAAAGAGATAGAGAGAGAGAACTCACCCAATTTTTATCTCAAGGGGAGAGAGAATGAGATGGGGCAATTGTAATATGGAAAGAGAACCGGTAGAATAGACCGAGAGGGAGAGAGAGAGAGAGAGAGAGAGAGAGAGAGAGACAGACAGACAGACAGACAGACAGACAGACAGACAGACAGAGAAAGAGAGAACGAAAGAACGAGATTTATAAAATATATATGGAAAGAGAAACAAATTTTGATAAACAGGGATAGGAGGCGCACAAAGACCGGCGATTTCTTTGAAATCGGGTTTCCCTCCATGCAGCTTCTCTTTCGTCTATAAATCATGCCACTCAGTCAGATATTGATCATAATCCCGTGTATCTTATAATCCACGCGCCTTTGAAATGAACGTGCATGTGTGTTCACAATCAATACTATAAATCAAACCACCGACGTGGAATGATTGATATCACAACGGTATATGAAATTCTTGTCCAAAGTGATGTCCACATTGAAGCCCGTACAATTAGAAAGTGACCCACTGATTTGGAACATTCAATCAAATCTTTTCTATCTCATCCACAACCATTTTACGACATCGCGCCACGAAGAAAGCAGCCCAGAAGATAAAAGTCCAGTGTGGATTTATCCATTGTCCAGGAAGACCCGACTGCAACAAAAGCAAGGGCGCCTCCACTTGAAAAGATTTGGTATACAGGAAACAAAGAAACATAATACAGTAAAGACTCAAGTTAGATAACATGAGCAGAGCCAGTAATTCAGAGGTCAGCCGCACTTAATAGATTTGACCTTACACCAAATCCCTCCCCTGGAAAAAAATATGAAAATACATTTTTTTCAGCCCCGGAGCATTGTCCTTGCAACTTCGGACAATTTATTTGGATTCCAAATTAATGCAGAGACGTTGACCCAGTTGCGTGTTTGAAGTTGACTTCGATATAAATCTCTCGCCAGAGCAAGTGGTTCCTTGTTTTACGTTCAACGATAAGTGCAAGTTTAGCAGGTGATAAATGTCGATGGAAATCTAATTTTTTTGTTGGCATTTTCAGTCGCTCCTGATGAAGGCCGATTAGACTAAATTTCACTGTAACTGTTTTCTCGTAATATGTAATTATTTTGATTTTGCGGTAAGCGAGTTTAAAATCTAACGGCGGAGGGCAAAAAAGAACAGTCTGGGGCAGTTGTTTACAGTTGTTTCCAGTTTTGACAAAAGTTCAGCACTGATTTCCTTTTGTTTGCTCGTTTCTTTGTCGATTCAGATTTCTTAACAGTGGTATACTGATAAACCAGGAGTGAGTTGTGCGATAACTCCTTGATGAAACTGAGATTGCTTTCTGAGCCCACCGTTTTATTAATCAAGAAGTATATGTGAGACTCCCCAAACTTGGATGTGTTTTCAAAACTCCTATTCTTCACTGAAACATGAGAAATATTAATTCTGATATTTTTGTCATTATTTCATGTATTATATTAGCATATTGTGGTATGCTTGATAGTGATTCGATGAAAATAATACGACAAATCTGAAATGTCCGTTTCTTTACCTTTTTAAAGTTACATCCTCGTCATTTGTTTCTTTGTAATTTTTTTCCATGTGGCCAGTGGCGTAATGAGCCAAAATATTTGGGGGGGCTCAGTCTTTCCGAGGAGCGAAGCGACCATCCCTGAGAGAGTGTAGCGACCGAGCCGGGGTACCCCCCCCCCCCCCTTCACGATACGGAGCTTTTTCATTTTTTCGACTTAAATTCCAACTTTAGTTCAGTTCAATTTTTATTTTCTCTCATTTCCAACAAAAGGATTTCATTTTAGTGGGGCGGTAGTGAGCACGCGAAGCGTGCTCCCTAGGGGGGAGGGTGCAGGGAGGGGGAGCTCCGACGTTTGATGACATGCACTGTTATGGATAAACGTGTCATCAATCTACCGACCGGAAAAGGATATTTTTTCATGAAATTCAACTTGAAAACATGATTATGAAAACATGCAGCCCAAAATAATCTTCTTAAGTTTCAAACAAATACCAGCGTTACACAAAAAACTTTGTTACTTAATATAATGATACAGACAAAGACGCTATGAAATAAAAAGGACGAGCATGGAGAGGGTGTGATGCGGTGGGATACCAGGGTTTCACTCCCACAGTGGCGTAGCTAGGATTTCATTTTAGTGGGGCGGTTGTGAGCACGCAAAGCGCGCTCCCTAGGGGGAGGGTGCAGGGAGGGGGGAGTTTTCCCCCTCCCGCGCGAAGCGCGGAAGCTCCGACGTTTCTTTGAATTGTTCCTTGTCTGCTCCCGCTCTTCTTACGTTCTCTTACCTTTTTTCTTTTCTCGCTTCTGCTTTTTTTTTTCCTTCTACTTTTTCTTTCTTTTTTCTTGGTGTTTTGGAGGGGTGACCGCCCCCATTGTCCCCCCTTCTGGCTACGCAAGTGCACTCCCATGGTAAAGGAGTTTTTTGCAGTATTGATGGTTTGCAACTCTGTAAAATAACACTATTTGGGACTGCAAACTTAAAGCCCGTGTCTAGTTTCGGTAAATCTAAGAATATTCATTATCAAATTTTGAATCCATTGTCAGATAGACAGATAAAACCAAGTGTTATATCATAAAACACATTAGTATTGATATTATGCGTGTTTTCTGCCTTGCTATGCGTGCTATTTGGGAAATTGTGAATGCGTTACTTACTAGTAGAAAGGGAGTCTCGGGAGAAGTAATGAAATTCGTGTGATAACACTTATATAAAATTGAAAATAAACCATGGTTGACATTTATTTGGGGGGCGGGCGCCCCCCCCCCAAGCCCCCCCCCCCCCCTCCAGTACGCCAGTGCATGTGGCCAAACAATTCTTCAAAGTTAGACAAACTCGATGTTATCTTGGTTATAGCCATGTTGCTGAAATTCATCGTTTTTCTAGTGATGGACATTCGCATAGTTTCGACTGAGAATTCTGATGAGTTTTCTATCTCCAAGTGTTTTGATTCGGGCCCCGTTTCATAAAACTTGTTATCAGTAACACCTTTCACATTTCTATGACAAATTTGCTCTCAGCCAATCATATACAAGGATTTCACTAGCTTATAACAATTATTGCAACTTGTTATTAATAACAAGTTTTTATGAAACGGGGCCCAGGATTCCACATAAGTTCATTTGACAGTCATCCTTCTTCTTTTATCATTTCAGTTCGATTCCTGCTCAACTGTTAAGCGCAAGTCGAAATTGAAGAACCTTCAACAACTGTTTCTAAAACCCCAAACCCTTTCTTCTCGACATCTGTCGTCGAGGGATTCATGACAAGAGCGGAAATCGTTGCTGACGCAGAACAAATCGTCTTCGAGAACGTCGCCGACTATACGTGACTCTGTCACCCCGAAGAGAGGGGAAATTGCAAAATCATTATTTCACAACAGTGTATGAGTAATAGTAGCTGACAGTGTACAAGGAACGTCGAAGTATCATTCGGATCGGGGCATCATCAGTCTTCGGTGCTCATCGGCGTTTCTCGGCAACCTTCAGAAATCTTCGTGAATCACTGCGGAGGGTATCGAACCGTGATTCCCAATCAGATCTGCCTTGGGCTCAGTTTGAAACAGCATATTTTCTACTTGATCTGACGACAACATTGCTTCATATTTCAAATTATTCAGACTTTAGGATTTTGATTGAAAAAGTTGATGAGGATATCATGGCTAAATTGTGCAGCACCGTCTTTTGCCTCACTCTCGCTCTCTTCTTTGGTAAGTATAACATATCAGGGGGTGTTTCATAAACTGTTCGTAAAGTTACGAATGACTTTACGAACGACTTGAATATGGCAAGTCAAATGAGATCCTAAGTCATCACAAATCGCATCAGCTAAAGGTGAAATATGCAGACATAGATTAACATTACTATTGTTTACAAACATTTTTGATGGGAAGTATATTTTTACCACAATTGAATTGAGTTTATGGGAAATGCAGTCAAACTTTGTTAGAGCGTCAGGAAAAATATTTTTGTATCCCATTTGGAAGTTCATATCCAAATCGTTCGTAAAGTCATGCGTAACTTTACAAACTGCTTTATGAAACACCCCCTGTTTTATAATCATACAATCAGTAACATCTTCTGGATTTGTCAAAGATTTTGCACATGTTTATATAATAATGACACGTCTTCTGAGAATATTTAAATAGCCTACTACTCCTTAATTATCATCTTCCATGAAATATATGTGTTTTCCTGACACTTTCTTTAAATCTATCCATTTGTTGTTTGTCTGTTTGTTAATGTTTGCCAAGGCTCCCTTATCCTTTCAAATACAGATTATAAACTTAAATGCCTAGTCCTTAATAATTCACCTTTTATGGCCATCAAAACCTGGGAACAGTGCGATTTCATTCGCAGTAAGAAAGAACCATGGGAATTGCAGCCCTATCCCCCCCCCCCCCCACACACACACCGTTTTTATTTCATTCTTGAGTTTCATCGTGATTATCACTGATTTTATATAAAATAAATATCTATATTTTCGGCTGTACGAAAGAAATGTCTGCCCTTCTCTTTCACTTCGGATTTAAAAGAAATTGACCAGTTTTCTTCTCAAATTTGGCATGTCATTGCTATTACAGTCATAAAATCACAGAGATCATAATCATAATAATTATTATAATCAAAATCTTTCGGTTCCAAGGCAGTTCTAGCGCCGTTCTGTCCTCTTCACTGCCGCGCGTAAGAATGACTCGAGGCGCGAAGATTTTAATCAGGCGATTAAAATCTTTCATGAAAAGGAGGGATGAGCGTGCTGTAAAATTCGCATGTAAATTATTGAATATAATAATTAGTGAATCATGGTGGAAGTGATGAGATTTTTCCTTGGGGAGTGTGATGTGTGTGTGTACCGCCGACAAGGACATTCAGTAAAAAGTTGGCGTGATGTGCCGACACACTGATCCAGAAAACAGATATCAATTTCTATGACCATGCATGCTTTTTATTCCATTGACTTAAATTGTATTTGTTTGTGTGACGAATTTTCCTAGAAATGAACAAAGCAGTGGCGATTTTAGAAAGAAGACTTTGTTAAGAAAGAACATGAAGTGCGAAATCGATTATTGTCACATATAGTGAGAAAATAGCAAACAATCCATTTTGAAAACATGTGGTAGGTTAATGTTATGAAGCTTCGTCACCCGGCACCCTGGCTACTGTCCACATGCCTTATTTGTCTTTCTCTTTCAGACTCTTTCTTCTTCTTCTTTTCTTTTTTTTTTGTTACTCACTCTTCGCATTGTCTCCTCCTCCTCTTCCTCCTCCACCTCCTCCACCTCCTCATCCTCATCCCCTCCTCTCCCCCCCCCCCCCCCCCCCTCTCTCTTGATATTCACGAAATTAATCATATTTTACAGTTGCACTTTGTCGAACGAAACTAATAAATAACAACTAAGTTCTGCTAACCACAAGGAAAAGGAACAGCATCCCGCCTTTCCCCCTTTGACAATTCTTTCATTCTGAAGTTTAGAAAGACATTTACATGACCCAGATTTGTTTTGAAAAAAATATCAATATTGGATGAGTGGAGATACTTGTGAGCTACCAAGGGATCCTGGATAAAGATCCAAGTCTTCTACACATACCATTGAGTCATGTTATCGTGAAAGGGGACATTTACAGAGAGGGAAATGAGCAAGCACCTCTGGAAAATGTGCAAATCGGCAAATTCCTCTCAGGCTCTCCCCAAGGTCATTCCATCTTCCACCACAACCCTTTGAAATCATATTGCACGTTTTCTTGTATTCGTATGCTTGAAAATAAAGAAAATCTGGTTGTCATTCGGATCACGTGAAGCCAACCTAGATCATGTAGATTTTGTTCTTCTCACATTTGACGTAGTCTTGGATAGTGGGCAATTCAAGGAAGATTCGCCTTTTTAATCGCAGCTCGATTTATCAAATTCCCCTGAAATAAGCATAACATTTGATAAGACCTTCAAATAATCAATATCACACACTCACTCTCTCTCTCTCTCTCTCTCTCTCCCTTATTTTCTACTCCTCGTTGATTGTCCGCAATATTGAAAATTGAACCAACATAGTTATATTTAGAACAGAGAAAAGAGGACTGAGTTGAGGGTTAAACAGAGGGAAAGGGATCTATAGAATGAGAAAAAAGACAGATGTAGAGACAGGCAGAAATAGGGGTAGAAAGAAAGAAAGAAAGAAAGAAAGAGAAAGAGAGAGAGAGAGAGAGAGAGAGATCGTCCTTGCATGGAGCACATGAGCGCTAAAATAAAAATATTTGCGGAGCACAAAAATAAGTTTATTTAGGAAAATGTCAGGGAAAGGTGTCTGTAAATACGGACCAATAGTCATGAAAGGCCAAAGAGTCATATGGGAAAAATTACAGGAATGTTGACATCCTCGGATCTCATCCATGCTCGGATGTAAACCATCAAGTCGGAAATCATGAATGTATCAAGCTAGATTGGGGCCTCAAAACAGTTCTTGTTCCTGGCCACGATATTCTGTCACAATGTGTTGATCCATATCAGCCATGAAAAGTCGGAAGCAAAATCTTACAATAACCATAAAGAATTACATGCTACTCTTAAAGGTTAAGATTAAGGGAACAGACCAGGCGGATTAAGGTGATCCAATGAAAAATATGCTTCGGGGTGATATTTTTTAAAAGAAGTTTTTTTTTTTTAAGTAAAGATTGGATTTCAGACTCAATAAAGCCTACATCGTAGCTGGAATATGTCAACAATTTAAATTATAAGTACCGTTGGAAAGCAATTTGGTGTTTTTGTTGTGTTTCCTACCTATATAACCTATGTAGGCTAGCCAATAAACCTCCTGCTTTTTCGAGCTCTAAAATGTCTTTGCAAGTATGTAAGCCTATATTGGGGAAGAACAAAAGGAATTTATTATCTTTGTATTTTCTTCGATTGTGTTTAATTAACAGTCTATGCGTTCTCATCTTCTTTCTTTGACATGTTTGAACAGTGAATGTACAAGGTGGAACGGCTACTCCAAATTGGCTACATTCTATCTGCTCCTGGTTCGGTAAGAATAAGAATATATAAGATTTAAAATTTTGAAATAGCAAACAGTAATGTCTTCACTTTGTTCTTTCGTCGACGAGCTCCAATCCATCTCAGTTGTAACTTGTATTATTGATTTGATACTAGTGAATTTCTACGTGAGTTCTCTTTTTAGCATGTTTAGAACATTGACGATCTTGCAAATCCACAGAAGGCAACAATGATCTTGCAGAAAGCTATCGAATAATAACAACACTCATACCTCTTTGAGTGCTATTCTTACTACTGGAAATATAAATATTCAGTTCGCATTTCCATGAGTGCTATACCAATACCAACACGTGTAGATATGTTCTTTAATTAAGGATGATGTTACTTGCTTCAAACTTTATCAACCTGTTATGCCTTCATTGTCTGATAACAAGTCACTTTTTCTTTGGAGGAACAATGAATGAAATACTTGTGTTCATACTTAATCGACACTGCCATCATTAAATAAACCTGTGATAAAAATAAACTTTTCCTCATGACTTTGAGCTTATTGGTATTGATCACTGTTTTGTTGCTGAATAATCTACATGAAGTGGACTATCTATAAGAGATTCATGTTTATTTTGTGTTTCTATTCATCTCTCTTTTACTGGCAGGATTCTGTAATGAGGTATGCTACGGGGATCTTGGATGCTTCGATACCACTCTCGAATGCCACCGAGATTTCTTCCCGCCCCTCTCCCCAGCAGACATCAATACCTATTACGTCATCCATACCCGTAAGACAGAGGGGAATCCCCCACCCATCACGCGCGCCAATGCGACCCTGGAGTCCCTGGTGAATGTGATTGGTGAGAGGCGTATAACATTCATCCTACATGGATGGGGTGAAGGCATCTGGAAGCAATGGATCCTGGACCTCAGGGATGCTCTCTTAGAGAAGGTAGGATTACCCGCCTACATGAGAAAAATAAGTTATCATGTTTCAAGTTTTTACTGAAAATTTGAAAGATCGTGATTATGGTTCATCAGAGATTATCACTCATTCGAAAATAGCAATGGCAATTTCTCACTTTGAAACAATGGATGAAGTCAACCAAGTTTTTCTTTCTGTTATAGTTGCAAAGTTGATTTCATCACTATTGATATAACACAGTGATCACGCACCTCTGTTTTTATGGTTTATTTGATGAATAGAACAGCAAAGTCATGAATGCCCTTTTTAAGCAGCACGGTATGCGTTTGTATAGGTGGTTGAATATCTTTCATTAGTCCGAAACTTCCGTCTAGAATTCTTTGAAATAAAGCAAAACTACTCGGTTGAAGAGATGGATACTAAAGCCGTGCACTCTTTCAGTGGAGTGACTGTCGACACAGTATACTTTTTTGGTCTAATCCTAAAGACAAAAAAAATGAATATAAACACTTTTTTGATCGTACCGTGAGAGTTTCCTGTGTTATCTCTTATCTCTATATTACCTGCAGGAGGATTTGGCTGTGGTGTTGGTAGACTGGTCAGACGGTGCGGAGTCTCTCAACTACCTCAAGGCTGTCCAGAACATGCGTGTGGTTGGTCGTGAAGTGGCCAAGTTCATTCAACTTTTACATGAGTACACAGAACTACCTTACGATAAGTTTCATCTCATCGGACATAGCCTTGGTGCTCATGCCGCGGGGTTCGCCGGCCAGAAGCAACCCGGTCTTGGTAGAATCTCAGGTAATTAGATCATGAGCACATTCGTGACATTGATTCATAAAGACCATTCCATGTATGTTACAAGTTCCTTGGCTAGAGATGGTGGTTGGTAAATCAGTTTCACTGATAAAGCCATCCTCAACTGTTTGTAGCTTTTCAACATTATTAAAAAGATTAATACAGTTACAAATTTCCATCACTCATGGATCTGAAATTGGGCGGCTATCTTTTACCATGCCCCCGTTTTCATTAGTATTTTGAATTATGATTTTACTGAAAGTAATCGCCAGTTGACTTACAATAAAAGTGTTTCCTATGATTTAGTCCCAAAACAACAAGATGAAAAAGGAAAAACTTCATCATAAACTGTCATTTTTCATTTAAAAAACACATTCAGACAATAACAACTACAATTTTTATGAAAGGGGAGGACGAACAAAAGAAGTAACCAATCTATCATTTTTTTTTTCTCTCTTCAGCCCTTGACGCTGCAGGTCCAAGCTTCGAAGGAACTCACCAAGACTGCAGATTGGACGAAACAGACGCCATCTACGTTGATGCTATCCATACAGATTCAGGCAAGCTCAGCGAAGGTGGAGTTGGCATTTCCCAGAGGGTAAGACTCTTTGCCTTTTTATTCACTTTTTTTCCAAAAGAAAAATGTGTTAAAACTTGTTTTCCATATGATAATTTGCCTGAAAAACATGAATAAGTGGCTTGTCAGCTTCGGTTTGTTTGTTTTTTTAATTTGTTGAATGTTTAGGACCAATCAGTTGCCTTTGTGACTTCTAATTAATTTCAGTATAGAAATTGACTCTTTGCCTTTTTATTCACTTTTTTTCCAAAAGAAAAATGTGTTAAAACTTGTTTTCCATATGATAATTTGCCTGAAAAACATGAATAAGTGGCTTGTCAGCTTCGGTTTTTTTTTTTTTAATTTGTTGAATGTTTAGGACCAATCAGTTGCTTTTGTGACTTCTAATTAATTTTAGTATAGAAATTCCCCAAACTCTGTTAACGTTGATGTTATGGAAAATGAAGCACTGCAATAATGTTAGTTAGTCCTATTCAGATAAATAGCTATTACCGTTGACAGGGTCTGTGATCAGTAAAGGAATATGTTCTAGCTCATGCAGGACAGAAGTTGGCAGGAATTCAGAATCTTGACTTTTTAAGTCATAGTCAAGAGAACCAAGAGCTAAATCGACACAATCAAATTTTCATTTTTGTTCATTCATTACTATGAAGTAAATTTTCTATCTGTACACCAAGCCTTTCAAGTATTTTGAACATGTTTTCTTTCTCAAATAGGTTGGACACAGTGATTTCTATCCTAACGGTGGTTACGCCCAGCCTGGTTGTCGCTGGTGGATGGTAGGCTGTAGTCATGCTCGCTCTCATCTCTACTTCATCGAGTCCGTCCGCCTTCCCCAATGCCGATTCGCCGCCATCCCCTGCGAGAGCGAGGAGGACTTCGTGGCAGGGCGATGTCGGTCGTGCGGCGAGCATGGCTGTAAGCTGATGGGATACTATACCGATGAAGGTCACAGCAACGGGTCCTTCTTCCTCAGCACACGGGGACATAGTCCGTACTGCACCAAGATGAAGTTCTACTGGAGGAGGTTCTACCTTTTGCGGCAGAAGCGATCTAATGCTATGTCAGGAGAAAAGAAGAGAAAACAAAATAGCAACTTAGTGCCCCTCAAGCAGACATGACATGATTGCTCCCAATAAAATATCATTTTTTATATTTCATTTATTTGAAAAACAACAGAAAGCGACAAGCGTTGAGCTTCTTAATGATATTTTGAACATCCTTCCACCGAAGATAGACTTTATGAAGAACAACACCAAAATACAACACAGATAATACATACCGTTGCATCCTTATATGATAGCGACGATGTTAAATATTTCTTATTTATTTCAATGCCATTGCAAATCTTCGTCGTTCTACATCTCGCCCATTTCACTTCGAAAGCATTTTATCGCAGCTACATACTTACTTTGTATAATCGTATGCCTTGAAAAATATGTTTTACCGATGTTCCCGTGCGAAGAATTAAAATATGCTTTATACCTTTAAACTTTTATCAGCTGTAAATATCAATATACCATCATCAAACCGACGGGATAACGTAAACCTCTTTATCGTGCTATAATTATGAACTGATAATTCTATTACCTACAACAAGTATTGAAATATATACCTTTAAATGTGACAATTACCGAAAAGAAATGCTTGGTTACGTGGTATTAATCGAATTAGAGCAGTTTTAAAGGTTTGTTATAATATATATTAATGAGAACAATACAGTGGAAATGGGATTAATGATCGGCTCCAGAGATAATTCATTTTGATTATACCTACAGCGAATAATGACCCCACTTCAATGAGGAAAGTAAAATGGAAGAACAGAATTTAATTTACCTTCACTTGGTAAAATAATAACTTCTTTCAAAATCTTCACCATTACGTTTTTATGTTATTGAAAATCAAATCTTTCGGGTAGGCAAGATGATTGTATATTTTGTTTGACTTGCATTGTACAAAACTTACTGTAAAAAATTGCTGAACGAATTTACAATATATTACTGGCAGCGGAGTTGCCAGTAATTTACTGTCAATTCCTTGAATGATGCAGTAAAATACTGTATAATTTACAGCTGAATACTCTATTTTACTGTTGTTTACAGTTTTACCGTATACAATAAACAATACTGTACAAAAGATACATTAAATTACTGGCAATTCTGCTGCCAGTAATTTACTGCGAATTCTGCAGTAATTTTTGCAGTGCTCATTTCGGTGAACTCGGATATCTTTTTTTTTTATATATATTACCAAGACTGTATTCAGTCTTTAAAGTATTCAACATTTTTATGCAACACCGTGAGACAGCTATTTTGTTTAAAGAAGCAATTGATTTATTTATAACACTGTTGAAAGCAGGGCAGGGAATACAATCATTTGAATCTTCATTCTGTGCGTTCATGATTATCTGTTTGGAACTTTGATCAAAAGAAGGGTTGTGAAAAATAGATATATATGATTTTGGTTCAATTTCTATTTCTCTTTTCATTCCATTTTTAATATTCATACACCGATATAACTGCCGCGCAGTAGCATGAAACAGGTCGCTTCCATCTGATTAAAGCCGTATTTCATTAAAAACGTAAATAAAAATGAATAGGGCACTATCTAAATCACTGAGAAGATGTCGTTCATGCCATTTTCTCGAGATATTTAAAATAATTACTTGTACATGTATTTTTACAAACACCGTTGTGACATCGTAAGTGCTATATATATTGACTGAAAAAAATTGTTCGCTAAAATCTTATACATTATTATATGGACATGTACATTTATAACGATTTGTGAATATGAAAATGTGATGTTCTATGAGTAAAGAAACAATTCTCATCGAAGCAACAACAGCAGCAAAATATATTTCTTGAATCAAAACCTGCTTAGTTTGAAATTGATGTCACACATTCTTTGTTATTAAGAAATAAAGAGTTTTTCTTCCACCAGCATAAGGTTACTACTAAAGCATATCACATTGTATATTATATAGAATGTTTGTGAGCCTATGATCACTGTACATTAACGTGCCTTGAAGAAAAAAAAACTCTGTCATTTCACTGTGATATATCCGGGGTCAGATGGGAATAATGTCAGACAGAAAAGAGAAAATGCTTATATTTGTATCAGTATATTTTTTCTATTGTACATAAGGATATTTATGAAACTCCTTCCAATTAAAGACGTCATGCTTGATATTGTGTACAATTCATTCACTGAGTACGAGAGTTCATTGTTTTTATACTGTATAATGTTTACAATGATGGGATTAAACATAGTAACCATCATGTTAATAACCGTTCAATGTTACGTTCATGTGGAAAACAACCATGACGTCAAGTAAATCATGTAAATGATTGCATGTAAAAACTGATTTAGAAGGGTGGAACGAAACAAAGACAGAACAAAACAGAATGAAACAACGAAAGAGACAGAGAGACAGAGAAAGAGAGAGAGAGGGGGAGAGAGAAGAAGTAGAAGAAGAACAAGAAGAAGAAGAACAAGAAGAAGAAGAAGAGAGAGGGGAAAACAAGGAGGAGTCTGTTTGGCTTATTGTCTGGAAACATTACTATATCAGGCCAGTAACTGGGGGGGGGGGGGGGGAATTGAACAGTGGACCTTTCTGAGGGAGCGAAGCGACCTACTGGGGAAGGTCTAGGAGGGGTATGGGATTTTTTTTTTATTAATTTCTGAACTTAAAATTATCGCAAATTTTCACCTTAGTATGGTTTAGGAGGAATTTCACTTTTTTCAAGCGGACCTCTGCTCGCCAGTGAGGAGGGGGAAGGGAGGGTTCGTTCGAATCCCATACGCCTCGTTACGGAGCTGCATAACTTGGAAAGAGTTGCCACTAACAAATTACTAATTAATTCACAAAATAGTGGGAAATAGTCCTTATATTCAGGTATATATGAATAAGGTGTTTCATGAAAGCATTAGACCGATATCAAACGAGAGCTCAAGGTTTTATAATACAAATCGTTTTTGAGAAACCTATAAAAACAATACAGACATTTTTCAAAGAAGAAAGGAAACTGATGATACTGAATCATGGCCAAGTTTTGAGGCAAATGGTTGAATAAGAAACAAAGGAGCATTATACAAGAGAAAAATATGACAATACTGTGATGCCAGCATTGTTTGATGGGTGGGCACAGGAGAAAGATGGGGTGGGCGAGTCATACACACTTTTTTTTTAGTTTTTTTTTTTCTTTCAAGTTAGTGGGAAGGGGGGGGGGTAAGCTACTTATACTAGCGTGAACCGACTTTCATTGCATTATCTTGTGCTAATGCAATGGATATGCCAACAAAATTATGTACTACGAAGGGCAACGTTTAGGGAATGCTTGTCAAACAGAATTGAAAAAATTTATTGGAAACTGTGGAACATCTCGAATATTGGACATAGAGATATTCGAGACATTTGCCACTTCCTTCTTTCAAAATGAAGCAATGCCAAACTACTCTTGATGAGAAATAAAACATGAAAATGGTGAAAATAGTTGTCACATTTCTAACGGGTTTTTTTTCTATTAAAGATGTAGGTTGGTTGCTTCCGTTCGCATCGTTTTATTTCCCCTCAATATGGCGAAACCTATATTTCTCCACTCATGCCAATGATAACCATGATGACTAATAACTAAACTTCACCCTAAACTGATCAGCAATTTAATGTGTGACATATTTTTGCAAAAGAGAATACTCTTGGCTACCTACAGTACTTGCCAAAACAAAGTTCATGTTATTCAATCCTCCAAAACGTACTTCTGATGTAAAATAGGAAAATAAAGTACAGTGTACTCCTATATAAAAGGGAAGAGTTTATCGTGCGCTTTATGAAGAAATCGCATCATTACAGATCCACTTATCTTTCTATTGATATGTTTGTAAGATGATCCGGTGACAATGACGTGCTCCATGGATGGTCAATAACTTATTCACATTTCTTTTCTTCAATCATGATCTCTAACACTAGACTAATCCTAACCCAGCGGCGGATCCAGGATTTTTCAAAAGGAGAGGTCGAAGTCTACGCAGGCACCAGGACAATTCTCTGACCAAAAAAGGTCCTTTGCTTTTTCAGTTGTCTATTTTACCCGCAAAATTCTCTGAAAAGCGGGGGGGGGGGGGAAGGCCCGCGGCTCCACCAAAAAGAGGGAGGGGCGGCCGATTACCCCCCCCCCCTCATCGGATCGGCCACTGCTAACCATTATCTGCATCCAAAAAGCCAGGGGTCAAAATGTCTTCTGAGTAAATACAGGATCACACTCATAGGTAGAGAAAGTAATGTGACCTAATATGATTTATTTCCGCGGGGGGGGGGGGGAGAAATTTTCAAAAAATCACATTGCTTGCTACTTATCTGCTTACAGTCACACCTAAAAGCCTGAAAACTAGCAAAATTGGAATAAGAAATGGCACTGCTATCTGTTCAAGGGGCGAGTTGAAACCTTATATTTGTGGGGGTTTTTTTTCGTTCTCATCCATTTCGGCGGCGTTCACTTTCTTCTTACTGATTGTCTTCCTCTCCTTCTTTGACACCTCTCTCCAGCTTTATCTTCACCCCCGTTCATGTCGTTAATCCATCTGCAGTACTGTCTTAACTGTCGCTTTTTATGTTTTCTCCTAATCTCAAAATGTATTGTAGAAATTGCCCCATCTCACGTATTTCCAAATAAAACCTGAATACATTAATTCAATTTATAAAATAGAAAAGTTGGTTTACAACCATCAGCATATGAGTTCCGTCCTAAAAACCACTTACCGCTTCACAACAATGACAGCAGACACGAGTATATAGAGAAGAGAATGTGAGTTATGGCACGAGGCCGAACACTTGTTTCCGAATCCAAGCTTCAATTTCCCTTCCATATTAGGTAAATACATGGAATCGATCAAAGAAAGGTCAGTTTGAGAGGGAAAAAGTTCAACCTTTTTCTTTGATCTGTCCAAAAGGACCTTTGCAGCACGTGTCAAATTGGCAACGATTCTAAGTGTTTTATTTTCGCCGTCCTCTTGTTTTTGAAACACGATTTGATCCGACATGGCACAAACTTCAAAACGAAATAAGAGGAAAGATGTTATGAACATCTTTAAAGTAGAGTCAGAATTGATTGGTTGATTGATTGATTGAGTGATTGATTGATTGATTGAGTGAGTGAGTGATTGATTGATTCATTGATTCATTCATTCATTCACTCACTCACCCACTGATTATTTCCCCGGATGTAAGAATAATTTTTCACTCTGCAATTGTCAGACCTGTTGAAAGCGAAGGTTAATCAATAGCATTCACAAAATTCAGAAACGAAATATATTTGAGAAATAAGGAAATCAAAGCTGGTTAGAAATCTTTAAAAATTCATGAACGAATTCTAAAGAATCAGAGAAAACTGAATTCTATATCATCATTAATTTCTTTTCACTAAAATTTTTATCTCGATCCTTCATTGATTTTCGCTTCGCGAAATTAAAAAAAATCCATGATTTACCATGCGATGAAATGCCACTCTCTTCAATCCATTCATCTCATTCTTTAGTTTTATATATCAATATCTGTTTTCTCAGGATTAATATCTGTGTTTTCCTCCGAATATCCATGAACATTCATATGTAGTAATACGCATATGGAACCAAAATTTCAACAACAAAAAAGTGGTTCATTCACTATCATCATCATCATCATCGATATCTAACTAATTTGGACATTCCGAGAGGATCCCCTTGTCTTTGTTATGCAGAGACTACATGCATTTTACATGCTTTTACACAAAGTCATCTGTCAGTCTTTTGAGACCTTGTATAAGAAATGGCTCAAGAGACCAAACTCACATGACGGAATGAGAGATTATGATGGAGCAGTATACTATCATTATCATCAAAATTTAATGAATTTGGACATTCTAAAATAACCATCCCTCGTTATTATCGGTACAGACTGCACGCTTGTCATATTATAAACATTAGACTTCACTTTTCTTCAGACCCATCAGTCAGCCTTGAGACCTGGTATGAAATGACCCAAGAGACTCTACTAACATGACGGAATGACAGATTATGACATTCATGACATAAACAATGGAAACAAACCCCGTGAGAGTCAAGAACTCATGCATGTTTCATAGTCATGATAGTTTGGGGGAGGGGAAGGGGAAACGGAGGGAGGGGTCGGGCAGGGAGGGCCGGACACAAGTTCCCCCCCCCCCCCCCCCCCCCCCCCCCCCCCCCCCCCCCCCCCCCCCCCCCCCCCCCCCCCCCCCCCGCTGTTTTGCTTGTTCTTCGTATGTGGTTCTCGAGAGGTAATGTATTATCTTTTCTCTGAGATCTTTTGCTGATCCTGGTCATGAATTTGCTGTGAAGTTGCCCCCGTTATTATACCACTGGCGTAGCGTGGGTGAAGTCTTGAAGGGACCAACGTGAAGGGACACTGCTCTCACTCTGCAGGCGGAGCAGAACGGGGGAGTGGGAGGGGCGTTCCATCTCCTTTTTTCCCCCTCCCTTATATCTCTTCTTTCTTACTATTCGATGAGGGGAACGAGATAGATCCCATGCCCTATTCGCCACCGCCCGTTACTAGAGTTCAGTAATTTCACAATGATAACAAAATTCCATGTCTTAGCTTTTGTTCAGAATGTGAACACTGGTATCAGTATGCATTATGGGAATCGACGATCAATAGCAAAATAAGAGTAAGGATCAGAAATAAAAGAATAAGATGAGAAAGAGACGAAGAGAAGACGGATAAAGATAATGAAGGAGGGAAAGGGGAAATTAATGAAAATTAAGACTTTACACAGAAGGGAACTGAAAACATGACAGTCAGATCACAAAACAAGAAGAATTTTAAGAAACACATTGTCAGCAGAATCTTCGGAACTCAGTCTTACACAAACATTCTTTTAACACCTTGCATAACACCAGTGCCCCATTGATGTTCTTTTTCACAAACATTATTTTGGCTGTAGATGACGACTGCTTCAGAAAACATTAAATAGTTGAATTGGACATGCAAGGGGCATGAGAGGCCACGTGACCAAATGCAGCTATTTGATCCATCATTGCAGTGCCCTTTTCCACCCCGTAGAAAAAAAAAAGAGAATAAACAAAACAAAACAAACAAAAACGTACAAAAAATCCTGTGTCCGCCACTGTATGAGTAAGTCCTTCATTGTATAACACAAGCTATTCAGCTACCTTTTTGAATTTCGAAGGTTTTCTTGAATTGGATATTGGACTTGAGGTTGTTTTAATAGCACATTATATCGCCCTGATGGACCATAAAATCTGCCTTTCGACTTTTATTATCTTGCATAGTTTCACAGTAATACAATTCTTTCAGAATAAAGGATTTCGAATTCACATGTATGTGATAATATACCACTGTATCGGAAGGTTAGAATAAGATTTATTTTACTTACTTCTAAATCGTCACTGTTCGCTAAAATGCATTAAAAAATTTCATTGAGTTGAAAAAAAAATCTCACTCCAAGGTGAGGAGTTGGCACAACTGAAAAGTGGAAATTTTCTTATCAGGATAGTTC
This sequence comes from Echinometra lucunter, assembly GCA_029962745.1. Classification (NCBI taxonomy): domain Eukaryota; kingdom Metazoa; phylum Echinodermata; class Echinoidea; order Camarodonta; family Echinometridae; genus Echinometra; species Echinometra lucunter. Next base: position 7,164,314 of record CM057157.1, on the reverse strand, counting down.
GCAACAAATGCATCTTAGGTTTTATTGCATAGCGAAACTTGTACGTATATGCCGAACGTATTAAATGAGAGGGAAAAAAGAGATTCGATGATGATTTGCATGGATTTTTAACAAGCCCGTTTGTTTTTCGTGATCCCGCCACTATTACCGCCTTTATATACTGCTATCATTACTGTTTTTAAACTATAATTTTTTTAATTTGTTTTTGTAGAGGAGAAAAAAAATATGATTTGATTTGAATTTTTATGCAAACATAAAATCATGATTTCAAAAGTACTTCACTCATTTTCTTTTGGTCTGTGAAGATGATTGTCTTCAAGAGGAACTGTCTTACCACTTGAGACATTGATAAGAGTAATTTCTTCCTGCTTGCATAATTCACAAATCATTAAAGCCTCCTAAGAGACCCTGACAAAAGCAGAAGCGGCAAATGAAGAGAAACTGTTTTGAATTAATGAGGACGGACACACCTCGTTCGTGTCCTTGAAAAGTGACAATTATTACGACTAGCAAATAATCCTACGGAAATTATGACCATTGTTCGCGTACCTTGGGCATGCGCATTGCCGAAGGCGGGAAAACGACTGGTGGAATTCAACGGAAATTAAGACTTTCCTCCTTTGAGGAGGAATCACCATTTGATTTGTCATTAAACCATGCTCAGAGTGATACGATTGGGCAGTGGTCAAAAAGACTTGTGTGTCAAACGAAACAAGAAAGGACAGAAGGAAGATAAGAGTTCCGCTTTGGTTGAGTAATCCAACCAATGTGATACCCACCTGTACGTATCAATTTTGCCCATTCCCCGTTTGATATGAAATAGATTTGAAATTAGGATACAAGGGCAATCCGATCTTGCAGCAATGGCAGACCCCTTTCTCCTTTATTTAGATTTATAGAGTGCCCTCTCCCTCTTCGGGACTCTTAGCATGGCTGCGCAGAATTTAATGGAAAAAAAGTCCTTCCTGGAGGCCTCGAAAGAGCGGGCGGAATTCCCCGAGATCATCTTCCTCGGCAATAATAAATGACCATGCAAGAAAATTTTGTCCTTGCCTTCCAGACAACACCGGATCCGCTCCCTGCTTATCCTTACATACTTACAATATAATCGATTATAGTACATGCTATCAGTTGTATAAAAGCATTTACATTTTTATTTGGCATGTTTTATGACTACTAAACATTTCGTGATGTGCTCCGACCAACCCTTTTCCTCATCTTTTCTTATGAGAATAAATAATAGGGATAGTGCGGGTTTCCGCCAGGTAATGACGCTCATGGAAGATAGACGCTCTTTTACGGAGAAGGGAGGAGTCACCTGAATCAAGATTAAAACTCGCCATCATGTGAAATTAGGTCGTCCAAGGCACTTGGTCCCAGGTATCTAGTCCACCGAGAGTACCAATCCTCAAGCCCTGGTCCTGCTTTGTGTTTATCTAGGGACAGTAGCTCGAATTCACCTGTTCATCATTAAAGTGTCCTTGGGATGTAAAGTTAATGTATCGCATGCCTTTCCTGTGAATCATGTGTAGACAGTTTGTTTCATGCATAGGGGATGTGGGCGGGGTGATTGTCGGAGGGCCGAATTATCAGGTGGCCGAATTGTCAGGTGGTAGCTATCCAAACGTCATGACCCATTTTGAGAGAATGAATTGCATCAAATTTAATTAGAACAAGAGCTATTAAGAAGCCCCCGAAGGACAGCTTCCAAACTTGTTTTTCATTATTCTATTATCTTTGAATAATTTCATTTTTTTGCATGCTCCTCTTTTGACATTTAAGCCCCATGGTATTTAACCTCTACTGTAGATTGATGAGACAATTGAAAATAGTCTATGAATGCCCTTGACCAATCATATTCACTGTAGTCTCTGTAAGTCTCTGTGCAATCTATATCCTGCTCACATCATGACACATCATGGTCTAATCCTCTTTATACTATTAAGTTAATAGCAATTTTGATCTCCCTCATATTGTTTTATATATATGCTCTCTCCTTTATAAAAAATATATACTTTGCTTTTTCTTCTGTTTCATCTTTCTCTTTTGAAGGAAACCACCAAAGGGACACCGAGGAGGGGACAGGGGTGGGCAGCTACTCCTAATCAACATATCCATCAGCATGTCTGTGACTGTTGATGACAGATTTGTTGTTTCATATCTTCTTCAAAGGTCTAAAGGTTGCCTACTAATACAGCCCGGGTCCCCTTTTTCTTTCAGTAAAGCAAATTAAATGTCAAGCCCATTCAAATATTTTTGCCAACACAACTTTTACCTTGTAATAATGATAAATCAAATCACACATAACCACACAACTGGGAAAAATAACAACTCACATGGATGTTTGAGTGCATACAGTATGTATTCATATGAATATCTTGACTGAATATTACACATTTTATGTACACAGACATAAAGCACATGCACATTTTCCCAAGAGTTATTAAACCAAAAGTCATGCTATATTTTTAATATATGATTACATTTACAAGCTTAAAGGGGATACCCAATGCTGAAACAATGTTAGCTCATTTAAAAGAGCATCATTTTATTAGCAGAAAATCATCTGCCTAAAGTTTTTTAAAAAGTCGTGTTGCCAAGGAAACCCCCAAATGTGGTAAGATTTCAGGATATTTTTGACCCCTCAGCTGTGACCCAGTTTCAACTGGGTATCCACTTTGACGTCAAAATGACGTCAAAATGGGTACCTTGTCGCGCACTTCTAGCAAAATGCGCGCAAGATATAATACACATTGTACAGTCTAGCGCACAGCACAACTGCAATGCGCAAAGCTGGGTACCCACTTTTACGTCATATCTCATACTCAAATTTTTTGGTCAACTCTTGACGTTTTATGAGAAAGTTAGCCAAAATGCATTGATTTCGATTGAAAATCATCATATTTTTAATGTAATTTTTTCTAAGAATTCTATTCTCGATCATATATCAAAAAAAAATTTACCATTGTGTAATCACTTTAAGTCTTATGTGTGATTTGTTATTACCAACTGCTTTCTTATTCACTGACAGACCATTAGTTTACAGGAATATTTTTGTCAAGAAGGGGGGGGGGGGGCGCTAGTGCTTCTTGACTAAATGGCAAACATGATACATGTGGAAACTACTTTCGAAAAATCAACTTAAGGCAACTTCAATAGCCCCGTCTATCACCTTTAGAAATGTGTGGACTTTACAGTGGCTCATTACATAATCTGAACATGATTTGTATGGGCAGTAGAAAAAGCTTTCGAAATTGCACTTGAGCTGATTTTTCTAAAGTAGTTATTATCGTGTTGGCACCTTACTGCCCTAATATGAGGCTGTCCGGGCATCTTGTTGCCTGAATATCCTTCCCTTCCTTGTGGGCCTAAGCTAAGACCCATGCTACATTTCTTGCAATTTCTCCAGGGCAAGTTAGGATAAATACCGTTTATATCCCAAACATAAAAGAGCATAGAAGAGTAATGATCACAATATCTACTATAAAGGGAAAGTGGAATCTTGTTACAATGAACACTGTCCTAACAAAAACTTGGTATTACAAAGTTATTTTGCAGGAAACACTTCTATCTATTTGATTGTTTTTAGCCCTGATATCACAAGGTAGCATTATAACAAGCGAATCTTCCTAAGAAGTTTGTTCAAATGACGTTCCACCATACTGCTTTGAAACATATCAACAAGAGAAAATACAACAGAATGCATAATAAACAATTAAAATGCATTTACAGAGCATCCAGAATTAAAGAGATACTATGACATGGAAAACATTTCAGATGTCCAAGCTAAAAAAATATCTTTGTTCATTAATCAAGGGTCAGTCAGCTTACATGCAGCGCTGATGTAATGTGGCTTAGATGCTTCATAACACATTCATTATTTGAATGTTTCCTTATCTACTCATGAGCCAGTTGACATTTCAAAGTTCTCAGGTTGTCGTTATTATGACAACATCACTCAAAAAAAATAAAGGGATCTGCAGATATTGTTCCATTCAAGACATGTAGATGCACTGAAATGAACAATTTACGACCACGATATGCACGGAGACCATGCAGTTTTACTTCTATTAAGTCATCTGTCTGTTAATGGATAAATCCATTCTTGCTTCCAACGTAGTACATGCTGTTCATTGTTAAAAGGTCAGTTCAGCCTCAAGTATGGTTCTAAATAAGCACCCATGACATAATGATGGGAGATGTGAAGTGAACAATCTTGATGTCTCACATTGCATGAACAGAGTTGGTAGGCTGCGAGCCTGCCACATTGAATAACATCCTCCAAATGTTCATCAAGTCTTTGTTGAAGCCACAGCAGGAAAACACAGAAGTGTTCCATCCATGATAGGTCAAAGGTCTTGATCATCAGGGTGGTACAACTCACTGAGAAGTCTATAAACATAGGATGGGGCATTTCCTCCACTGTAATGAAAGAAAACCAAAAAAGATTGATGAGGAATTGATACAAAACCGAAAACTAGAAGTTATCTATAAAGTCTACTTCTACTTCTACCACTACCACTACTACTACTACCACTACCTCTACTACTACCACTACTACTGCCATTACCACTACCACCACCACTACTACTACTACCACTACTACTACTACTGCTACTACTACTCCTACTACTACTACTGCTACTGCTGCTACTACTACTCCTACTACTACTCCTACTACTGCTACTACTACTACTACTACTACTGCTGCTACTACTACTACTACTACTACTACTACTACTCCTACTACTACTACTACCACTACCACTACCACTACCACTACCACTACCACTACCACTACCACTACCACTACCACTACCACTACCACTACTACTACTAATAATAATAATACCATCTGAAACATAAGTACACCTTTGAAGAGTTTGTTCATAATAAATGGATTTCTGAATGTTGCAATCAAAATTATTAGTTTAGTTACCAATGACTGGAAGTGCTGTATAAGGTTGACAACAGTTCATTGCATTCTTTACCCAATTGAATACTTAGCCCGAGATAACTTGGGAAAGGGAGGGTCTCTGGAAAAAAGTGTGTTAAACTGAAATCAAATCATACTTAATAATGGGTCAAACTAGAAACAACTTACTTCCAAACTTATCACACATTGCAGTTTATACAATGCAATGTCTAAAAGCGATATTATAGTGCTGAGTCTATGGGATCTAGCGTGGTTCACGTTCGGAATGAAGCGGAAATCCTCAGCTGTATACTTTGCTGGCAAAGTCCGATACACAGTCAATACGGAACACACATGCAGCACCGAGAATTGCCAACAATATTTTGCACTCGCGCAAAAGTTGAGAAAGTTTGTTGACCTTTGCGGTGATGTATAACTCAATACAAAGAGATACACTTTAAATGCAGAAGCAAGGGGAGTCAGCTAACATCTCAGAGCCCCATATATTGTGACTACAATATCCCTTTAAAAGTTGAAGATTTAACTGACACAGAGAGCAGTTTCTGTTTGAGGGAGAGACACATGGTGCAGACCTGCCAACCCTGAAACCCAAGAAACTGGGACAAATAGGAAGGCAGAGGCTAAAAAATAGGGACATTGCTGAGTTTCCTATACATTAGTACAGACAGACTTTTACAAAAATAGGGACAAAATGGTTGAAGAGGCTTCCTCTTTTACCAAAAATCGGGACTGTCCCTATTAAATAGGGACAGTTGGCAGGTATGATGTTGATTTCCAGATGCAGAACCTTAATCACAAGCTTGAAGAAGGAAGCATCAAAGGGGTCAGGGATACTTACATGTTGGATATGAAGAGGGTTACAAGTTCCGGTGGTACATAGTCAAAGACAGGATTGTATATGTGAACCTTAGACAGCAACTCCCCATCAGAATAATCCAAAATCTCTTGAGGCGACTCAAATTTGTTGAATGCATCCTAAAAATGGACGGAGTAGAAAGAAGATTATGGGCAATTCTACAGTAACTGATGTTACCAAGATAGTTTACCAGTGGTATTCTTTATATTGTAGTCGTGTGAATGACACTTGCTTCGGCTTTTAATTACTATAGATAAATAAAAAGTTGATAATGGGGAAGACATGTCTTATCACACAGCAAGCAAAAAGGGGGCCGGTAACTGATGTTACGCAAAAAGACATGGAAAATGATGGTGTCAAATCAAACTTATATATCTCATGTCTCAGACTTCTAGGGATTATGTAATTCATTTGACATTACACCTAGGTTCCTGGGAAGAGATGTGCAAAATAATGAGCCATTTGAATAATTTGTTTTAATGCCATGAAAAATTTACAGAAGACATGTTGGTAACTGACATATCAGTTTACATTACGTAAACTGATATACCATCTTCTTGTGGCGTGATCTTCGCTAAAATTCTATTCCAATATGTCAAAATAGACTTTTTAATTTTTTGCATTTTTTGTATTTTGCGTTCCAGACGCATTCTTTCGCACAACGAAATAAAGATAAAATGCCTAAGCAACCAGCAATTTTAACCTACAGCCCACCCCCCACAGCAGGTTTGACTGTATGAACTCATCATGATCACCTATACAGCTAGAATCACATTACATGAAATTCATCATGTCACCTTCTAGCTCTGGTTTATATGTACAAAATATCACAATCTAAAATGATTGTAGAGCAAAATTAACAAGATATTTGTGGATAACTTCTCTACATATTTACTCCGGGTAGACCTGGAAAACAAATGTGAGTAATAATTGCTTACCTGGTCAATACTGCAGAGGTACTCTGGTGATAGCTTAAACATTGGTGTGCACACTATCAACTGCAAAAAAGAAATCAAATATTCATCACTTTCAAAGTTGATCATACTGATTACACTTTTTACTGTACACTATTCATTATAACAATCACAGAATGACAAAACTTTGGATTAAAGTGCACAGACCTTAATTTCAAGTTCCCAATTCAGCAACACCGCTAACTTTGTGTAATTGTTATTTTGGATCTTATTTGTATCTTGATGTATTCTTCTTTTCAACAGAGTGAACAGTGCATGTCACTAATGGGGCTACCCTGTATAAATAAGACTTTAATAATAATAATACTAATACTGATAACAACAAAAACTCTTATTGCAGCGTTAGGGCGAATCCTTTCGCCTCAGCCTATTGTCCGGATTCGCCTTAACACATGCTTGATTCACCTTAACACTCTCCTGCCCTATTGTGACGAAATAAACCCATTCATTGGATTCACACTATGGTAGGTTATAATGTTATAATAATAACAAAAACAACAACAGACTTTGGATTTAAAAAAAAAAAAAAAAAAAAAAAAAAAAAACATAAACTGAGGCAACTGACCTGCCTAACATAAATAAAGAAAATAGAAAAGAACCGGGGCAGGGAAGACAGAGCAGAAAGAGAAATAAAAGAAAAGAAAGAGAAGCAGAAAATAACAAAACCAACTTACAGGAACAGAGTGATGTTTGGCTGCTAGAGCTAATGCATGAGTTCCACAGATTGCCTTCAGTCTGAAAAGAACCAAAAAAAAAATATGAAGGAAATATATTGGAATTGTCATATTTTGCACAGTAAAACCATCATGACTGTAGTCATGATAGGTCACTAATTTCAGAAGTGGTCAATGAATTTTAATCGGCAAGTCAATGACAACCTTCTAGCAATATATATATACACATTATATTTATTCACTTTGCTTCATACTATTTCTGTATTAAGGCATTCTTGTCCTTAAATTTGCCTGTATTAATGCAGATTATTTTAAGGCTGATTGTCCTCATAAATTTTAGCCAAGGCCAACTGTACTTATAGCCATAGGTGTATGAGGTGGGGGTCTGAAGCCCCAATGAATTTTTCAAGGTCTGGGCCGGTATTCATTTCAATACTTAAGTCAGAAATATGAGTATTTTACTTAGCTTTTTACTTAGATAAAATACTTAGCAAATTTTGGTATTCAATTCAATATTTTGGCTACCGTAAGTATTTTACCCTAAATCTAAGACACCTACCTAAGAGACTTAAGCCAATTATTTTGGAGGCCTTGACTGGCACTGGCAGGGCAGGCATAGGTTTTTATACGCAGTCAGCATGAGCTGCGCAGAATTTAATCATAGCGTATTCGAGTGTATTTGATGCGACACGTTAATTGCGCATTGAAAATATGACGTCACAATGCATATCAGTAAGAATTTTGGCTTAAAGTTAGCTTACTAAACTAAAATTCAAAGTACTGAATTGAATATGACTTAAGCAAATTTCTTAGCCAAGTAAAATACTTAGTAAAAGTTTTACTTAATCCAAGTATTGAATTGAATACCGGCCCTGATGTTCAGGCAGTGAGGTGCCTAAACACCTTCATACACATTCATTTATCACGGGGCCTGTTTCCCGAAACTGTCACAAGTTATAAATTCTTGGACAACCTACAGAGACACATGGTGTATAATTTATATGTGTTTAAATGGGATGTCTGCAAACTTAGACTTATGACAGTATCAAGAAACAGGCCCCTGCATACTCCCTATGTGAGAGTGACTATGATACAACATAAGAGTAAATAAAGCTTCAAGTATTGTAATCAAATAACATACCCTCCATTTGCCATGACAGTATGTGTGCCGATGATGACCTTGTTGACCCGTGACATCATAGCAAAGACCGCTGAGTCTGTGATGACAGTGGTCTCTATATCATGCTTGGCTAATGTAGTGGCTAAGTCATGCCCCTGTACCAGGAAAAGATAGAAAGTCATGTATTAAATATCACAATCAGACTAGAAGGGTGTAAGCAGATTTTCTACTTAACCCATTCGTGATAGAGGTCCACATTTTGTGGTTTGGCCTAATATCTTTTGATGCAAAGCCCTAAAAATCATACCAAATACATGAGCAGAAAGAGCAAAAAATTCTACACAAACTGTGCCCATTTTGGTTGCGTCAATATTCGTTGATTGATGCTGAAAATTTTTTAAAGGAAAATAAGTATTAAAATCCTTAAATTGGCAATGTGATAGAAAGTTTAAAATCACCGTTTTCCAATGCAAATTGGCAACTTTTTGACTTCTCAACGTAATTTCTGTCAATTTACATTCATTTCAGATACATGACGTTTTATAAGAAAAATGTAGCAATAACATAAAAATGTTGGTGTTGCCAATTTGAAGAATAAAAGCTGATCAAATTAGGCTTTAAATAATTCCTGTCACGAATGGGTTAACATCTCCTGCTCTACTTCTATCTATTCATTCTGCCAAATCAGAGTCTCAAAGAATCAAAGAATTTCTCAAGCTAACCACAAGAGAGAATTCTATGTAACGAAATGAGGTGAAAGTACAAAGGAGCTACAAAATAAAGACAATGACCTTAAGAAATCCATTTTTTTTGTACCAGAACAACCTTTTGAACTGTCAACTGACCCTCCCCCCCCCCCCAAAAAAAAGATTTTATATCTAACTTTTAAAAAACTAAAATACAAAGAAGCAAATGCTCCACAACAAGAAAGGGATACTAATGAAATGGGATGACAAAACTATTAGTTCAACCTTACCTTATATAAAGGTGAACACTCAGCAACAATAACATGGAATTTTCTCTTTCTGGCTGCATTCTATGGAAACAAAAGATAGAAAACAAAATTAATGACCATGAAGCAAACAAATTTACTGTTTCAAATTTCAAAATTAGTTTTAATGTTCTATATACCTGTAGATATCCTACAAATGATGTAAATGCAATAAAATCAATAAATAGGAATACTGTACTGCCCACAACTTTGCATGAAATATTTCTACCCTTTGCGGAATAAACTAGAAGTTACACTATTGCACTTCCATCAAGAGCGTGTCACAACTATTCACTAGTTTGTATGGATAATTTCAAGTTTTTTATTCTGTAGTACACGACACTAAAGTAGTTTCTGATATAAAATGTGATCATGTTACACTTTCTGAATACCTAGTAACAAGGGCCCGACAAACAAGCCCCCCCAAATTTTGAAATTTCACTTAGGGCTCAATTCAAAGAGGGTCTAAAATTTCCATACAGACCCCCTTACAAGAAAAAGAGACTAACTAAATGTACTTTACAAATATTACAGATAGAACATCGCAGTTTTCTTTTTTCAGCACTTATACAATGACGATGAGTGACAAAACATATTTTGAAGGAAGCATTACACATTTCAAAACATTTAGGAACCTTCTTCAAAGTGGAGCCCAGTGATACAAGATGTGAAATATTAATCTTCTGTAACTTAAGGTCTCTGGCTAATGTAAAGTGTAAGCTGGAGAGCATCCAATTTTTCATGGAACATTAATTAACTGCCATAAAACACCTCTGGCTTACAGTATGAATGATTTACTTACGAGTAGGAATGCCTCCAGAGTTCTCGACTTTCCAAGTGTCATGATGACCTCATTGGAGTGGATATGTTCCAATGATTGGCTGGCAATAGCTTCTGCACTGCCCTCTAGCTCTGATAACAGCTCATTTATACTCTCTATCACTCTACCCTACAATCCAATCAAAACAAAATACATTAAGAACCAGTAAGAAGCTTACTTTAATGCTCTCTATTAATCTATTTTTAATTCACTAGAGAAGAAAAACAAAGGTTTACCTAGTAACCCCTTCATATGGGCCTGTTTTCTACAAATATGAAAACTTGGTTTCAAACAAATTAGTCCATTATGTTTATAATCATACATTATTACATAAACATCATTAAAATCTTAGAAAACATGGCACACTGATCTACATCTGATCATCTGAGATCAAGACATCAACACAGACATATATATTGTCTACATGTATGTAAGTGATTTTGGCACAATGACTAACCTTCAAATTAATGCAAGGTTTACTGAAATCCTCCACTTGGCCTTCAGATAGTAGCTTTTTCTGCAGAGAAAGATCAACATTTGAGAAAATATTTCATAAATGCTCCTTATATGGTTCATTTTGGAATAGAGGAAGCAATAATGAAATAAACCAATAGAGGATAATAGAAGATATCATATCATATCATAAATGCTCCTTATATAGTTCATCCTGGAATAGAATTAAAGAGGAAGCAATAATGAAATAAACCAATAGAGGATAATAGAAGATATCATATCATATCATAAATGCTCCTTATATAGTTCATCCTGGAATAGAATTAAAGAGGAAGCAATAATGAAATAAACCAATAGAGGATAATAGAAGATATCATATCATATCATAAATACTCCTTATATAGTTCATCTTGGAATAGAATTAAAGAGGAAGCAATAATGAAATAAACCAATAGAGGATAATAGAAGATATCATATCATATCATAAATGCTCCTTATATAGTTCATCCTGGAATAGAATTAAAGAGGAAGCAATAATGAAATAAACCAATAGAGGATAATAGAAGATATCATATCATATCATAAATGCTCCTTATATAGTTCATCCTGGAATAGAATTAAAGAGGAAGCAATAATGAAATAAACCAATAGAGGATAATAGAAGATATCATATCATATCATAAATGCTCCTTATATAGTTCATCCTGGAATAGAATTAAAGAGGAAGCAATAATGAAATAAACCAATAGAGGATAATAGAAGATATCATATCATATCATAAATGCTCCTTATATAGTTCATCCTGGAATAGAATTAAAGAGGAAGCAATAATGAAATAAACCAATAGAGGATAATGGAAGATATCATATCATATCATAAATGCTCCTTATATAGTTCATCTTGGAATAGAATTAAAGAGGAAGCAATAATGAAATAAACCAATAGAGGATAATGGAAGATATCATATCATATCATAAATGCTCCTTATATAGTTCATCTTGGAATAGAATTAAAGAGGAAGCAATAATGAAATAAACCAATAGAGGATAATAGAAGATATCAGATGTAAATTGTACACTGTAGATAGGAGGTTAGACCATAAAGGTGCAATTTAACATAAACTTCTGGTTAATTCCATTACATAATTTCTGCAAAACATTCACTGTACTTCAAATAAAACTATCCAGTATCATTTTAACTAGAAAGAAGGGACTACTCTGCCTTGACTCAAGTGTGAAATCAACAGTTACTGCAGATTGCATGCAGAATCAGTGCACTCACATGAAGTGATTCTTGTGGATCTCCAGATGAATCAACACCTTGGCCCTTGATAATACTATTGGAAAATAAAGGAGCACAAAAAGAAGAAATAAATAATGTGAGTTTATTTTTGTTGCGCATCTGAACATTTCAAAAAAGGAAAATGGTCAAAAAATAGAAAATAAATGCAAAATTCATCATTTTCCTTCATATGTATTACTAAATAATATGAGTTTACATTTGTTGCAGTTCTCATTTTTTAAATAAATTACCTTTTACTGATCAATAAAGGGAATACAATAAGCCCAGGTTACCTGTTCTTGTCGAACATGATACAGGGCAACATACATGTAAAGTGGAAACAGATGACAGATAAAATACAGAAACAAAAAAAAAAAAAAGAAAAATGCACATATCAAACAAGTAGTTTCAGAACAATTAATGAAAGGAAAAAAAAACATGTTGCATCATATCATAAGTTATTCTTATTTTGTTAATATCTAGTATTCATTTTTGTTTGGTATAAAATAAGATAAATATTGAAAATAGAGCGATAGATTATCATTTAATTATTTAACCCTTTGAGTGAGAGCCCTCCCGGAGTGGTTGTTCCCTCTGTGACGGAACGATTTCGGTTACATTGCCCATATTGGGAAATTTGGCAGTGCTCTCTACTTGACCTGAAAGGCCAGACTTTTCTCTTTCTAAAAATGTAAGTTTTGTTCATTGAAACTAAAAATAAGGTCTGTTATTATACAGGCGAAAAGCCGTCCTCTTTTGCTGAAGCTTCGCCTTCTTCCTTTTCAATACACTCACAATACAAATTGCATAAGCGCCGTCGCACGCATGCACGATTCAATCGATACCCCTTTGTTCGATTCATTCCCTCATTGTCGTCTGCTAAACATGCTAAAGCTAATGGTCGGCCGATGATCATTCGCGTCATAGGCCTTACATTTTACATGTACATGAACTTCCAACGTATTTTGTCCCGACCAATACTGTGACATGATTACTCTTATCCTTTTATTTCATCAAATCAAGTATAGGCCAACTCAGGGAAATGAATTTTCGGTTTCCTGAATAAACAACAATAATCCAGTTTTTACTTCATTTCTCATAATTTGTAATAATATTTTAGTTCTTTGTCTCCCGCTTCATTCTTTAATTTTCTCTGTCTAGCCATTTCTCTTCAAGCTTATTTTCTTATGTATATAGAAGTATCAATAAAAGTATTAATGGATTTTGTTCACTCATATCTGATTTGAAAGAGCGGAATCACGGTGATTGGATAAGAAATAATGCTTATTTATCACATCTCAATGCCGCTCTTTCTGAATTATTGAGGATTTTCCTGCAATTAGAATTTGGTTTCAGTGTATTTTATTTCTGTATTGCATGCAATAATCTATTTTGAATGGGTGCGGCTAAGAGTAATCGTCATTATGTTATTTCGATTAGAGAATAATGTGAACAGCAGAAAGAGCTGATATTGAGAGTAATTTGATACATGATAATGAGGAAAATATTGCAAACCTAACCTAAAAAAAGTTTAGGTAGATAACGGCGAGTCATAAACAAACCCCAAAACGATGTCAAATATGTATAAAACGAATAACAGCAAGTGGGGGGGGGGGGGGGAGAGACAATGGCAATCATTGGGCGGCGATTCCACTTAGTCCCATTTATTATTATCATCATTATTATTATCATCATCATTATTATTATCATTATTATTATCATCATTATATATCAGGTCAATTCAAAGCACATTTTAAAAAAAAGTCGAAAGCTTGGTAAACACTTCTGCAATGAACTATTTTCAGAGGGGGAAGGATCATGATTATAAAGAAATGATAGATACTGCCAACGGGAAAAAAAAGGAAAACAAAACATTTCATGTACCTTATCTTCTTTTCCACTGATGTCTCTAAATCTATTATATGGGATAAAATGACACAGTATATATACCAAGTGGACGCAAACAACAAACATTATGAAAATACTGAGATATCTCAGTATAATGCTTTTTCCTCTTATCGTACATAAGAGGAAATGCGAATGTTTAGATGTCCTTTTTGTTGTTTTCATATTCCACTTTCCAGCATTGTATCTAAATCTTTTATGTAATGCAATGACGTAAAAGATAATTGTACATAAAAAAAAAAAAAAAATCCCTTTTTATTTTGTAAACCAGTTATACTGGAGATAGTCAACCTGGTTTTCATATCTTTATATCCGTGGTGGGTTTTTTTCCGTATAAACGAAAGTCCGATCATGAGGTTTGAGAATGGTATCAATAGTCAAATGTGAAAATCAGTTTTGGATATTTTTAGAAGTGACAACCCAGGAAAACATATGTAGGGATAGAAGTTCGCAGTTATGTTTTGTTCAAAGCAAGAATTATTTTATTTATTATTCAAACTTTTTAAAATCAAATCGGGAATAACAGAGACCTTAAAACGCAAAGTAAAATAGGGACAGACCCGGGATTATCACAATTACCCCAATATGCATAAGGACAAATATTTTTTTTTACATTTCCAACATTTTCCTTTTATGCCTGTAGGCCTTTATTTCATCCAGGACAAGGCGGAGGGGACATCAATCATAATTATTCTCCATGTTCACTTTCATCAAAAGAGGAGGGAGGGGGGAATCACTTGTTAAAATGGATGACATACGAAAATGGTAATAATCTAAATACCTTGGATTGCACGTAATATTTTGCACATTGTTTATATATATGATATTTTGTTTCTATTCTATTTCATGGAATCTGATGACGTTGAAGATAAAGGCAAAAATAAGTATGCACAAAAAATAGATATTCATATTATTTTGTACTGCATAAGTGCACATTCTCCTTGTTAGATAATATAACTGTTAACATCATCACACCTTTATTCATAGTGTTCCCATAATTCACTGAGTTTTTGTTTGTGTTTGTATGTTTATTTGTTTTTGTTCATATATTTTTTATCAGTCTAACTTCTGATATCAAGAAAGCTCAAATTTACAGGGCATTCTACCATACATCATGCACTCAGCCCACGGTGGCTTTTTGTACGTCATGTATTCAGTTGGTCAACCCACGTTTACATCCTCTTCTTTCAAAACGCTAATCTTCCCTATTAGTTTGGGTGGGGCCTGGTGCAAGCAGCTAGGACAGCATTTCATTTTGAAAAGAAGAGATAAATGGTCCAGTCATGAATGATGTGCTAAATTGGTCAGTTTCAATTTATAAAATAATAGGAGCTTGGTCAGTTATGAACTTGGATTAAAAGTAGCGAAGTCAAGTTATCAAAGGATATGTTTGAAACAGGTGTTTCGAACAGGACAGCGATTTCTTGTCACGCAGCGGGGTGGATTTCCTTGCTTACTTGCTTTCTTTTCTTTTCTTTCTTTTTTTTTTTTTTGGGGGGGGGGCGGTTGAACTTCAAAGAACCCTTACGAGAGAGAGAGGAAAAAGGGGGTTTGAGGATACATACAACTCTCTCACAAGAGGTTGCCTGGGAACAAAAGAGTTCGGCTGGAAGTGAAGAATGGATCGGAACATGGACAGAAGCAGAGCAATAGGCATGCTAGGAGGCTAAATATTGCAGTTAGCAGCCCGCAAATCAAATATCCGAGCTGTGTTGATACGACAAAACAAACCCTTATTTGAATATCCCAACAAGACTTTTTGTGTAAATTATTTGCCTTTGAAGCAGTTTTTATTCCTACTGTATGTTTACAAAATACAATATCTTTATTCTCAATTGCGGGCCTTTTTTCTATAATAGTGCTTCTGTTTTTTTCGCTCTCTAAGTCCCCCTCTCCACTGTAAAAAAGTATTGGAAAAAATTTAACCAACACGAGAGTAATTATTGGGCAATATTTCTACCAAATGCTGGAAACATACTGCTCAGTTGGGGTAAAAATAAGCAGTAATTTACCCAATATTTTTTAGAGTGTCCATTTTGGAATATACTTCAAATTTTAGTCTCTTACCTCGTCCTCTCCTCTCCCTCACTTTCTCTTCTTCTCCCTCTTGCTCTGCTCTATCTTCTTATCTTTTGCTCTGTCTTCTTCACCTCTCCCTCCATCTTTTAACTTAGCGCTACATTTTTTCTCTCTGGATTCTATATCTCCCTCTGCCTTTCGCTCATTTTTCTTCTTCCTCTCATCCTATCTTCTTTTTGCTCTCTCTTCTCCTTTATTCTTCTCCCTCTCCCTCTCTCTGTTTCCTCTCACTCTATCTTCATCCCCCTTCTTCTCATTCATGCTCCTTGTTCTTCTACCTCTTGCTTTCTCTTCTTTTCTCACTGAACATTTAATCAAAATAGAAAATGATGCTAAAGAAATGATATGTGTTATCATTACTGTTATTATTATTATCCTAATCTTCTTTCTCTCGCTCTATCTTCTTCCGTCTTGCTCTCTATTCGCCCTCTTACCTTTTCTTTTTTCCTCTCGCTGTCTTTCTATTGATCTATCTTCTTCCTCTCTCTCTATCTTGATCATTTAATCAAATTGAAAAAAGATGCACTAGAATTTTAATATTATTTTTATTATCATTTAATATTCACATCTTTGTTATTATTATTATCACTATGGTGGTCTCCTGCGTTCTATTTATTTTTTCAGTTTATTTGTATCCTTACTGTATATTTTGTTTACCTTATAACATATTTTGTACTTGACACTTCATTTATGTAATATTTATGTAATATTTATGTAAACATGTATAATTCGTGTTATGTTATGAATGCAGAAATAAAAGCAAACAAACAATTATTATTATCATTGTGATATTATCATTATTATTATTGTTATTATCATTATTGTTATTATTATTATTATTATTATTATTATTATTATTATTATTGTTATTATTATTATTGTTATTATTATTATTATTATTATTATTATTATTATTATTGTTATTATTATTATTATTGTTATTATTATTATTACCATCATCATTACCATTGTTATTATCATCATTACTATCATCTTATTCCATGTCTTCTCCCTCTTATCTTCATCTCCCGTCTTCTTCACGCTCCTTCTCTCCCCCCCCCCCCCTCTCCTGCTACATGTTCTTCTCTCTTTCCTTGCCCCCTTCTTTCATCTCTCTCTCCATTCACCATGCTCTTATCTAGGACATACTTATCCCTCGTAAACGTAGTCCATTGTGACTCTTTGTGATGGCTTGTATTCAGTAGGTCAACTGATATGTTTACATCCTCTCCTTTCAAAACGCTAATCTTTCGTACTAGTTGCTTTGACACTCTTTTGTTTCTTTTGTAATGTGGCCTGGTACAAGCAGCTGAAAAAGTTTTTCGTTTTGAAAAGAAGAGATTAATGGTCCATTCATGAATGAAGCGCTAAATCGGCCCATTTCAATTCATAAAATAAGTTGTGGGGAGGAGCTTGATCAATAATGAACTTGGATTGTTCAGGGAGCGAAGTCGAGTTATCAAAGGATGTTTGAAACATGTGATTGGAACAAGGCAGCGATTTCTTGTGATGGAAGGCTTGGATCACTATATGATGAAAAATGACATGGATGTAGATGAAAATAAATATTTTCTACACACCATCAGATCGAAGTCGAAAAATTGTACGAAAAGCATAAAATGCGGAGGTGAAATGGCTAGTGCACTTTCGTCGTCAAGAATGCTGTGTTTTTTGGATCGATCGACATACCGAACGCGATCGGAGCATACGCGTACGTCTATATGAAATACGGAGGTTATTTGGCCTTTCAGGTAAAGTTGAAATGATATCAGTTTTTCTTGATTTTTTTCCACGTAACTTTATAATTTTTGTAATGGGTGTTATAAACGAATATATGTACATTGTACTACTACTAGTAGATGTGTGACCCACCTTGCATACTCCTCCCTTATGATCTTGAGCACTCTCCTCACCATGTTCCCCACTGAGGACTCAGCTGGTTGAGCACTCATCATCCTCTTGCCCTCCTGTCTGATCAACCCCATCAGTTCCCCAGCATGTGCCCATCGGCTACCGGAGATTAGCTTTCTGATAAGGGATAGAGTGCCATGAGCGACATCATATGATCCCTTTACGCTCCTGCACGGGAAAAACAGAGAGAGAGAGGGGGGGGGGATGATAATTCATCAATTGTATTAGAAAGGTTCATTGCAAAGCTGATGGAACATAAATGGTCTGATCCCTCCCATCAGCTCACCAGCATGAGCTTATCGGCTATTTCAAAACAGGTTGTAGAATGTAAGCATTCTCATTGGTCAACTGACACCAAATGGGCCTGCGTCAATTTTCCCACTGTCACAAGTGTGCAAAAAAGCTCCAACAAAAATTGATTCTGATTGGTCAATTGACACCAAAACAATAACAAAAACATAAAGAGATGCAAAATACTCTCTATCCCATTAAATTAATCTACAAAACCTGGGGCAAATAAAACTATTATATACCACTCAAAGAATAGGAATAGAGTTATTTTACCCATGTTTGAGATCAGCAATGAAAGCATCTATCTGCTCAGTCAGGTTTGCTGGTAGCTGAGCCTTACTGTCTCCAGGCATTATGGACCAAGTCAATTATGTTCTCTCCGTTCAAATTCAGCTAACTCCTCCCTGCAAAAACAAAGTACAATAACATTTGGACAAAAGAAAAAATGGATAAAAGTGCATTTGCAGAATATTAAAACTGAGACAAAACTCAGGATATCTTATGTCCATATGCATGTTACTGTTCTATTATCAAATCCTGTTAAGACACTGCACCACTCCATTTCCCTATAAGGAAAATAAGTTAATACTACCAGTGAAAAAAAACACACAACCAAACAAAACCTATTCAGAAAATTAAAAACCTCCTCTGCTAAAAAAAAATTTAAATGATAATAATAAAAAAAAGAACTGATCAAGTTGTAACAATACAATTCAAGGGGAAAACATATATGAAAATGTAAAGTGTAAATGTTTCTAATTCATTTTTGCTGGACAAGACCGAAGAATTAACATTAGAATGAAACACTGGAGGGGGGGGGGCAGTTGCTCCCCCCAAAAAACACAAAATAAAAAAAGAACAGAACAGAAAAAGGACTCCCCCTTCCTTATCTGCACCCTCCCCCTAAAATAAAATCTTGTCTATGCCGGTGGAAAGATAGTTAAGTTAGACATGTTAAAAAAGCATGCCAAGCTGGGATCTGGGGTGCATTTTATGAAACCGTCATAACTACAAGATCAACGACATCTCGGCGATGTCGCTCAACTTGTGTTTCAGAAACTAAGTGTTTCACAAAGCTGTCTTTGTCAAGACCAACGACAACTTCCCTGACAAATGACTTGTCGCTCCTCCGAACCTGTCATATCTTTTCAGCACGCCATCACAGTCAGCTTTTTGTCAGGACATGGGCAGCCCATTGGGGCAGCAAAGAAATAACGAATGCTTTTACTAAAACAATTATTTCATAAAGTTCATTCACTGAATTATTAAACAGTTACTGCATAATATTGATATAAAAATACAGCATTAACATCCCACATGTTATTGTGACGTTTTAACTCTCCAGCAAGTATGAGATTAAAATTAATTTTCCCCACATAAGTCTACCATAAAATACGGAGTAGTCTGCATTTACAAACCCACAAGAATGATGAAAATTCATTATGTATGTATTTTTGCTATATTTTTAATTTTTGGAAGTATGATATTTAATAAAATCATTTCATATACATTATCAAACAAATTCAGGTCAAAATTTTGGTCAGGAAACATCCAAATTCAATTTGAAAAAGAAAACAAAACAGACAAGGTCTTAATTCAATAATCTGTCAATAACGATGTTCTCAAATCACAAATCTAGATTCGCAAATCGCAACATCACATTATAGTCTTTAAATTTTAGAAATTCCTATATGTTATTATTTAACATATTTTTCATATGAATGCAATCTCTAGGTCTATATTATCTTCATAAATTCTCATTGATGTTTTCTACATTTTAGGACAGTTATTGAAACATTGAGTTTGAAATTGTGTTTGGATAACTGACGATAAATCTAGTGGATTGTGATAAAGACTATTTTTTCATGTTTGCGTTGGCAATTAGTTTCGCTACTCAAAACGCCGTAGCAGAACGAGTGGAATCTACAGGTGCCGGTCCCCTATTCTCCGGGTTTGCCCTCGTTCGTCTCGTTGGCAACTCATTCATGAGATCTAATACCTCCATCTCGACCCGTTCACTTTTGGAGACTGGACACTTAATGTTAGTTGTAAATTCCTCCCCGCCCCTGAGATTCTATCCGGATGAAAAATGGATCGGGTCAAAAATAAAAATGCATACACATGAAGAAACGCATGGGACCGTAGTGAAGTTAGGACGGTCTGCGAGTGTACCTGAATACGAATGCATCGGTCTGGACTGTAGTACACGTTCCTTACACGTTATGAATGTTACAGAGAAGATTCATTCTTCTTCATGCACGTGCACACTCTCTTACATTTTCTCTAACATGTAATTATGAAGAAAGAAAAAAAATGAAACACTGCATTAATTAAACATATGGGCCGCTTACGTACCGCCAGGGAATTTCCGAGTCCACAACGAGACTGATTTCGTGCCGCGTAGTAGTCTCTCTCCTCCGCTCAAGACTAGACAGCAGTTAAAGAATTTAAAATAACTATGTAGCTTTAGGTACCCAACTCGGGCAAGGAGTGCTAGTGAGAGGGAAAGAGAGGTGAAGAAAGAAGGAGAGAGTTAGAAAAAGAAATGAGAGAGATGTTGGGGTGCTGGGGTTCCGCAGTACCCCCGACTTTTTGGAAGGGGATGGGGGAGGGGGGGCGTACCACCCCTGCGAAGTAACAGTTGGGGCTTTGGGGATGCAGAAGCCCGGGCAGAAGCGCCCAACTTTTGTGTGAATTGAATTGAATCGAATTGTATTTATTGAACGCCATTGATATGCATTCTGTTCCTCTTTTATGTACATAATAAAAGTAATTGCTATAATTCTTATTAAATGAAATTGGTTTGCATCTTGTTTCTCTATCTAATGGTACACTATCCCTAACTATTCTTCTAATCACAGATAACTCCAAGGAATCGAGCAGCAAGTTGATGAATTTTCAAACTCGTTTTAGCGTGTTCCGCAATCATTGGTCGTGCATATTTTGTCCTCTCATTTTTATGTACATACCATTCCAAACCTGCCTTGAACCAGAATAGGTTCATGGACCTGGTTTTGATTGTTTTTTCTTTTTTATACTCTGTTCAACTATACATGTAAACTATTTTTCTTTGAAATAAAGAAATGATTATAACTCCAAGGAATCGAGCAGCAAGTTGATGAATTTTCAGGAAGTAATGGCCTGTGATCACTGGTATGATAGGAATAGGCTACTGGTCACTGAGAATGGAGTTATATACAACCTGTTCTCAGTATACAAAATTTCACTCTTTTTCTCGCTCATAAATCTAGAAACAAGATGTTTTTGGGCAGCAAGCACTCTTATTTCAGCAGCGAGATGCCCGAATATAGCAGCGAGGTGTCCGACTATTCTGGAGTTCTGCAGGAAGATGTCAAATCATAAGAGTCATGTATTGTATTTTGGTGACAAATCTACTTTTCAAAGAAAGTAAGAGGATTTTTATAGGTATAGATCGCTTCGCTCGCTTGTAGAAACATAATATAAGCTCCATATATTTCTAAACATGTTATTGTGTATTTCGATGACGAAATAATAATTCTATCTCAGAAATTCGATCATTATAAATATGACTTATTCATTATACTGAAATGTTGGGGTAAGAAAGATGATCATGGATAACTATTTTGCTGATTTCTTTTTTGAGAGAGAGAGAGAGAGAGAGAGAGAGAGCGAAGCGACTGAGCAAATTTGGTAACTTTTTTTTTTCTTTTGCTAATCATGCTAATGCTGAAGCAACGAGATTTTCATTTAGGCCAAATTCATTTTAGAGCTCCTCCATTGCATTGTATTTTCCCCGGTGGTGTCACTCTATATTCAAAGGTGTAACCATGATCTTTCGGCAACCCAGAATTTGACCCCTATTTCGCGGTGTTTCCATTTTACCCCTTTTTGGCACAAAACGGGTACAAACTGGCCTTTAAAAACACCCCTATTTTTCCCATTCCAAGTACACTTTTACTAAACCACTCTTTTCAAATTCAATTCACGTCTGAGTCAAAAACAGAAAATTGTTAATAAGGGTCAGAAAAAAAACACCACCCTTTTTTCAATTTCGAGTACAAGCTCGAAAAACACCCTTTTTTCGAGTTCGAGTACAAGCTCATGAAAACAACCCCTTTTTTTCAACATTTCATGTTCGCGAACAAAAAAGACCCCTTTTTACGTGAAATTTCGAACGATCATGCGTACAAATTCCAATTCAAATTTATTGAAATAAAATCCTGACATTTAAGGATTATCATCAAAAAATCGAAACACAACCAAACAAAAAAATTAACGTACACGAAGTCAATACAGAGTGACAACACCGGGGTATTTTCATCCATGACAACCTTGTCGTATTGCAGACCACTGACCAAGTTGTACGATCATTATTCTTACAGATGTAGCAGCATGGATTTTTTTTTTTTTTCGAAATTTCTTTGGGCAATCGTTTGAAAATTAGTTGAAAATGATTCGGGATGTAGGTGGTGCTATGCAATTAAAAATTCGATGTCCTGATAGGCAGTGGCATAATGAGCAAAAATATTTGGGGGGGGGGCTCAATCTTTGCGAGGAGCGAAGCGACCAACCCTGAGGGAGTGTAGCGACCGAGCCGGGGTACCCCCCCCCCCCTTCACGATACGGAGCTTTTTCATTTTTTCGACTTAAATTCCAACTTCAGTTCAGTTCAATTTTTATTTTCTCTCATTTCCAGCAAAAGGATTTCATTTTAGTGGGGCGGTAGTGAGCACGCGAAGCGCGCTCCCTAGGGGGGAGGGTGCAGGGAGGGGGGAGTTTCCCCCCTCCCGCGCGAAGCGCGGAAGCTCCGACGTTTGATGACATGTTTAATGACATGTACTGTTATAGATAAACGTGTCATGAATCTACCGACCGGAAAAGGATATTTTTTCATGAACTTGGAAACATGAATTATGAAAACATGCAGCCCATATAATCTTCTTAAGTTTCAAACAAATGCCAGCGTTACACAAAATACTTTATTACTTATGATAATAATACAGACAAAGACACTATGAAATAAAAAGGACGAGCATGGAGAGGGTGTGATGCGGTGGGGTACCAGGGTTTCACTCCCACAGTGGCGTAGCTAGGATTTCATTTTAGTGGGGCGGTTGTGAGCGCGCGAAGCGCGCTCCCTAGGGGGGAGGGTGCAGGGAGGGGGGAGTTTTCCCCCTCCCGCGCGAAGCGCGGAAGCTCCGACGTTTCTTTGAATTGTTCCTTGTCTGCTCCCGCTCTTCTTACGTTCTCTTACCTTTTTTCTTTTCTCGCTTCTGCTTTTTTTTCCTTCTACTTTTTCTTTCTTTTTTGTTGATGTTTTGGAGAGGTGACCGCCCCCATCGTCCCCCCCCCCCCCTGGCTACGCAAGTGCACTCCCATGGTAAAGGAGTTTTTTGCAGTATCGATGGTTTGCAACTCTGTAAAAGAACACTATTTGGGACTGCAAACTTAAAGCCCGTGTCTAGTTTTGGTAAATCTAAGAATATTCATTATCAAAGTTTGAATCCATTGTCAGATAAACAGATAAAACCAAGTGCTATATATTATCATAAAATACATTAGTATTGATATTATGCGTGTTTTCTGCCTTGCTATGCATGCTATTTGGGAAATTGTGAATGCGTTACTTAACAGTAGACAGGGAGTCTAGGGAGAAGTAATGAAATTCGTGTGATAACACTTATATAAAATTGAAAATAAACCATGGTTGAAATTTATTGGGGGGGGGGGGGGGGGGGGGGCTGGCGCCCCCCCCCCCCCAAGCCCCCCCCCCCCCTCCAGTACGCCAGTGAGTTCCGATATAAGTATTAATCTTCATTCGTGTTAACAAAAAAGTGTTAAAGCAACCTATGAGAAAAGACAAGTCATAAGTAAGGTTTAGCAGTATAGAGTGAACGTAATTGGTTATTTGGTGGTATGATAGAATCTTGGATAAGCTTGGATGTGGGGCCTTTCGTTATGTTTTTGTTTGTTTGTTTGTTTGTTTGTTTGTTTGTTTGTTTGTGGGTTTTTCCGTTGAGTTAGGTAGAGGAACGCCCAGCCCTGTTCAGTTTTGTTTCATTTTCGTCATGGTTGTCAGGTTGTGTTGTCTTCATCTTAATAAATATTTTCCGCTGATACTTTGATTTAATTCTTAGACTGTTTAATTGAGAGACTGATACTGTTTGATTTCAACGAGAGATTGACAGTTTAACGCTTCAAAGAAATTAATTGAAGTGAATGGGGTTTTAAGCACAACCTCACATTGTGCTCGATTCAGGGGCCGAATCGGTCGCACGCCCCCCCCCCCCCCGTTTTTGATGCCCGGCGCCCCCCCCCCCTTTTTGAAAACCAGCGCCCCCCTTTGAAACCGAGGACTTGTTGTTTTTTTGTGCTTGTCAGCAAATTTTTCGAGTTAAACAGTTACCTGAAAAGGCCGACCGCCCCCTCCCCTTGAAAAATATTGATTCCAGCCCTGGCTCTGCTTTTTATAATAAGTGTGAGAGAACTTAGCTATCGCGCTTTAAAAACAACGCAAAAATATCATCAATCGCTCTAATCTAGGGGGTGGGGTGCCTTCTACACCGTGCTCTACTGTATCACACTCTGGTGGTATCAATAACACGGTAATATAGCCTCTCTGATTCTTTGGATAAAGGACTATGGCTCTATTGAGGACTTTGAGCACTTGCCAGAAGTGAAAAGGGGAAATTGTACTACAAAAAATTAAACGGAGCTCTAATCAGACATAAAACGGACATTTATCGACTTTTTAAAAGGGACGCACTCATCATTAATGAAATATGGCAACTTATCTGAAGCGAAAAAAGGCACTCATTATAATTTTTGACATTGTATTCAACAAAAATAAGATAAAATGGGCTGATCAGATTTGTTAAGACTTTCTTCAAATAGTAGAAAATGACACCTTTCAGGTGTATGACTTAGCGAAAACTGATGCACATGTCTTCCCGTATTTCAATAGAAAATTAACAAGGCTGTGGCTTGGTAAAGAGTTCATAACTTCATGGTGGTGAATTCGGCCTGGGCTACCTTCATTCCCGCATGACTCGGTACGGTGTCTGATAATCTGCTTCACCCCTTGAGAGTTCAAACTGCCAGGCTCTTTGCTGACCTCCCCCCCCCCCCCCCCCCCCTCCCAAACCAATACTATTACCGTTCAAGCTAACAATGAACGATGAACAAATGAAAAGGGTTGAGTTTTTATTGACTCACTCTGCATGCAATCAATAGATTGGCGAGGTTTGCATACTATGTTCGGGGGTCGGATCCCTGCTTGCGAAACGGCATCAGAATAGGCCTACCCAATTTCCCTATGTAGGGGCTATTACAGCGGCTTTTACAAGAACCGCAAACAGCTCCAGTCTGCTAGACTGTCAGTATAGGCCATTCTACATGTTCTAAGCCACATAAAAGATGCAAATACAAACTCCACTCGTTTGATTATTCAAAATCTATAAAAATGCTCTTTAATCAGCCCTAATGCACATCTGATTATCGAAGGGGAAAAAAGGGTTGTACATTACATTTGCCATTTCGGCGTTCTTCTTCTTTTCTTTTCTTTTTTTGGGAGGGGGGGGGCGCCGAGGTACCCAAAATGGTAAAAAATGGGCTGAAAAACACAAAAGTCCCCCCCCCCGGATCCGCGCCTGCATTCATCAGCTAAAATTAAAAGTCATGTCTAGTTTTTGAAGAATCCATGGACCACAAGATTCGTCAGAAAGAAAAGAAAAGGAAACCGCTTGGCAGAAAAATATTCATTTGATAGATATCAACCTCACGAAAACGTTTTGATATTTGTTGTTGTTGTTGTTTTGTTGTCGATACTTGAGCAAAAGGAAAAGCATTTAGTTTATGTGCATTTTGCAAGAAGAAAAATTACTTGAATGTCTATATTCTAGGTTCCTTGTCTTGAGAATAAAGTGCATTCAATAAGCCTGTTATTTTCCAACTTAAAACCCCTTTTCAGTCTTGGTGGTACTGTTACATTTCAATTTCTCCTGGATGAAAAAAAAATAAAAACGTGTTCGCAAACAGAAGACGTGTCATTTCTATGGGAATCATGAAAATATTCCCCCATCAGAAACAAATTTCTGTTGCCAATAAAGCATGAAATTCGTGTCGTAAACACATCATTTTCGTTATGATTTTACCCATATTAATCATTACTTGCCTGACTCCGAGGCAAAACACAGGAAAACTACGATTAATGAAACATGTATGGACCAATTTCACCTCCGGTTTATGTATTTGGCCCTCTATCGGCGACGCCATTGCTGCGGTGGGCAAGCGCGCTGACTGCGATTGGCTCTGTGTATAAAATGAATGTAAGATATGAGATATGCCCCGATATTGTTCCATTTACTTTATTCTAGATCAATAAAATAAAGCATGGATAAATGGGTAGATGAGGTAAGACAATGGTCATATCTGACGGATGAAGGTATGATGTATTTTTGTACTTTCGATGGTTTTTCAACTTAGTTTTGTCAGTAAAAGTTCGATTGCAGCATAGAAGCCGTAGTAAACGGGAGCCCTAAATCTTACCTTGTTTACAAAGTCATGTTTTCACTCATTAAATTTTACGCCAAAGTACATAATGATAATGTTTCTTGACTTCAAAGTCCTTTCTGTTGATGTTTTTACCCACTGGCGACGAATTCCTTCACATTGCTTACGGAAACCTGTGTAGGGAGTACGGCTTCTCACACAAACAGGCTTCATGAGTCAAAAGCGAGTGAATTTCGCACTCAGTTAGCTTCCAATTTTTAAACTTTCTCTAATTCTTGTGGCATTTGAGCACCGCACAGCTGCGACCTGAACTTCCCTGATAATTTCTCATTGCAAATATTAAAATAAATCTGCATATACTGGTCAAAATAGACAAAAAATCGAACGAATGTACATAACCATGATAACGCGCTATTGACTTGTGTACTATAAAAGTTGGAGCGCCCACCGCAGTATGTCGAACTGTGTCGAACAGTCTACTGCCCTCTTGCGTTGTGAAATTGGTCTATATAACAGCCGACTTAAAGCTTTTTCCTAAAGTTATAGGATGAGTAAAGAATATTGGGAGGAGTAAAGACAGTATTATTTTACTGCGCTGTTTTCAAATTGTGCAAAGTCATTTTGAATGGTTTAAAAAGGAAATCGCTGATTTGTTTTTATCTGTGCTTTGGTCTGAATTTTGGGTCCTCGTCTTGAGAAGTGTATTCACCACCTCTGATTTTCAAACTTAAAACTCCCTTTTGCAGTCTTTTTGGTATAACTTTTCACGTTTACTTTCATGGAAAGTTTCCTAGATGAAAATTAATGAAAACGTGATCCTAAATAGAAGAAGTTTCGTTTCTTTGCATGGAAACAAGGGGAGAAAAACCCAGAAATTTGTTGAGAAGTATGGGAGTCATAAAAACAGATGATTACTAAAACATTCCACCAGCAAAAAAATATTCCTGTGATCAATAAAACGTGAAATTCGTGCCATAACAACAGCTTTTTTAAAAATCATTATTAATTTGCGCTGCAAGCTTTGAAATTCATGCCAAATGCCACGCAGGCACAAAATAGGGCGCGCTTAAGACAATATCATTATTAACCTGATATATTTTTGCTGCAAGCTTTGAAAGTCCTGCCAAATGTCACGCAGGCTCTCTCTTATACCACTATCGGTCTTTTCTGTAAGGAATGGCTCATCCTTCGTATTTCATTCAGCATTCTCCTTCCTCGAAATCAACATGCATCTCAGCAAGGTATTTATTTTCATTAACTTTTGTGCTTGTACACCAAATAAAGTTGTAAGATAATCCTATCGTACAAAACTGTCTTCGCCCGATGATAGCGTAATAATCACAATAATAATGTAATATTATTATTGCCTATAATAATTGGCTAACTATTATTTAGTAATTACCTGTTGCAAGAACAACAGCACCATAGCGTTTAGAAACGTAAAAGAAAATTGTAAATTTGTCATGTAATAGTAATATTCTATATTTCATATTGTGTGTTTTGTATTTGTAAATATTGATTTTTTTTAAAAAAACTCTTTTATACCTCTTTCTAACACAGCATAATTTAAGTACATTTTATTCTATATGAAATATTTTTCTGCAATCTCATTCATGGTCTTGATCATGGGCTTTATGTTAGTTGATAATTATGCTCCGTATCCCTGTATCCTGCAAAGATGAAATTTTATCGTGCATGGGGCTCAATTTTTGTGTGAGCCTGCATGGGTTCTTTTCCACAACAGAAGGGAAAATGAAAGTTACAAAACAATCAATAAGCTAATGGTGGTCCCTGCAACGGAAGAAGAAGAAGAAGAAAACGGTATTAATATTGTAGATCGACCAAATTACACAAACAATATGACGACCAGTCTGTGTGGATATATCCTATCAATGATATTTTTCTACACATTATAATACCTCGATTCCTTATCATTATTTTTATTATAGTTTTTATATCTCCTTCTGTAATTTTCTTGTAATACTCAGGGCTTTTTTAATCTCTTGAGGACTATGATTTGAAAAAGCTTTTAAGTGATCTTGTCATCCTCATTAAATATGTTTTAACAAACAGATAAAATGAGTCAGAAGACATGCTTTGTATTCATGGTCTCTGTTACGGTGGGACTCTGCTGTACTAGTTTGCAGCGAGATGTCTTTTTAGTGTTGTGTTGTGTTGTATTCTGTTGTATTGTACTGTCAGTGTTGTGTTGTCCTCGTTTGTTTTTCTTTTTTTTTTCCCCTTTCTTTTTGGTTCATTACGCTTTATTGAGCATCATTGTATTTTTTTCACTGTTAACATATCTTTGTAAATATGTCATCATGGTCTATTGTAAATGCTATTACTTTATACTTCTTAATAAAAACATGAATATAAAAATAAATAAATAAATGAAATGAATCAACATGCAATGCATGTTCATGCAATTTTGGAAGCGCGCACCAGTGCTGAAAAAAAACAAAGCGAAAAACGTGCACTGTACGACCAGAAACAACATGACCTTTGCACACGTGTGAGATGTTTTCGGACATTGTCTGCTTGCGTAAATATGTTCAACCTGTGACATCACACATCTCAGCGGGGTTCTGAAAGCTCTTCAGGTGCTATGTCGGGGATGTATTTTAGCATTTTGAAATTGATGATAATAATTACTTCGAATATTTCCAAGCATTGAATTTTGATAACCTTGTCTAGTCTAAGCTTCCTCTAAGTATGCAATAATGAAAATAAAGTTAGTTTTAAAAATCAATGAATAGGCCTATCTACAGAACTGTAAAGGTTCGTCACAGCAGATTAAAACAAAAGGTGATTCCTCATGATTTCCTTTGCAAAGCATTCGAAAGGATAGTGGGATTGCCTGTTTTGCTTCGTCCAAGGGAGGGACGTTTGTTACAGAAATCCCTATTTCTTCTTTTCTATATAGAATCGGACGGGATCTTCACTTCAGACTGCTAGAGAAAGAGTTAAAGCTTCATAATCTACAATGACTTTTCATATTGTGAAAAGATTTCTTCCATAATCGATACCTATAAAGACCGACTGTGATTTTGGGGGACACACTATAGCCTAATATATCTTTCGTGGTAAACGACCCCTTTGTAAATCAGCAAAGCGACTGAGCTGAACTTTTTCAGTTGGAAACAGGTTTCGATTACCGTCTGAAAATATCAAAATAAAAACTTACCTGCGGAGGGAGGGGGGTTTACATCTGTAGATTGAAAATCTTATTCTTCGAAAATACCTAATTCTTTCTTAATCTGTATTTTGGATCAGATTTTCTACCTGGCTGTGGTTATTGTACTGACTGGAGCAGGCACAACAGGTAAGCCGTATGGCAAGCCGTTTTAACATTTAATCCTATTTCTTGATATCAAGAATTCGATTTCTTGATATCAAGAATTCGATTTCTTGATATCAAGAATTACCATTGCTTAGCTACACAAAACCATTTCTTGATATCAAGAATTCGATTTCTTGATATCAAGAATTACCATTGCTTAACTACACAAAACCATTTCTTGATATCAAGAATTCGAATTCTTGATATCAAGAATTCATTTCTTGATATCAAGAATTTGATTTCTTGATATCAAGAATTCGATTTCTTGATATCAAGAATTACCATTGCTTAACTACACAAAACCATTTCTTGATATCAAGAATTCGAATTCTTGATATCAAGAATTCATTTCTTGATATCAAAAAAATAGAATTATTGATATCATGAAATAAATTCTTGATATCTCTTGATTTCGAACGCAAGACCATTGCAAGAATTATTTGGATATCGAGCACAAAAGTATTGCACAAATGTTTAATTTATTTCCAGCTCAAAAGTTGTGCAGAAATTCATTCTGATTTCGAACTCTAAACTTGTGCACGATTATACTGTGATTCGATTTCGAACTTAAAACTTGTGCACGATTACATTGTGATTCGATTTCGAACTCAAAAGTTGTGCAGAATTGAAATTCATAGTTGATTTCCAGCGTACAATTAATGCAGAAATTCATTCTGATTTCGAACTTAAAACTTGTGCACGAATTCATCCCGTACCAAGCGGCTATCTAAGTGTACGTACGCAATTTTTTGATCCGAAATCATGTTGCCAGCTTGCAGTTCATTTACTGTCTTTGTGATATTTCTTGTAGAATATTTTAATTTTATACTGTTTAAACATAAACCCTTGATTACTATTCCTAAAACGATTTTACCGTAATTTTTGTCCCATCAAAATTGCTTGTTGTAAAATATATGAAAAGATGTGGTTAAAAAATGTAAAACGGCAACATATCAAGAATTCATTTCATGATATGTTGCCAAAAGACAATGCACACACCTGTATCAAAGATCACCCCGTGTTTAATATCATAGCCACGTTTTTACTGTACAATTCATTTTAGAAAATTTTGGTTACGTCAAATGAAATAATATTGGCAGATTTGATTATTTTTAGCAAAAAAAAAAATCAAAATTAACTAACAAAGCACCCATTGGAAAAATAATAAATTGGCCACATATCACGAATTCATGCGGAAATAATGAATTTGTGATATGTTGCCAAATTGTAAATTTACAATGCGTAATTTGTAAGTATTTTTGAACTTATTTTGCTTTTGAAATATCAGATCTGGCGTCATTATTCCAAATAAAATACAAGTATGTTTTACATTTAACGATTCAGAAAAACGCTAAGACATATTTATTGTACAAGTGACAATTTTTACAACTGGTTTGTCAACGGTTATATAGGCAACATATCAAGAAATCATTTCGTGATATGTTGCCGTTTTATATTTTTTTAAAGATACGTTTTTATTATGATGATTTGATTAAAATTAACTGACCTAGAAACAAATATATATTTTTCAAATTTTAAAATAAACAAGCTGTCGAAAAAATGTATAACTTGCAGTACCAAAGAGTATTTTCTACATGAAAATTCACCTAGCCATTATAACTGGCAACATATTATATTCTACTGGAGCCGCGCCGCGCCGGCTGGAGGTACAGTTAGCTACACACCAAACAGCGAATTTAGTAAGCACTTGAGACCGAGTCCGAGTTTAGCTGCATTCCGAAAGTCACAGCCAATTCAGGTAGGTACAATTAAATTAAGATTTTGTTTTCTGTTTATTATAATAATCATTATCCCTGACGCTAGCTTACTCTCCATAACTTGGCGCTAGTTCGTAAGTGTGCCCCCCGGGGGGGGGGGGGGGGGGTCACTCTCCACATGACCTGCTACCCACCCGTGTCCGACAACCTCAGAAATGCACCCTAAATGGCGTAACTACATTAACCAAATTTGCAACCCTAAATGGCGTAACCCATGAGAAAAGCTACCCTAAGTGGCGTGAACAGGGAAATCCCTTAATTTGATGCCCTAAGTGGCGTAAACATTGAAATCGATTCATTTTATACCATATTGATGACTGATGTTAAATTGATGTTAAATACAACAGGTATAAATTTCTTTTTTTTTTTAAGTTATTGAAGGTAAGGCCAACATGATTACTCTCAAGGACACCTCTCTTAGCCATTTTGAATAGCCATCTTTTAGCCTTAATTAATGAATGCAAGTGGAAAATGTTGCTTTCCTTGACTGACTGATGCATCACTTACCATTCGTTTTACCAATTTTATCAAAAGTTGAAAAAATGGAATCTATACCAGTTACTGTGTTGAAAAATACATACATTAATTAAACTTGTATCTTCTTGGTCAGGCTTCCTACACTCAAATAGGCTGAACGATGAAGAGGAGTATACAGTTAAAACTGAGAATTCACAGCACAGCTTAGCACGTATAGGAAATCTGCCTCCTTATGAAGACATCAACCCGTCTACCATCATCTGGGCCCAGTAACACAAAGCTTAGCGATTGATCGTATGATAATTTTTTGCGAATGATTGCACATAGTGGTCAATGCAATCAATCGCAAAGAGCAATCGTACGATCAATTGCTAAGCTTTGTGTTACGGGGCCCTGGTGCGTTCTGTAATTCCTAACTTTGTAACTCTCTATAATTAATGCTGGAACCTGTTAATGGCGCGATGGCGTAGGTCTGCTCAAATTTGCCCAAATTTGCAACCCTAAGCGTAGATCTACTTAAATTTGCACCCCTAAATGGCGTAATCTGCATAACCAAATTAGCAACCCTAAATGGCGTGAAGAGTGAGAAAAGGCTACCCTAAGAGGCGATTTACCAGCGAATGGTGCTGAAAAGCAACCCTTTTTGCCAAAGACGTCGACGACGCCTGAGTGCCTGAAACGGGACCCTTTTCGACGCTTTTTCTGGACGCGGATGCGTAGCAGGCCATGTGGAGAGTGACCCCCCCCCCCCCCCCCCCCCCGGGGTGTGCCCATACTTTGGCGCCGGTGTCATAGTCGATTTGTTCCGGGCAGTCGATTGGATCCTCCGGAACCAATCGGCTGAATATTTACCCGCCGATTAGATCCGCTTTGGTCGACTAAATGCGATCGTCATAGGCGATTTGTTCCGACCAGGCGATTCGTTCCTTTTGACCATTCAACGAAGGATTTAGCTGCGAAGGCGATCCGAATCTCTATTGTGCTAACGTATCACGTCATGGTAACACCCCTAAAGAAAAGTGTACTCTTCTGGTCACCTTTTGGAGCCAATGAAACTCCTCCAAATCAGCCACACGTTGCCTATTTCAGAATTTGGTATACATGTAGAAATAGAGATGGTAGAAATACACTGATTCCTGTTCATAAGGAGGGGGGGGGGGGACAGGGAATAAGGTCAGTTGTGTGAAGTTATGGGTGCCAAGGCATATGCATGTGGGGGGGGGACGCTCGGCGAGGAATGGTATTTGTATTCCGATAACTCTATTCTGTCTATAAAGTTATTCTCTTATTCATTCGTTCCCATTTGGGGGGGCGAGGCGGGGTCAAAGTTTGAAATGTTTTATCACACATCTATAAATTTTACTCTCATTCATTAAATGAACACGATGTATCAAATTAGCTTCCGCGTCAGCTGTTATATTGGTAATTCTAGAATCCTTCTTCATACTCTTATTTCAGTTTGTTTTATGTGTCCATATATTAATTAATGCATTCATCGGAGGCTGGTCATCCGATTCGGTTCCAAATCCTCTCACCTTTTTTCCCCCTTTTTGATCACTTCTTCATTTTAAATTCACCAACTTGAATTTCCCTACTTTTAAGTCAGCTGAAGGGTTGATTATAAACGAAGCTTCCATGATTTTCGGGCTGACCTGGAGGGAGTTTTTATGGTTAAATGTATAATGTATATTCTTTGCTTTTGAAATATCAAACCCTGATTTTTTCGCCTTCCTCTTTGTTTTGTTTTGTTTTTTTACTAAAAAGGAAGGGGAAAGGGATCCTTTCTGTTCAGGGGTCCATTTACACTTAAACGAGTTTTTAATCTTTTTCACACATAATATTTGTGTGTTTGCTAAAATAACAGCCTACATTTTTTCATGGATACTAGTAGTATCCATGATTTTTTCAAACACTGATGGCTTTTTCTGTAAAGGGGCCCAATGACTGCCTAAATGTTATAAGTGTCAAAGTACAATTCTAACGATTCTTTCCCTCATCAAAAAAAGAGTGAACGCATTCACTCTGTTACGGGTGAATTTGAGAAGGAGTGTATTTAGAGTGAATAAGAATAAAACTCTTTTAGGGGTGACTTCAGAGATCAATCAAGGTTTTGTGTTCTGTTGTGACAGACAACTAGACTCATGACCAGGCGCGTAGCCAGGGGGCGATGGGGCGGTCCCCCCCCCCCCCTCCCCCCGCCATAACGCCAGAAAGAAAGGAAAAAAGAAAAAAAGAAGAAAGAAAAAGCGTGAGCGAGATGAGAAAAAGGTAAGAATATGTAAGAAAAGCGGGAGCAGGCAAGGAACAACGACAAAGCAACGTCGGAGCTTCCTTAAAGGAGAATGCAACCCAGGCATCAGTGAATGAAGATGACCAAGAAAAATAAACACTGAAAGTTTGAGCAAAATCGGACAATCTGTTAAAGAGTTTTGAAAGTTTCAGTAAATCCCTATTATAGGGATCCTTCAGTTGGCAACTTTGCCAGCATCTGTGATGTCATCGTGGACAACTCTCAATTAATTTTGTACATAATTTTAAAAAAAAATTGAATTATGTGAAATTTCAAGTTAGGAATCAACATAATTCTTCCCAACATACTTGCAGAATTGATGTAGCCATGTCATACTAAAAAAATCAATCAAAAGAATTTTTTTATTTTTCTTGAAAATAAAGAAAATGTCAAATTCTGTGTATAAAATGAATGGAGAGTTGTCCACGATGACATCACAGATGCTGGCAAAGTTGCCAATTCAAGGATCCCCACAATAAGGATTTACTTAAACTTTCAAAGTTCATAGATCTTGAACGGTTTGTCCGATTTTCCTCAGAATTTCACTGTTTACTCTTCTTGTTCTTCTTCATTCACTGGAAGCACATTAATGTCTGGGTTGCATTCCCCTTTAAGTCCCCCCTCCTCCCTGCACCCACCCCCTAGGTGATTCGCACGCTTCGCGTGCTTACTACCGCCCACATCCAATGAAATCCTAGCTACGCCACTGCTCATGACTGCATCGATGTAGAATCAAACTGCTAGTAAGTTTATTCCATCACAACAACTCACATATACAGGTATACATCTACATTCCGGACTACCAGTTACATAACATATCTGGTGCTCGCTGCCATCTGAGTGACGCAACAGGGGAGGAGATTAGTATATCAGACTGAAAACAAACAGAGAGTGTGGGAACATACAGGCAGAGTGTTGGAAAAGGATGATGATGATGATGTGGACTGAAATGAGATGAGATGATGAAATTATTAGGACACAATACAAGGATTTTGAGTTTTTTAATACTTTTTGAAAAATATCTTTATGTACAGATCTGTGCGTTACTTAGATCGAAGGACCGAAAGATCGTCATTTATTAAAAAAGACACAAATTTATTATTGTGAATAAAGGTAGAAAGTGTCACACAAATGACATTTCCAGAGTTGGGGTTTTTTTTTCCATGACTTTCTGCGCAGAGACTATGGGCAATTTCGAAAGTATTGTGCAGTTGCATGAAATAAGTAAGCCCAAAACTTCTTTGAAAATTAAATTTTCTAATATTCATAGGGGGGGGGGTTAAGTTAAATCGGGTAAATAGGGATAATAATATGTCAAGGAATTGTAATGTCCTGTGGGTATATTGCAGGGGTTATATTCGAAACCATGTCCACTGGTTTAACTTCTGATTTATATTTATTACTGCATTATGAAGAAAGCGATAAGTGGCATAATTTCTTATATCTATGTGGTAATAGTTGAAAGGTGCATGTATTATGTGACATTTTCCATATAAAATGGAAAATTAGTTTCCACTTTACTGCAATCGTACTTTTTTCCCGATAAGTCGATAACATGTAACTAATCCCTTTAGGTAATTCCGTTATTTTCTTTCGAGGTTCATCTGAGTACGCTAAGTTTATTTTGCAGATTAATGCCCGGGATTAATGTTGCTTAGTTTGCATTAATGATTTGAACTTGTGTTTTCCGCCCTTCCGCTAGTAGGCACAAACTTTTCAAAGCAATTTTTAAAAACTGAACAAATCAAAACAAACAATAAACTATAACAACAACAACAACATCAACAACAACAAACACACGATTATCATTTGGGCTCTGATAGGAAGGGATCATGACAAACAGCATGAGCCTTATGTTGTTAAGGTAGTTGTTGTTGTTGTATTTTCAAAGATTTTTTTCAACTGACATATTTGTCCTAATTTGAAAAAAAAGAAAACATTTAAGTGTCACTTGGAGTATGCCACTGTAAAAGTGTGTTGTCAAATATAATTGTTTGCTCCTCTTAAAAGTTACATTTAATTCATTAGAAATCACCACATCTGTTCATCGAGAATTCAACATTAATATAGAATAGACATTAATTATTATACACAAGAAAAAAGTATGTTAGGTGCTATTATTTTTTCAGCACTGGCATACTGTTATGGGGCTTGGGGGCAATAGCCCCCCCCCCCCTCTCAAAAAATAATAAATAAATGAATTTTAAAAAGGGAAAGGGGAACAAATTAAATTACCTCCCGGATATTATGTCCTGATCTTTGCATGACGAAATAACATTTTCATTAAACAAGTCGATTTTTGGATTGCTCTCTTCGCTAGCTGGCAACTTTTCAGAAATGTGCTTCATATGTCATGTTCTGCCCCCTCAAATTATTTTGAATAATTACGCCACTGTTTTTCAGGGAGAATTTTATTAGAGGGTATACTAGTATTTTCTTTGATGCTGGATATTATTTTGCAACCACAATGCGACCAAAAAATGGGTAAGTTGATGTTGGTAAAAAAAAAAAAAAGTTGGGTAAAAAGATTTGACTAACAACCGAGTAATATAGAAAGCATTTTACGCTACTCAAAGGCAAAAGCCAATATGTTGGGAAATGCATAACCTTGGGTAAAACATTGCCTAACAATTCGTTGGGTTGACTATAAGCCCAACGCTGGGCAAAGCATTTGCCCATTTTTCCACAGTGCTTTAGGATAACTTATTGAGAATAAGACTTCTCAAAATAGAAATGTAAACATTTTGTTAACTCCTTTGCAGACACTATCAGAATATTCGGAACATATAGATTTATCAGAACTCTTAATGACTGTTAATTAAACCTATTCAATATAAACTGCATTTACAAAGACTTGAGGGACCGTCTGACAATGACAATGTGTAATAATACTCTTGATAATATTAATAATCAAAATACAGGGGCAGCGGAAGCGGAAGGGGGGCTGGCGGGGCTCCCCCACATTTTCGGCCGAAAAAAAATAATAAATAAAACTTTATTAGTTTTTAAAAAATTATGAAAATTGTAAATATAGAAATAGAATTCCAAAATCAGAAGAAAAAACCGAGGGTTCGGGGATGGGGGGGGGGGGGGGGAGTGCTGCCCCTGAATCCCCGCTAGAGCCCTATCTGCAGGATCTGGATTTCGCCTGTTTGGGTGTCAGCTCCCCTCTCCCTCTAATAACGTTCGGTGGCCTCTGAAATGTACCCCGTAACTCTTGGCTAATGTCGGAACCAAACGGCGGCTTTCGTAACGTATCAGCCAAAAGTAGTATCAGACGTTTGGTTCCGCAGGAACGGATCAACTAGTCCTTTGGTTCCGGGGAACGAATCGACTAGCCATTTCGTTCCTGCGGAACCCGGAACACATCGACTATCACACCGGCAGCATAGTCGATTTGTTCCGGGCAGTCGATTGGATCCTCTGGAACCAATCGGCTGAATATTTACCCGCCGATTAGATCCGCTTTGGTCGACTAAATGCGATCGTCATAGGCGATTTGTTCCGACCAGGCGATTTGTTCCGACCAGGCGATTCGTTCCTTTTGACCATTCAACGAAGGATTTAGCTGCAAAGGCGATCCGAATCTCTATTGTGGTAACGTATCACGTCATGGTAACACCCCTAAAGAAAAGTGTACTCTTCTGGTCACCCTTTGGAGCCAATCAAACTCCTCCAAATCAGCCACACGTTGCCTATTTCAGAATTTGGTGTACACGTAGAAATACACTGATTCCTGTTCATAAGGGGGGGGGGGGGGTCAGGGAATAAGGTCAGTTGTGTGAAGTTATGGATGCCAAGGCATATCCTTGTGGAGGGGGGGGGGCGCTCTGCGAGGGAATGGGATTTGTATTCCGATAACTATATTCTGTCTATAAAGTTATTCTCTTATTCATTCGTTCCCATTTTGGGGGGCGAGGCGGAGTCAAAATTTGAAATGTTTTAACACGCATCTATAAATTTTACTCTCATTCATTAAATGAACACGATTCCGCGTCAGCTGTTATATTGGTAATTCTAGAATCCTTCTTCATACTCTTATTTCAGTTTGTTTTATGTGTCTATATAATTAATTCATTCATGTATCGGAGGCTGGTCATCAGATTCGGTTCCAAATTCTCTCACCATTTTTCCCCCTTTTTATCACTTGTTCATTCTAAATTCACCAACTTGAATTTCCCTACTTTTAAGTCAGCTGAAGGGTTGATTATAAACGAAGCCTCCATGCTTTTCGGGCTGACCTGGAGGGAGTTTTTATGGTTAAATGTATAATATATATTCTTTGCTTTTGAAATAATTATCAAACCCTGATTTTTTTCGCCTTCTTCTTTGTTTTGGTTTGTTTTTTACTAAAAAGGAAGGGGAAAAGGATCCTTTCTGTTCAGGGGTC
The DNA here is from genome assembly GCA_029962745.1 of Echinometra lucunter. Lineage (NCBI taxonomy): Eukaryota > Metazoa > Echinodermata > Echinoidea > Camarodonta > Echinometridae > Echinometra > Echinometra lucunter. Next base: position 7,125,255 of record CM057157.1, on the reverse strand, counting down.
CATTTACACTTAAACGAGTTTTTAATCTTTTTCACACCTAATATTTGTGTGTTTGCTAAAATAACAACCTACATTTTTTCATGGATACTGGTAGTATCCATGATTTTTTCAAACACTGGTGGCTTTTTCTGTAAAGGGGCCCAATGACTGCCTAAATGTTATAAGTGTCAAAGTACAATTCTAACGATTCTTTCCCTCATCAAAAAAAGAGTGAACGCATTCACTCTGTTACGGGTGAATTTGAGAAGGAGTGCATTTAGAGTGAATAAGAATAAAACTCAACTAGACTCATGACCGGGCGCGTAGACAGGGGGCGATGGGGCGGTCACCCCTCCCCCCCCCCCCCCGCCATAACGCCAGAAAGAAAGGAAAAAAGAAAAAAAGAAGAAAGAAAAAGCGTGAGCGAGATGAGAAAAAGGTAAGAAAATGTAAGAAAAGCGGGAGTAAACAAGGAACAACGACAAAGCAACGTCGGAGCTTACTACGCCCCCCCCCCCAATGAAATCCTAGCTACGCCACTGCTCATGACTGCATCGATGTAGAATCAAACTGCTAGTAAGTTTATTCCATCACAACAACTCATATACAGGTACATCTACATTCCAGACTACCCGTTACATAACATGTCGGGTGCTCGCTGCCATCTGAGTGACGCAGCAGGGGAGGAGATTAGTACATGTATATCAGACTGAAAACAAACAGAGAGTGTGGGAACATACAGGCAGAGTGTGGGAAAAGGATGATGATGATGATGTGGACTGAAATGAGATGAGATGATGAAATTATTAGGACACAATACAAGGATTTTGAGTTTTTTAATACTTTAAAAAAAATATCTTTATGTACAGATCAGTGCGTTACTTAGATCGAAGGGCCGAAAGATCGTCATTCATTAAAAAAGGACAAAAATTAATTATTGTGAATTACGGTAAAAAGTGTCACACAAAGGACATTTCCAGAGTTTTTTTTTTTTCCATGACTTTCTGCGTAGAGACTATGGGCAATTTCGAAAGTATTGTGCAGTTGCATGAAAATAAGTAAGCCCCAAAACTTCTTTGAAAATTAAATTTTATAATATTCATGGCGGGGGGTTAAGTTAAATTGGGTAAATAGGGATAATAATATGTCAAGGAATTGTAATGTCCTGTGGGTATATTGCAGGGGTTATATTCGAAACCAGGTCCACTGGTTTAACTTCCGATTTTTATTTATTACTGCATTATGAAGAAAAGGATAAGTGGCATAATTTCTTATATCTATGTGGTAATAGTTGAAAGGTGCATGTATTATGTGACATTTTCAAGATAAAATGGAAAATTAGTTTCCACTTTACAGCAATCGTACTTTTTTCCCCGAGAAGTTGATAAGAAGTAACTAATCCCTTTAGGTAATTCCGTTATTTTCTTTTGAGGTTCATCTGAGTACGCGAATTATATTTTGCAGATTAATGCCCGGGATTAATGTTGCTTACTTTGCATTAATAATTTGAACTTGTGTTTTCCGCCCTTCCGCTAGTAGGCACAAACTTTTCAATGCAATTTTTAAAGACTGAACAAATCAAAACAAACAATAAACTATAACAACAACAACATCAACAACAACAAACACACGATTATCATTTGGGCTCAGATAGGAAGGGATCATGACAAACAGCATGAGCCTTATGTTGTTAAGGTTGTTGTTATTGTTGTTGTATTTTCAAAGATTTTTTTCAAATGATATTTTGTCCTAATTTGAAAAAAAAAGAAAACATTTAAGTGTCACTTGGAGTATGCCACTGTAAAAGTGTGCTGTCAAATATAATTGTTTGCTCCTCTTGAAAATTACATGTAATTCATTAGAAATCACATCTGTTCATCGAGAATTCAACATTAATATAGCATAGACATTGATTATTATACACAAGAAAAAAAGTATGTTACGTGCTATTATTTTTTCAGCACTGGCATACTGTTATGGGGCTTGGGGGCAATAGCCCCCCCCCCCCCCCATCCCCCCCCCAAAAAAAAAATGAATTTAAAAAAAGGGAAAGGGGAACAAATTAAATTACCTCCCGGATATTATGTCTTGATCTTTGCATGACGAAATAACATTTTCATTAAACAAGTCGATTTTTGGATTGCTCTCTTCGCTAGCTGGCAACTTTTCAGAAATGTGCTTCATATGTCATGTTCTGCCCCCTCAAATTATTTTGAATAATTACACCACTGTTTTTCAGGGAGAATTTTATTAGAGGGTATACTAGTATTTTCTTTGATGCTGGATATTATTTTTGCAACCACAATGCGACCAAAAAATGGGTAAGTTGATGTTGGTAAAAAAAAAAAAAAAAAGTTGGGTAAAAAGATTTGACCAACAACCGAGCAATATAGAAAGCATTTTAAGCTACTCAAAGGCAAAAGCCAATATGTTGGGAAATGCATAACCTTGGGTAAAATATTGCCTAACAATTCGTTGGGTTGACTATAAGCCCAACGCTGGGCAAAGCATTTGCCCATTTTTTCACAGTGCTTTAGGATAACTTATTTAGAATAAGACTTCTCAAAATAGAAATATAAACATTTTGTTAACTCCTTTGCAGACACTATCAGAATATTCGGAACATATAGATTTATCAGAACTCTAAATGACTGTTATTTAAACCTATTCAATATAAACTGCATTTACAAAGACTTGAGAGACCGTCTGACAATGACAATGTGTATAAATACTCTTGATAATATTAATAATCAAAATACAGGGGCAGCGGAAGCGGAAGGGGGGCTGGCGGGGCTCCCCCACATTTTCGGCCGAAAAAAATAATAAATAAAACTTTATTAGTTTTTAAAAATCATGAAAATTGTAAATATAGAAATAGACTTTCAAAATCAGAAAAAAAAACCAAGGGTTCGGGGATGGGGGGGGGGTGCCGCCCCTGAACCCCCGCTAGGGCCCTATCTGCGCCTGTTTGGGTGTTAGCTCCCCTCTCCCTCTAATAACGTTCCGTGGCCTCCGAAATGTACCCCGAAACTCTTGGCTAATGTCGGAACCAAACGGCGGCTTTCGTAACGTATCAGCCAAAAGTAGTATCAGACGTTTGGTTCCGCAGGAACGAATCAACTAGTCCTTTGGTTCCGGGGAACGAATCGACTAGCCATTTCGTTCCTGCGGAACCCGGAACACATCGACTATCACACCGGCAGCCTACGCGGCTTGCTACCCGTGACTCAAGCGTGGAGAGCTCGAGAGTACCCTACTAACTATCTATAGACCTATGTCCCAAAAATCGAATTGGCGCTAGTGTAGTTTCGCACCTCCTTATATAATGACTTTCTAAGTACATGTACAAATTCACCCTAAATATTTCACAACCTAAAATACTTGCATTTGAGTCTCCAAAATCCGGTAGAAGTTGAATATTTGCCGTTTTTCTATACACATTTTGGAATAACTCGATCGCTTGATTTTCAAAGCTCTAATCTGCCCGCGCTGCACACAACAAGCAGTCGGTACATCGCTACGTTCAGATCAAATGCAATGACAAACGCCACGGTGCTGCGCTGTGTGTAGAGCTTCGAATCAAGCGATCGAGTTATTCCGAAATGAATTCGAATTCTTGATATCAAGAAATGGTTTTGTGTAGTTAAGCAATGGTAATTCTTGATATCAAGAAATCGAATTCTTGATATCAAGAACTGAATTCTTGATATCAAGAAATAGGATTAAATGTTAAAACGGCTTGCCATAAAGCCGATTGTTTTCGATCTTACTGATCAATGTCGAGTGTCAATCTATATCGATGAACAGTCTAGAACCTAACTTGAATTCAAGTTAGGCTCTGGACTTTTCTATTTACTCACCCACTACTTGAGAAAATAATGTCTGTGTCCCGATATCACGTTTTGTACATGTCAAAGATCATCATCTCTTCCTTTATCACATAATACCAAATATGTTATAGTACCATGTATGAATGATTATGCACGGTGTTTAAAAATTGAGTAATGTCAAACGTCGTTTGCGCGAAGTAGCCATTTTTTAATAATATAATTACATTAAATAACAATAAAACAAAAGATAAAAACAAAAGATAAAAACAAAGGAAAGAATGACTCGGACTTATAATTATTAAGCCCCAAACAACATTGGGTCCCCTAACCTGTCAACCCAAGAAAAGGAAAGCAAACAGAGGATCATGTGCCATTGCATAAAACTTGCTATTTAGTAACTTTGCCATCAATGGTATACTTTCATGGAATACTAGATTTTGATTGGCTGTTGAGCAACGTTACCACTGATGGGAAAGTTACTATAATAGCAAGTTTTCATGCAACGGTATACCCATATCTTTTCTCTCGGATACTTTGTTTAAAATCATCATATAAACATGATAAAAGAGGAATACTTTCCTATGGCATAATTATATTTAAACATGTTTACTGGACATGCTGGATGAGAATTGATGCTAAGGAAGGTTAGGTTTGCTTTTTTTAAAGAAACACACTGTATGACATTTTGCTGGCAAGTTTGCCAAAAATTTAGCAACGAGCAAAATATGAAATACAATGTACTGCATGAAAGTATTCTTAGCCAACTTTGTCTATATTGGAGGTCAGATTCATTCTCTTTTAATCACTATCGAAAACTGATGCGCAGCAAGCTACACTCTAAAAAAGGATTGGTCAGAATGACCAAAATATGGGTCAATTTTTTTTTTTACTCAATTCCAACCAAAGCTATTGGTGAATATTGTGTCCGACCGACATATTGGTTAGAATAGCCAATCCAAGATTGGTTGTCCTTTTCAACCAATAATATTGGTCATAATTCTAACCAATCTCCAGGTGGTTATTCCAACCAATACAATGGTTGTGTTCATTTCTTGACCAATTTTTCTTTGTCAGTATTATAACCAATTATGTTTGGTCATCGTGATGAATTTGGTTTAGCACCAACTGAATAACCAAATTGCATTGGTTATGATAGCATATTTTACAGTTTGTAAAAAGAAAAAAGATATCTACATATCACAGGAATTTTTCTATAAATCGCATCGCCCAGAGAGCAGCAACCTCTTATAGTCCTAATCCTAACCTATCCTAATCCTATCTTAAACCTATTCCTATATATAATAATGATAATAATAATGATAATATTGATGCTTATATAGCGCCGGTATCTTCCAGGTCCTGACGCTCATGGTGCTCAACAAATTACACATGGCAATCGAGAAAAATACATATTGGAAAAATAAATTCTTAGACTACAAATATAAGTAAGGAGAGAATAATCCTAAACTGAGGTACATACAAATCAACATAATTAAAGGAAATGCTAGCGGTAAAAGATTAAGGGGATCCATTCAAAAAGAGATGAGATTTGAGGGCAGCTTTGAGGTCACTAAGGGTTGATAGGGTACGTATTTCAAGAGAGAGCCTATTCCAAAGATATAATCCTACATCCTATACCTACTTACTGGAATGTGATATCTGCTTCATTATATAGGGACTATATTGGAGTACTTGCTAAAAACGGTTATAGATTACAATTTTTCTAATTTAGATTTTGAAATGCCTCCTTATAAATTTGGGTTGTTTTAAGTTCAGTCATGAATATTCATGATGGTCGTATATGAATATTAATTGGTTTGCATGACCAATACATTGTTGGTTATTATAACCAATATTTTTTGACGATTTCAAATGGTTATTGGTTAACCAATGATATTAGTACGGTTTGACCAACATGTTGGTTGAAAATAACCAATGTGGTGTTGACCAACTGGATTGGTAGTTTTTTTTTACAAGTCCTTTTTTTTAGAGTGTAGGATACTTGGAACTCGGGTGCGAAGGAGGGAGGGGGTGGCATACTGGTCTCAAAATTTGCTGAAAGAGAGAATAAGTCAATATTTCATTCATTACCTCGTAGATGGGTAAATGTTGTAAATCATTAAATCCGAATGACATTTCTAACCCTACCACTCAGGAAATCTCATCTCTCGTTCTCCTCTCTATCTTTCGATTCTTTTCTCTCTCTCTCTCTCTCGACCATCTTTCTATAGGTGTTGTACATGCACGGTCTTGTCAAGGAAGACACGGAAAGCCTTCGATGGCAATCTTTCGATGTCGAGGAAGACTTCCCAGTAATGATTCAGTGATCGAGACTGAGCCCGACCTTGTACACATGTCTCCGTGGATTCCCGAAATGTGTCGCATAAGAGGCAGTCTGCAGCAGCAAATTTGCAGCGTTCCCGGACATGCCGGTAAATGAAAGAGAGAAAAAAAAATTATGCATAAAAACAGATTCTAAATTCATACAGCTTACAGAATGGCACAGAGAGAGGGGGGAGAGAGGGGGAGGGGAGGAGGGAGAGAAGGGGGAGAGGGAGAGAAAGAGAGAGAGGGGGGGGGAGAATGACGGGGGTAGGGAAGGGTAACAAATATTACAGTTTAGAAGTTATATGAATGAATCAAATTTGAAATTACATATCATATTTGACTGATTAGTATTATTCAACCAATAGGCAACAATTCAACATTGTTTTTTTTTTTCCTTGACGAACAAACTGGATCTACAGAAAGTCCACCATCTGTAACAGCTCCAAGATCGACTATCATTCCAACATGGACCTTATCATCAGAAGATGAAGAAGACTGTAAAGGGTCTCTCTTTCAGAGCGGTAACTTTACAGGTAACCAGGGCCATGTCGAAAACTGACATCACCTTGATACTAAACAAAATTAGTTCCAACTCTCTCGTCTGGATTTCTCTAAGTTAGAGAGGGAAGGAGTTCCATATTATTTGATATTCTCCTGGCACATGAAAATTGTACCCAGTCATTTTTAGCACACAGTTAATTGAATTGTTGTTTAATACCCTTAAGAAGCTCAAAATAATAAAATGCATAATATCAACGTTATGCCTCGTAGCCTAAATTCTTCCTTTTTTGTCATTTCCATTGGCAGCTGATTGAGAACAAAAGTGAAAAACTGATAAATGGAACAACGTAAGGACGAGAAACTGGAAATCAATTTCATTTGGCCTTATTACGTATTAAGAGCTGAATTGATAAATTTGTTGCCTACGCGTTGGGGGATGTACGCCCCCCCCCCCCCCCCATCAGTCAACTGCGCGGTCTTGTGCACACGAGGCGTAACGATGTTTAATTTATTATAATCCATGCTACAGTAAACAGTGAACTTATTATCGATAGTGGCTGAGACGGAAGATACAGCCGCGGATCCAGAATTTGATGAGGGGGGGGGGGGGGGCATGGCCTTGATTTTTTTTTTTTGTAAACTAGCGACTAAAAAAAACAACAAATTTTTATTCTAGGGGGGCCAAGGCCCGCTCCCCCCCCCCCCTCCCGGATCCGCGCCTGGGAAGATATCACCCTGTATGCTACATTCGTCATTGTAGATTATTATCAAACCAATTTCCAGTGGAAAGTCGATTTTGGGATAATCTGAAACTTTGCTCATCGGGCATGATAATTTATGCGCATCCTCCTTGAAATGTATTCATTCCTATGGCTGGGATATTGCGCTGGATGGCGCAATACAAATAACCCTGTTAACAAGACCTCACGTGCACTAGGTATGATAAGCATTGCCCAAATTTATTCTACATTCTTATACTTAGGGAATTTGTACAGAGGCACGTTTCCCAATGCCTCCCCTTTCCTCTCCTACCAAAAAATAAAAAAATAAAAAATAAAAAATACGGAGAGAATACCTTGTATTTTACTGCCTCAACAGAAAATATCCTAGGTTTTATTTGTTTATATGTACTTTTATGTTGACGAATAAAGTATGTATTATGAAAAAAAAAATTTTTCAGTATTATGAGATGTTCGGCTTGCCACAAAAACGCATGAAACAATTTTGAAAAGTGTAGGTCGCCTGATTTTCTGGGTTTTTTTTTTTTTTCATTCCTAAACGGGCACCCCGCAAACCACTCCAAAAAATTTCTGGATTTAAATGAGATGCGCACCACTGATATTTCACGTAATATTCTCATCTCTTTGATAATTATGATGAATATAATGTGTTTCCTCTGTTTTCTTAAGATCATATCCATGTCAATACGACAACCTGCAACAGATACGATTTTACTCAGCTTCCTCCGATCCCTGCAGTTAAGTACACGAACTTCAGCTTTCGGTATTCCACCCGAGCAGCAGCTTCTCCCGGCGCCATACATGTCGCAATGGCCGAGCGATCTACATACCACCACCCGTACATGGGGCATGAACCGCTCTATGAAATAGGTAACGATGGAATTCCTAACCTATAATGCTCTAATCATACAAAGGAAAATCAGCAAGAAAACATAAAGACATTACGCCGCACAGTCTGGCATTAGTCGGTTTAGAATCAGCGAAAAGACTGCCTAAACTTGTCTGAACAGTGGCGTATCACAGGGGGCGAGGGGGCAGGGGGGTCGGGGCAAGTGCCCCGGGCGGCACTTTGAGGGGGCGCAAAAAGGCAAGAGAGAGAGAGAGAGAAAGAGAAAAAAGGGAAATGAAGAAAATCATATTTTCAAAGGATTTTGTGCTCCCTCCCGTTTCACAGGGTAAATGCATCAAAATAAAGTTTTTGAGGGTTTAAAGTGCAAACATTTTTTAAAGCTCGGTCGCTTTGCTCCCTCTCATGATTATTTCGAGCCCCCTATAATAGTTCTTAAACAAGCTTAGATTAAAAGGGGTTGAGAATTTTGGAAACAAAGATGCAATTGTTTTTTGCTCGCTGTCATGTAAGTTACATCTACCGCTTACTAAATACTGTTCCCCCAGTGTGGCCTAATGCAGCGGTTAAACATTTGAAAGAAATCTAACTTCTAATAAGGGCGGCACTTGGAACGGGCGCAAAAAAAAAAAAAACATAAAGGAGAAAAAGAAAACGGAGAAAATGAAAAAAATCATAATCTTTAAGGGATATGCGTCCCATCCCAATCCGCGGGGTAAATGCATCAGAAATATAATATTTCAGGGTTTAAAATGCCACATTTTTTTAGAGCTCGGTCGCTTTGCTGCCTCGCATGAATATATTTCCTTTCAGGATCTCATGGGCTTTTTTAAA